>CM042953.1:1270062-1277562 GCA_023678885.1 Pogostemon cablin | reverse complement strand
ATCCTCGCCGCCTCTTCCCTTGTTGCCGGCTCTCCTCGCCGTCAACGGCCGACTGATCGCGCCGCTCCCCACGGCGGTGTTAGAGGGTTTTCCTTCATTCATGTTCTCCGTCTAGACTTTTCTTGATGGGCAAGAAATCTAGGAGTAGGACGCCTTCACGGGCGTTGCCGGAATTACATGTGGAGGACGACTCGTTCAAGTCAGTGAAGGAGCGCACGAAGGAGATTGAGAGGAAGAAAGCACGAAAGGAAGCTGTCTTTGTGGATAATCCATCGCTGGATGATGGCGCCGCCTTGGCAAGGGCCATCGTGGCCGACCGAACGGAGATGGATATGGAAGAAAGTGTGGATGCCATGGCTCTTGTCGTGGTGGACACTCCGGATGGCACCGCATCCGACAGCCCCACACGGGGCCTTGTCGATACGGCCATGGAAAATTCAACCCCCGACGCCCCCATAGTCTGAAACCCTAGCCCTAGGCGGAAGGTGTTGGCGGACGGGAGGCGTAGTACCTCGTCGGGCGCTCGGTGCAGGCGGGAGGTGGACTCGCCCGCAACTTCGCCTTCTTGGCAGGCAGGCGACATCCCCAGGCCTGGCGCTGGAAATCGGCGGGAAGGTGAGACTGTCGACCTTTCTCGGCAGATTGGTGCGGGTTGTGGTAGCGCCTAGGCTTCTCGGCAAGATGACATGGGCTTCCGGCAGGCACTGGTAGCCACTCGGCAGGAGGAGTCCAGGCGCAACCCTGGCTCCCCATCTCGGCAGAACGCACCTGGCGTGGGCGGCACATCTCGGCAGATGCCGGGCGCAAATTCTCGACAGGCTCTGGGCAGCAGTTCTCGACAGGAGCCGGGCAATGTGGTCATGGGCGTAGGGTCCTCGGCAGGGCCCGGACAGGCGGGCGGTAATCAAGCGAATCAGCGCAGAGGACAAGGTGCTTCGGGGAAGGGTTCTGCTCCCAAGGAACCGATAGACTATTCCAAGTTTGTCAACAAGAACAACATTGATCCGGATAGAAAGCTCGAATACATCGCTCCCTGCGATGGAGTGGCCTATCTAGATCCGAAGGATGACTCAGATGCATGGAAGTTCACTCTGGTTGGATACTTTTCGGGGCGTTTTCCAGGGATGCAGGCTCTCCACGCCATATGCAGGTCCTGGGCCATTAAGTACACACTCATCATGCATCAGTCAGGGTGGATTATTTTCCATCTCTGCTCGGAGGAGGATGTCAATAGGGTACTTAATAAAGCCCCACACTCTATATGAGAGAGGTATCTCATGCTAGAGAGGCTCCCACGAGCCTTTCAGTTCGATGACTGGGAAATTTCCCACGTTCCAGTTTGGATACGGCTTCCATCCTTCCCTTTGGAATTGTGGACGAAAAATCACATCAGTAAGATTGCCTCTTTAGTCGGTCGACCTATTATGGTGGATGATACCTCGGTGAAGGCCGACCGGGTATCGTATGTTCGAGTGCGTGTGGATATTGATGTGTCATTGGAGTTGCCTAAGGAGGTTACCTTCAACTATCGAGGTGCCAACTATACCCAAACTGTACTGTATGAACGTGTCCCAGCATATTGTACAAAGTGCAGAAAGTTTGGACATCTGGTAGGAGATTGTGACGAAAGGGAAGAGAGGAATAATGGGGTGAAGGAGACGCCTGTCCAGGCCACACACACTGAGAACGGTGTGGATGAAGAAGGTTTTCAACATGTTGGGTCGAATAAGAAAAAGAAGGCGAGAAGCAGAAGCAGGAAGAAGAAGGGCACGGCTGCCCCACCTGTGAAGGAGCCGAACACTGTAGTTTCATCGGGGAGATATCAAATTCTCGATCCTTTGGATCCTGATGATTCTAGGATTAACAGACGCGAAGGAAAACAACCCACTCAAGTAAACACTAGGAAAACTTGGGCGTCGAAGACAGAGGATGAGGATGAGGAGGCCGTTGGGCGTACGGGATGCTCCCCCCTACCCAGTGTACCACCGAGAACTGATGGGAGGAAGCGCAGCACTGGAATCATCATTCAGGAGCCGATGGATCAAAGGAATGGACCGGGACGAGGCGGGGGCTCTTCCCCCAATGTTCGTCAATGAAGTTACTCACGTGGAATGTGCGAGGGCTTTCAGCCTCTCGCGCACAGCGAGCAGCCCTCAGGTTAGTTCGCAAGCATAATGTGTGTCTGGTTGGTTTTCTTGAAACTAGATTATCTGTGGATAATGTGTTCGACATAGTGGGTAGAATTGTTCCAGGATGGAATGTTGTTAATAATTTTGATATTGTTGATGGGGGGCGGATTGTGGTTGCGTGGGATTCCACCTTGCTTGCTCTTAGTAATGTTGTGCTCCATGAGCAGTGTATTTCTGGTTTGGTTCGCTATTTGATTTCTCAACAGGAGTTCCGCATCAGTGTTGTTTACGCCCATAATGGCGTAGTTGACAGGCGTAGGCTATGGTCACATCTCTCATCGGTTGTTCTAGCATTTAACTCTCCTTGGATCCTCCTGGGCGACTTTAACTATGTTAGGAGACCGGATGAGCGTTCTGAGGTCGTTCCTTCTCATAGGAACTGGAAAAGGGTGGATTTTGAGGAGTTGTGTGTCGAATTGGGTTTGGAAGATGCCAAGTCTAAAGGGTGCTTCTTCACCTGGACTAATGGCAGGACATGGAGTCGTATTGACAGGGTACTGGTGAACTCGAACTGGGATGCTAGGTCGGGGATTGTGGAGGCCGAGTTCCTGCCCATGGGGGCCACCTCGGATCACTGCCCCGCACTAGCAACAGTGCTTAATGCGGAGCAGTCAAAGGGGAAACCGTTCAGATATGTGAACATGTGGAGTAAGAGCAGTAGTTTTATGGAGGTTGTGAGTGTGACTTGGGACTCACAAATTTGGGGCACCGCTCAATTCAGTTTATGTCGTCAGCTGAAACTACTCAAGCCAAAGTTATGTCTGCTTGGCAAGAGAGATTTCAGCCACATAGCTGAAAGAGAAGAGAGAGCTATAGTGGAACTCGACAGACTCCAGCTGGATAGCCAGGCTGATCCGGGTAATGCTGAGAAATGGGAGAGGGTCCGTGAGGCGGCAAAGAAAGTTGATTTCCTATGTCACGCTGAACACCTTTTCTTCTCTCAGATGACCAGGGGTGAGTATTTGATTAATCAGGATAAACCCACAAAGTTTTTCTACAAAAAGATTAAGTCGAACAGCGTGAGGAATGTCATCTCATCCATTCGCACCGAATCCGGGCGCACTTCTTCTCGTGACGAGGTGGTGGATGAATTCCTTACGTACTACAGAGACTTGTTGGGTACTGCAGGCCAGTGTGATGAGATTGATGATAGTGTGTTCGAGTGGGGCACCTTGCTGTCTGACCAGCAGGCCCAAGAGCTTGTTGCACCTATTACAGCCGAGGAGATTAAGGAGGTGGTGTGGAGGATGAACGGAGATAAAACCCCTGGGCCGGATGGGTACACGGCCACCTTCTTTCGAGATGCGTGGGATGTGGTTGGTTCGGATGTTGTGGCTGCCGTCCAGGAGTTCTTCCAATCTGGACAGCTGCTGCGATAAATGAAAGCCACATTTATTACACTCATCCCGAAAGGGAAGCACGATCCCACTGTACGAGACTTCCGTCCGATCTCGTGTTACAATGTAATCTACAAGATCATCTCTAGGGTTATTGTGGGGCGTATGGCAGGGTTAATGGATGATTTGGTGGCAGAAAATCACTTTGGTTTTGTGCAGAATCGCAAGATGAGAGACTGTGTGATGCTTGCTCAGGAGATAGTCAAAAACTATGGCTGGGCAAGGAACCGGATGAGCAGAAGAATGGCTATGAAAGTGGATATAAAGAAGGCCTATGATTCAGTGGACTGGGGTTTTCTACGTGGAGTTCTGGCAGGGCTGAGGTTTCCTCAGCGTATGATAGAATGGATTATGGAGTGCGTCACCACCACTTCATTCTCCATCCTCGTCAAAGGCGCTCCGGAGGGTTACTTTGATGGCAAGCGGGGCTTGCGTCAAGGTGATCCTCTGTCCTCCCTGCTCTTTGTGCTCTGCATGGATTACTTTTCCTGTCTATTCAGGAGACTCACGACGGAGGAGAACTACAAGCACCACTCTCAGTTGTGTGCTAAAGTTGGAGTTACTCACCTAGCATTCGCAGATGACTTGATTATTTTTGCTTATGGCAACCGCAACTCTGCAGAAGTGGTCTCTAGGGCACTTGATAAGTTCGCCAGAATGTCAAGTCTGGAGGTTAGTTCGGAGAAATCTCATTTGTTTATGGCTGGTGTTCCAGTGGCCGACGAACAGAGGATTCACGAAGTGTTGCCTTTTCAGGAGGGCACCTTTCCTGTGCGCTATTTGGGAGTACCGCTGCAGGGAAGTAAACTTCGTGAGTATGCCTTTGAACCTCTTATCACACAGGTGGCGAACCTCATCAGGGGCTGGTCCACGCATTTGTTGTCCTATGCAGGCCGACTAGAACTCATCCGGTCAGTCCTGTATGGGGTGATGAATGATGAGTGATATTTTCACCTAGATTTTAGTGTCTTTTTATATGTGTTTTCGTATTATTTTATCCGTATTTTATGTGTTATTTGGTTGTGTTTTGTGTTTTTATTGAAATGTGTGTGAATGAGCTTAAACGTATGATTTTTAGGTAAAAATGGATCCTAGACGTGATAAGGAAGATGTAGGAAAAAGCGGATCTCAATTCGGAGTTGAAACGAGGGAGAATGAGTCAAATCAAGCAAAATGCTGAAAAAACGCACGTCCAACTTGTGTAATATTTCTGTACTCTTGTGAAGCTCAAAACTAGAAGTGTAATACATGGTTGGAAAGCCATAGAAAAGAGGATTATTTTGGTATGAGAAACACTTCAATTGGAGCCGAAACGAGAAAGTTATGATTAAAATGGTGACGTCGCGCAAGCTGTTCCTACTCAGCACGGTTGTGCTACTTTGTATGATGTGTTACACCCTCAAATATTGAAAGTTTAGTCAGATCTTTATATGGATAGAAAGCCAAAGAAAAGAGGATCACATGAGCGTAAGAATTACTCAAATCAGATATCGGATGTGGAAGTTATGCGCGAAACGGTGAGACTGCGCAGCCCGTGTTACGCAACACGACCCGTGTTACGCAACACGGCCCTGTAAGTCCTGGCCGTTTTCTGACATCAGAAACGCCTACACGGCCACCCTGTGGTCGTGTTGCTGCAGCATCAGAAACACATCAGAATCCTTCTAGAAGCCTCCCAAGGGGTATAAATACCCAATACTTCAATATGTGAAAAAAAGATCCGAAATTCCACCTTTCTACACACACCTCACACACCATTTCCTCCATTCTTCACCTTCACCTTCATCCATTCTTCATCCTTTGGATCTACCTTCATCCAACCATCAAATCCTTCATCCAAGTAGCTAGAGAAGCAAGGAAGAGAGGTGAATTGCAAGGGAAAGAAGAAGATCACCATTGGAGACATCCAAGGGAGTTTTCATCTAAACTTTGTATTGAAACCTATTGTTTATCATGTTTTGTAAGGAATTTAATGTCTATGTTAATTTTCTTATGGATATGAGAGGCTAATCTCCCTTGTGAGATTAGCAATATGAATTGTGTTGGATAATTTTTGGTATTTTGCAATTGAATGATTATGTTGATTGGGTTAATTGATTTTCTACCATTGATGCTTTAGATCTTGAGGTTTATGATGATTTGTGTGTTTAATTGTTTTAAGCATGTGATTAGATTGAGAAGTCAATTGCATATTTAGGATAATTAAGTGAATCATTTCATCAAACACTTCATGTGCATTATAGATTGTGAAGAGATTGAGAAGTCCTTCATAGTTTAGAACCCTTTGATAGAACATATCATTTATTAGATTGAGAAGTCAATAGATTATGTGAAGGGACTCTCATTTCAAGCTTAGTACCTAGTTGGAATTGTTTGAGTGAGAACCAATCCAATGAATGTCATTCCATATCCTATTCATTCCGAGAGGGAGTTTAGGTGATCTTAGTGTTGGCCCTTAGCCTTTTTCCCATGACACATATGAATTCATTGCATGATACCTAGATTTTCCATGCTTTAAGCATTGTTAATCTCATCTCTATCTACTTGGCTCATTCATCCATCTCCCATTCATCTATCCATTTATTTTATTGTCATTTCTTGACTATCTCCTCTTCTCGTTCATCTCTATAATACTATGACAAACACGAGATCGCTTAGACCCTAGTACCTTCCTCCATGTGGTTCGATAATTTCTTTAATTGGTCATTCTCCACTATATTATGGCTAATCAATGAACTTCTGGATCGCCATGGTGAAGATTCCCAAAGGAGTGGTGGACAGGGTAGAACACACGATCCGGAAGTTCCTTTGGGGAACGACGAGGGGTGCAGTCCGTTGGGAGGAGGTCATTCTACCTAAGGAACAGGGCGGCCTGGGACTTAGGGGATTGGATCTCCTGAACGATGTAGCCCTGTGTGGAGTGTTATGGGATGTGCATCAGGAGAAGAAGTCGCTGTGGATTAAGTGGATTAATGCCATTTACCTACAGAACTCTTCTTGCTGGGATGTAGAGGTGAACTACAGTGCCTCTATAGTGTGGAAAGACATTCTGCGTGCGAGGGATAGAGTCCGAGCACGGATCGGAGGGGACCTCATCACCTCTCTCGCTTCGTGTTCGGAGATGGGGAAGCTTCGAGTGGGTAAGATGTACTGGCTTGCTGCCACCACAGCACCGGTGCATTTTGTCTACAAGAAGCTGTGGAATCCTTGGGTGCCACAGAAACATTCGTTCAGGATGTGGATTGCCCTAAGGAACAGACTGCTTACACTGGACAGGTGGAGGAACTATGAAGGCCCGGTTGAGTGCGTGTTGTGTGTGGGCGCCACCGAAATGAGAGACCATCTCTATTTCGGTTGCCCGTTCACAAAGCACGTGTGGGACCGGGTTAGAGACGAAGTGAAGTGGAGGAGACAAGTTACCACTTTGAGAGCCGGCCTCAAGTGTTTGAGCAAGGACCGGCGTGTGCATGCTCGCGAGAGGAGGATGTGGACGCTCGCCCTTTACGGCAGTGTCTTCCTCATTTGGAAGGCTCGGAACGAAGCGCTCTTCGAGGGTGCCCGACCTTCAGTGGATGTATTATTTAATTCTATTATTATGCATGTGGTTAGATTTGAGTATTTGTTAACTAGATAGGTGGTTTTAATTTTTGGTGTGCTCCGTTTGGAGTTGTAATTAAAAACTGTGACATTGGCTTCGGCCTGCTGCTTTGAATAATTACATACTATTCAGCGAACGATTTTCACGTCAGTATCGTTGCGGGCCTCCACTAGAGTTTCTTCTAGCTTCGCCCCGCTCAGGCATAGTTCACCATATTTCGGGTCCCGACAGGTACGCTCACTCGAACCCTTCTCAGAAGATCAAGGTTGATCGGCAGTGCACGCCTCGGGGGGATCGTGCCGGTCAGCTTCCTTGC
>CM042953.1:1247562-1265062 GCA_023678885.1 Pogostemon cablin | reverse complement strand
GGCTTTTCAGTAGGATGGGGCTGATCCTCAGCAGGCGCAGGGCACCCCTCGGCAGCATGGCTCGGTGCGAGCATCCAGCTCCCCTACTCGGCAGGCTACGCCGAGTGTGGGCGAGAGCGCTGGGCAAGCCCCAGGTGAAATGCGCATGTGCGAGGGTGCAGCGACAGGGTCTGGGCAGCATGGCGGACAGCGCTTCCAGCGTGCGTGGCAAGGTGATTAAGGCAAGGGTTCCGCTCCCAAGGAACCAGTAGACTATTCCAAGTTTGTCAACAAGAACAATATTAATCAGGATAAAAAACTCGAATACATCGCACCCTGCAATGGAGTGGCCTATCTGGATCCAAAGTACGACTCCGATGCTTGGAAATACATGCTGGTGGGGTATTTCTCGGGATGGTTCCCTGGGATGCAAGCTCTCCATGCCATCTGTCGAGCGTGGGAAGTTAAATATACCATCGTCATGCATCAATCGGGATGGATTATCTTCTGGCTTTGCTCAGAGAAAGATGTACGGAAAGTGCTGGACAGGGCTCCCCATTCCATTTAGGAACGATACCTTATGCTTGAAAGGCTCCCACGAGCTTTTCAGTTTGATGACCGGGAAATCTCCCATGTCCCGGTCTGGATTCGTCTTCCGTTATTCCATTGGAGTTGTGGTCGAGGAACCACATAAGCAAGGTGGCTTCTTTGGTTGGCAGACTAATTATGGTGGACGATACCTCGGTTAAAGCCGACAAGGTATCGTTTGTGCGAGTTTGAGTTGACATTGACGTCTTGCAGGAGCTCCCGAAGGAGGTTATTTTCAACTACCGTGGGGCAAACTACACCCAATCTGCGCTGTACGAGCGCCTCCCGGCGTATTGTACTAAGTGCAGAAAGTGTGGCCACTTGGTGAGTGATTGTGATGCCCTGGATGGAGGGGATAAGGGAGAGAAGGAGAATGAAATCCCATAGAAGTCCACACAGGTGGAAGAAGGAGTTGATATGGAGGGATTTCAGCAGGTTGGACCAAGGAATAATAGGAGGAAGAAGGCGAGGAGCAGGAGTAGGAAGAAAAAGGGTACGGCCCCTCCACCTACCCATGAGCCGAGGGAGATGATCACATCTAGGAAGTATAAAATCCTAGATGAGTTGGATCCTGATGATTGGAGGATCAACAGGCGGGATGGTAAACAGCCCACCCAAGTTAACACTAGGAAAACTAGGGCGTTGGAGACGGATGAAGAGGATGAGGAGGCCGTGGATCATTTGGGCCAGTCTACGCCTCCTGACTGATGGAAGCAAGCGCGGTACTGGAATTACTATCTAGGAACCGCAGGGTAGAGATAATGGACCAGGATGAGGTGGGGGCTCTTCCCCCAAGGGTCGTCAATGAAGTACTTATCGTGGAATGTACGAGGGCTTGCAGCCCCTCGTGCGCAGCGAGCAGCCCACAGGTTAGTTCGCAAGCATAAAGTTTGTTTTGTTGGTTTTCTTGAAACTAGATTATCTGTTGATAATGTGGTGGACATAGTTGGTAGAATTGTTCCTAGTTGGCATACTGTGAATAATTTTGAAGTTGTTGATGGTGGACGAATTGTGGTTGCGTGGGATTCCACTTTTATTTCTGTTAGTAATGTTGTGCTCCATGAGCAATGTATTTCTGGTTTGGTACGCTGTTTGATTTCTCAGCAGGAGTTCCACATCAGTGTTGTGTACGCCCGAAATGGCGTTCTTGATAGGTGTAGGCTATGGAGTCATCTCTCTTCGGTTGACCCCACGGTTAACTCTCCTTGGATAATCCTGGGAGACTTTAACTGCGTCAGGAAGCCAGAAGAGCGTTCTGAAATTGTTCCGTCTCATCAGAACTGGTGTAGGGTTGATTTTGAAGAGTTGTGTGTTGAACTGGGGTTGGATGATGCTAAGTCTAAGGGGTGCTTCTTCAACTGGACGAATGGCAGAATATGGAGTCGTATTGATAGAGTGTTGGTGAATTCGAACTGAAATCTCAGTTCGGGAGTAGCGGAGTCAGAGTTTCTGCCCATGGGGGCCACTTTAGACCACTGCCCTGCCCTAGTTTCCGTGTTTCACGCCGAGCACTCAAAGGACAGACCGTTCAGATATGTGAACATGTGGAGGACTAGCAGTGGCTACTTGGATACAGTGCATGAGGTATGGGACTCGCACATTTGGGGCATGGCTCTGTTCAGCGTATGCCGCAGGCTGAAGCTCCTCAAGACAAAGTTACGCTTGCTTGGCAAGAGAGACTTCGGCGACATCGCTGAGAGAGCAGAGAGAGCTAGAACGGAACTTGACAGCCTACAGCTGGAGAGCCATGCTGATCCAGGTAACATTGAGAAATGGGACAGAGTTCGGGACGCAGCCAAGAAGGTCGACTTCTTGTGTCACGCCGAGCACCTATTCCTCTCTCAGATGGATAAGGCAGAGTATTTGATCAACCAGGATAAACCCACAAAGTTTTTCTACAAGAAGATTAAGTTTAACAGCGTAAGGAATATCATCCCGTCTATACGTACCGAAACTGGACACACTTCCTCTCGGGATGAAGGCGTTGGAGAGTTTCTTACGTTCTACAGGGACTTATTGGGCACAGCAAGGGATTGTCAGGAGATTGACGATAGTGTGTTCGAGTGGGGTGCTGTGCTGAGTGATCAGCAAGCACAGGATCTTGTAGCACCTATTACGACCGAGGAGATAAAGGGAGTTATTTGGAGAATGAATAGGGACAAGGCTCCCGGTCCGGATGGGTACACGGCTCTTTCTTCAGGGATGCGTGGAACGTAGTAGGAACGGATGTTGTGGCCGCTGTCTAGGAATCTTTCAGTTCGGGCAGTTGCTGCGATAGATGAATGCTAAGTTTATTACACTCATCCCGAAAGGAAAGCACGACCCCACTGTTAGGGACTTCCTCCCTATTTCGTGCTGCAATGTGATATACAAGATTATTTCTAGAATTTTGTGGGACGTATGATGGATCTTATGTATGGGTTGGTCGCTGAGAATCATTTTGGATTCGTAAAGAATCGAAGGATGAGAGACTGCGTGATGCTATTGTTGGATTGTATACTAAAAGTCTAGGTTTAGTATGAACAATGTTATAACAATTAATTTGAAATGAGAATCATATGATCAAATGATTGCATCTTATAATTTATTTATATGTTCGATGCAATAGTCCACTTACTTTATACTGTAGATAATATGTTGTGCGACAACACGCGGAAGATCATATTATCGGTTTCCTTATAAAGTATAAACAGATGCTCACAACTGAGATAGACGGGGACTCTCTATCGGGATGGTTGTAGTGTGGTTTGGTATTAGCTTGTCTTGGCTATAGAATCACTCTAGTGCACTTATGTGTATTGAGCAGGACCACATGAGATCGTTCAACTTATACTGACTTATAGAAGAACTTGATCTCTGTTATTATGGATGTTCGTGCTCTTAATCCCTATACAATAACCTCGACACGTAGGGCAGTATATATTTCTTTGATTCATCAATGGGTGAGATTTAGATGCAATTAAATCAATAAACTCGGTGAGTTGGGAAATAGTGCTGTATCTATGGTGTGCTGTTGATTGTAGAAGGAATCCGTGTCCGTCATAGGTTGATGATGTCCCCTTGAGGAGCTCATAAGGATTATCATGTAAACCCTGCAGGTGGAATTTATTCCGGCATGATAATGAGGTTGAGTGGTACTACTCTTGGATGAGATATTAATTAATTGAGTTGTCAGTAACTTATATTAATTAATGGACATTGTATATCTTAAACATGGGGAGACTAACGGGCTCATAATAAGAAGGAGCCCAAAACGTAATTTTGGGATTGGTACGGTAGTGCAGTAATAATATTTTAGTGGAATATATTATTATTATTGGACTTAAGTATAAGCTTTGGGCTAAGCTTGGATACTTAAGCCCAATGGAGGCCCAACCCAATTTCTCCTCCTGGTCCCTGCTGTAGCCCATGTATATAAGTCACCTCAGCTTATCTGGAACCCTAATCTAATTCATTATTCACGTGTGATGAGGGTTGATAGCAGATTGAGTAGGTCTCGTAGATCGTCGCCCACACGACGTCGAGATCGACTTGGGACATACAGCAGAAGACCGGAAGGTCGTTTGCTACTGCAGTTTGTCATGTTACAAAATTCATATAAAATCGTACAATTCTCCGATTTTGATGTATTATATACTGACGGAAAGCCGTCAAAGAGAGGATCGTCTGAGCTCAAAGACCACTCAATTCCGACATCAGAAGAGGAACTTATGGCTATTCTCGTGGGACTACGCAGTCTGCCAGCGAGAATTCAACCTCTACATCAACCCTTGGTGAAAGGTAATGCGTTTCATGTTTACTTGCTTCCGCTGCTTGTTAGAAATACATGGAACCCTAACGGGTCACGTTAACCAAACGATCGAAAGCCAACAATTGGTATCAGAGCTTCGGTTTCGTGGTGAAGCGTGACACGTTAGGCTAGGGTTTATGTGATTAATTTTTCGGAATTAGGATCACATGTTTAGGGTTTTGGTTTTATTGCGCAAACCATGAATATCCCTATATGATATATACCCTGTATCATATCTATTCGTCCATGGTTGTGTGTGAGAGGATTCGACGAAAACTGTTCGTCAATTTCACATGCAAGGAAGAAGAAAAAGAGGGCAAAAATAGAATCACGTTTTTGAGAGAAAATCCAGCGCAGTGATATTGCAGAGGCAATAACCGGAGTTTCAACGGTCGGATTGAGCTGTAATTTGGTCAGCACGTTCAGATCTTGTGAATGTACATTCTGAACGGTGGAGATCGAATTTGGAGCTTTTTCGTGCTAGGATTACGCTGAAAACAGAAGCAGATTTTTGGGCGATTCTGTTTTGCGCAGTCGAAGGAAAAGAGCCGTTTCTCACAAACTAACCGTTGGATCGAACTGTAATTTGGTCAAAATGTTCAGATCTTGTGGATGTACAATCTGAACGGTAGAGATTGAATTTGGAGCGTTGTCGTGCTGGGATTACGCTGAAAACAGAAGCAGATTTTTGGGCAATTCTGTTTTGCGCAGTTGAGGGAAAAGACCCGTTTCTCACAACATAACCGTTGGATCGACCTGTAATTTGGAAAGCACGTTCAGGGATTACAGGAGTAGATTCTGGACGGTGGAGATTGGATTCTGAGGTTCTTGCAGTTTCGAACTACGAACGACAGTTGGTGTAGTTTGGTGTTGCGCGTTGGGCTGAACTTGGTTCCATGCAAGTAGGCCCTTGGACGAGCGACAGTCCGGGCGAGGGGCGCTCGTCAAGGCACTTGGAGCGCTCCCTGACACGATTGATGGTGGGATATGACGATGGACGTCTTGGGGCACAAGCAATCCTGCTTGTTGCGTAAGGCATCGATTCCACAGTAGGAGTGTCGGACAAGACATTAAAATTTAGAGGCGTTTTTATTCCTAATATATATAACTGTCATAATTGATTTAATTGTCTATTATTGTTATATATATATGGATGCCTGATCTCTATGATTTATTGTCTTATATAGAAGCATGCTAGATAGCATATTATATTTGGTATATTATATGCATGTATTGCTAGAGTGTTGGATAAGACATCCAATTTTAGGAAAACTAATTCCTAATATATAACTGCCATAATAGATTGTATATTATTGTTATATATGGATGTCGAATTAATTCCTAATATATGACTGCTATAATTGATTTAATAATCTATTATTGTCATATATGGATGTCGAATTAATTCCTAATATATAACTGCTATAATTAATTGTCTATTATTGTTATATATGGATGTTGAATTAATTCCTAATATATAACTAACATAATTGATTTAATTATCTATTATTGTTGTATATGGTTGCTCGTCGATATCGATGATTTCGATAATCTAGACGATATCGACGATCGATATCGATAGTTTTGGAATGTTGATAATCTTGATGTTTTTCGAATATTTGATAATCTAGTCGATATCGATGATTTTGATAATCTGGACGACATCGACGGTCGATATCGATGGTTTTGAAAATTGGACAATCTGGAAATTACAAAATTTTAATAGTTTGGAAGTCTTTGCTGATATTCGTGCCTGATGGCGAACAATCGAATTCGCTGATATATAACTGTTAATGATTGATTTAATTATTAATTATTGTTATATATGTATGCATGACTCTTTGGGATTTACTGCCTTATGTGCCGTGATAGGAGCATGCTAGGATTGCGTATATTATTCTGAATATTATATGCATGTAAAAACCCTCGGTTTTAAATAACTACGTGGGAGAGGGGATTGGTAAAAATTCCCGCAGCCTCCATTATTGGTTTGTAAGTGATGTGAGTAAACTTGCGTGTTGGCAATAGGCCTTCCTCCCTAACGGATGAGTTTATTCACAGATCACTGGTACAGACTTCATTACATAATTATTGTTTGTAATGTGGCACATGAACTTGCGTGTTGGCAATAGGCATTCCTCCCTAACGGATGAGTTTATGTGGGGCTCACTGGTACAAACTTATAATTGATGATTGTAGGAAGCTATCCGAGCGCGTGTGTACTTCTCCAACTGTAAGGCACACAAGCTCGCGCAGTGGACTTGGGATCAAATAATGGTGTACACTTAGGTGTAAATAATTAGTATCCTCCCCAAAGGAGTCACTGCTATTATTTGCATGGCTAAAGAGGAACCGACTATTAATTATTTTGTCATAAAGTTAGGTTGACAAATGAAATTAATGGGTATAACCTTCTCTTGTAAATGTTTGGGTTTGTAAACGTCCACACTAACGTGGCTTGCAGACTCACGGTGCTTGAGATGTCGGTGAATTTTATTTTTATATTGTTTTGAGGGAATCAATATAAAAGGATAAAATTTGAAGATTTGATCGGTATATTTATTTATGATTCTCTGTAATTTCAAATGGTTTTATCTCTCTTATTGTTAACTAAAAGAAATTATATTTACTGGTCCAAAATTAGATGATTAGAAAAGAATCTTGGTTTTGATTTTACTGCTTAAGAAAATAAAAATGTGTTCTCCCTTAAGGATGTTCATGATGCCTATTAAAGTCTCTAGTGGGGAGGTGAGAGGTTCATAGAAATATGATGGTCTCATGTAACTCTTCAGATACTTGAGTAAGTTAAAAGGTGGTAGGTTATGATTGAATTTGATGAATGAATTGGATACATGGAATAAAAGTTGAAGGGGAAACCTAAGTCAATTTTATTCTCCATAATTGCCTAGATGTTTTGAGTAAGTTTCTCCTAAATTACAAGAGGTTATATATGGTGGGAATTTCTGACAAAACATGTGGCAAAGGAAATTCAATTTCATCAAGATGTGAACAAGGATAGAATCTTACTTGCTAGTCGTTGAAGCATGATTAGTGATGGCACCTACTGATACATTGTGTAGATACCAGAATCACTAAATGTTTATTACTAAGTGAGGATAAGATTATTTTATACATGGATAATACTACGAGAGTAGTGGCTGTTGCAGTGGGAGTTGTTTATTTATCTTACGATATGAATAAACGTTTGATTTTATGAAATTGTCTTTACGTACGTTTTCATAGAAAGAATTTAATTTCGGTTTCTATGCATTAATAGATGGATACTCCATTTCATTTAAATGACATGGTCATTATAATGAAGGATAGAGTTGTAATCTGTTATGGTACGTTGGTGAACAATTTGTATACTCTGAAATCATGTTTATCCCCTGGATGTGACAAATAGTAATTAATAATGAGTCTTCTAATCTAGTAAGAGAAAGGTACCTTCAGAAATGAATTTCCCACCTTAATGGTGTGACGAATAGAAGGAATAGCACTCTTATGGTAGTGATTAGATAGATGATGAATTATTTGGAATTACTAAATTCATTTTATGGATATGCCCTAGGAACAGTAATTCGTAAGAATGTTTTTCTATTTGTGGGATATCCTAGAAAAATGAAGGATGGTTTATTTAGTCCACAAGATCGAAGAGTGATTGTTAACACAAACACTAGATTTTTGGAAAAAGAACTATGTAATAAATCAAATACCCATGTATAAGTTGTTCTAAAGGAAGTGAGAGGAAAACACAAAGTATTAGTACCAAGTGTACAAGAGGATATACCACAAGGTAAATTGCGACGCGTGTCACATCTGATACACAATTGCGTGTAGTGTCTTCTCGTAGTGGGAAGGTTGTTCTAAAACCTGATAGATATATGTTTTGGGAGAGTCGTGAGGCTTGGTCCCTAGTAAACATGGAGTTAACCCACGAATACGACGAAGAACTACAAGATAGAAATGCGAAATCTTAATAAGTTGCAATGAATGTTGAAATAGGATATATGGATTCTAAATAAGATCTGGATGATTGTAGAACCACGAATGGTGTAAAAGCCATTGGAAGTGGTCATACAAAATAAAAGAGGATCATACGGTAAGGTGAAAACCTTGGAAGTAAAGCTTGTTGGGAAAAGGTATACTCAGAAAGAAAGGGTTCGATTATGAGAAAACCTGTTCGCCAGTAGCTGTGCCTATATTGATCCGGATTCTTTTATATGTTGCTACTCATATGGAATATGAGGGATAGCAAATAGATGTCAAGACAACTTTCCTAATTGGAAGTCTTGAGGAAAACATCTATGTGAAGCAACCAGAGTGATTCATTGCAAAGGGCTAAGAGCATTGTGATAGGAAGCTTAAAAGTGTCCATCGATGGACTAAAGCAAGCTTCAAGATCATGATGCATCCGTTTTGATGAGGAAATCCAAAGATATGGATTTATTCAATGCGCGGATGTGTCTTGTGTATTGAAAAGAGTGATGGAAACGTGGTGGTATTACTTGTACTATACATAGATATTATCTTGCTCATTGGAGACAATGAAAGATTATTATCGGGCGTATGGGGTATGGTTAATAAAGCGGTATAAGATGAAGGACTTAAGAGGAGCAAAAATATCCTTTTGATCACGGTAATACGGATCACAAGAAAGGATGTTATGCTTATCTCAAGCTTCATGAAATGATACAATCCTTACTCGTTTTAGCATGTGACTTTATCTAAGGAAATGTGTCTTGAGACACAAAAGGAAGATAAAGGAGATGAAAGCAGTTCCTTATGCTTCGGCAAATGAGGAAGCCTAATCTAAGGAATGCTATACATGAGTATGGATATCTGTTTTGCTAAATGCATGAACAGTGGGTATCAACGTAACCCGGAACAAGAATGATGAACTGTGGTAAGACATATATGAAGTGCCTAAAAAGGACTGGAAATTATATGTAAGCTTACTGGGCAGATTCACTGCTTCTTGTGGATTACGTAGATTCAGATTTTTTAGTCAGATTGGACGGCAGTAAATCCACCTCAAGGTTATGTGTTTAATTTTAGGAAGTTGAGTCATAATGTGGAGGAGTGTTATATAGAAATATATTTCAGACTTCGGACTCCATATGGAAAGATGATAAATTGGAGCCTATGAGGCAACCAATGTATCTGTATGACTCTAGAAACTTCATGATGGACTTTGTAGTGTTTCTAAGTTTGCCCAAGGATATCAAAATTTATATTGATGATATTGGTGCAGTTGCAAACTTGAAGGAATCACAAGTCCATAAGGCAATTAAACACATGGAGCGCGAGTACCACCTGTTACGAGAAATCGTATGATGAGGGGAAGGTTGTTGTCACCTAGATTGCATCGGATGATAACCTAGTAAATCCATTAACAATGACCTTAAGGCGAGAGCTTTTAATGGTCGTGTAGTGGGAGTGGGAATCAGATGTATGGCGTAAGACATAACAACATAGTCTTTTAGTATAAGTGGGAGATTGTTGGATTGTATACTAAAAGTCTAGGTTTAGTATGAACAATGTTATAACAATTAATTTGAAATGAGAATCATATGATCAAATGATTGCATCTTATAATTTATTTATATGTTCGATGCAATAGTCCACTTACTTTATACTGTAGATAATATGTTGTGCGACAACACGCGGAAGATCATATTATCGGTTTCCTTATAAAGTATAAACAGATGCTCACAACTGAGATAGACGGGGACTCTCTATCGGGATGGTTGTAGTGTGGTTTGGTATTAGCTTGTCTTGGCTATAGAATCACTCTAGTGCACTTATGTGTATTGAGCAGGACCACATGAGATCGTTCAACTTATACTGACTTATAGAAGAATTTGATCTCTGTTATTATGGATGTTCGTGCTCTTAATCCCTATACAATAACCTCGACACGTAGGGCAGTATATATTTTAGTGGAATATATTATTATTATTGGACTTAAGTATAAGCTTTGGGCTAAGCTTGGATACTTAAGCCCAATGGAGGCCCAACCCAATTTCTCCTCCTGGTCCCTGCTGTAGCCCATGTATATAAGTCACCTCAGCTTATCTGGAACCCTAATCTAATTCATTATTCACGTGTGATGAGGGTTGATAGCAGAATGAGTAGGTCTCGTAGATCGTCGCCCACACGACGTCGAGATCGACTTGGGACATACAGCAGAAGACCGGAAGGTCGTTTGCTACTGCAGTTCGTCATGTTACAAAATTCATATAAAATCGTACAATTCTCCGATTTTGATGTATTATATACTGATGGAAAGCCGTCAAAGAGAGGATCGTCTGAGCGTAAAGACCACTCAATTCCGACATCAGAAGAGGAACTTATGGCTATTCTCGTGGGACTGCGCAGTCTGCCAGCGAGAATTCAACCTCTACATCAACCCTTGGTGAAAGGTAATGCGTTTCATGTTTACTTGCTTCCGCTGCTTGTTAGAAATACATGGAACCCTAACGGGTCACGTTAACCAAACGATCGAAAGCCAACAGCTTGCTCAGGAGATAGTGAAGAATTATGGTTGGGCAAAGCATCAACTGTATAGAAGAATGGCTATAAAAGTGGATATTAAGAAGGCTTATGACTCGGTGGATTGGGGTTTTCTGTGTGGAGTTCTTACAGGGTTGAAGTTTCCTCAGCGTATGATAGGATAGATCATGGAATGTGTTACCACCACCTCATTCTCCATCCTTGTCAATGGCACTCCGGAGGGGTACTTCGATGGTAAGAGGGGCTTGCGTCAAGGGGACCCTCTGTCATCCCTACTGTTTGTTCTCTGCATGGACTATTTCTCCGGTCTCTTCAGGAGACTGACCGTGAGAGAGAACTACAAGCATCACTCTTGGCATTGTGCTAAAGTTGGAGTCACTCACTTGGCATTCGCGGACGACTTGATCATCTTCGCATATGGTAACCGCTCCTCCGCATAAGTTGTTGCTAAGGCCCTTGATCTCTTTGCTCGAATGTCAGGGTTGGAAGTGAGCATGGACAAATCTCACTTGTTTATGGCAGGTGTTCCGGAAGATGGGGAGCAGGCGATTCATGAGGTACTGCCTTTTCAGGAAGGCACCTTCCCCGTGCATTATTTGGGAGTACCGCTGCAGGGAAGCAAGCTTCATAAGTCTGCCTTTGAGCTGCTCATCACTCAGATGTCTAATTTGATTAGGGGCAGGTCCACGCACATGCTCTCATATGCAGGCCGACTAGAGCTCATTCGGTCGGTGGTGTATGGAGTGATGAATTTCTGGATTTCTATGGTGAAGGTTCCCAAGGGAATTGTGGACAGGGTGGAGCGCATGATTCGAAAATTCCTTTGGGGAACCATGAGGGGTGCAGTTCGTTAGGAGGAGGTGATCCTACCTAAGGAACAGGGCGGCCTGGGACTTAGGGATTTCGACCTCCTGAACGATGTGGCACTTTGCGGTGTGTTGTGGGATGTACACTTGGAGAAGAGGTCGCTTTGGATCAAGTGGATTAATGCCATTTATCTTCAGTCCTCTTCGTCCTGGGATGTTGAGGTCAATTATAGCACCTCAATAGTGTGGAAGGATATCCTTCGTGCGAGGGATAGGGTTTGAGCACGGATCGGAGGCGACATCGTCACCTCATTTGCGTCGTGTTCGTAAATGGGTAATCTTCTTGTGGGCAAGATGTACTGGCTTGCTGCCACCACTGCACCGGTACAGCCCATCTACAAGAAGCTGTGGAGTCCGTGGGTTCCTCAGAAATATTCGTTTAGGATGTGGATTTCTCTGAGAAATTGTTTGCTTACCATGGACAGATGGAGACATTATGAAGGCCCAGTGGAGTGCGTGCTTTGCGTGGGTGCCCCTGAGATAAGAGACCATCTCTTCTTCGGCTGCCCATTCACGAGGTATGTATGGAACTGGGTAAGGAGTGAAGTGGAGTGGAGGAGACAGCTTACCACGTTGAAGGCCGGCTTCAAGTGGCTCAGCAAGGAATTCATTTTTTTAGTCGGATTTCACTTTTGAGATTCGAATTCATTTTTAATAGTTTGCCCGCACACGCCCATTGCATAGGATTGCCGGGGGTTGCCTAGGAAGAACCTCGTCGGGTTGCCTAGGATTGCCCAGGCCTGTTGCCTCAGATTGCTCATGCCGGGGGTTGCCTAGGAAGAACCTCGTCATGTTGCCCACAGCTGCCCATGGTTGCCCACGGTTGCCCACGGTTGCCCAGGATTGCCCACGGGGGTTCCCTAGGATTGCCCGTGATGAGCCTTGTTGGGTTGCCCATGGCTACCTACGGTTGCCCATGATTACCTGGGAAGAACCCCATCGGTATGCCCATGGTTACCTCGGATTGCGCATGCCGGGTGCCGGGGGCTGCCCAGGAAGAACCTCGTCGGGTTGCCCATGGTTGCCTAGGAATGCCCACGCTCGTTGCCTGGGGGTGCCCACGGTGCCCACGCTAGTTGCCTAGGATTGCCCACGGTGGTTGCCCACGCCCGTTGCGTAGGATTGCCCACGACGGGTGCCTGGGCGTGCCCACGCCATGGCCCATGCCCACGGTTGCCCACGGGGGTCGCCCACGTATGCCCACGCCCATTGCCACGGGTTGCCCATGCACAGGCCATGCTTGCATGGCCCATGCCCATGGCTTGCCCAGGCCAATTGCCACGGGTTTCGGGCAAGCCGTGGGCATGGGCCATGTAAGCGTGGCCTGCGCATGGGCAATCCTAGGCAACGGGTGTGGGCAACCCCCGTGGGCAATCCTAGCCAACGGGAGTGGGCAAGCATGGGCATGGGCCACGGCATGAGCAATCGTGGGCAACCCCCGTGGGCAATCCTAGGCAACGGCCGTGGGCATGGGCCATGGCATGGGCAAGCCTAGGCAACGGATGTGGGCAAGCCGTGGGCATGGGCCATGCAAGCGTGGCCTGTGCATGGGCAACCCGTGGCAAAGGGTGTGGGCGACCCTTGTGGGTAATCCTGGGCAACCGTGGGCATTGGCCATAGCATGGGCAATCCTAGGCAATGGCCGTGGGCATGGGCTATGCAAGCATGGCCTGCGCATGGGCAACCCGTGGCGACCGGCGTGGGCATACGTGGGCAACCCCCGTGGGCAATCCTGGGGAACCGTGGGCATGGGACATGGCATAGGCAATCCTAGGCAATGGTTGTGGGCAAGCTATGGGCATGGGCCATGCAAGCATAGCCTGCGAATGGGCAACCTATGGCGATGGGCGTGGGCATACGTGGGCGATCCCCGTGGGCAATCTTGGGCAACGGGTGTGGGCAACCGCGGGCATGAGCCATGGCATGGGCAAGCCTAGGCAACGGCCGTGGGCAAGCTGTAGGCATGGGCCATGCAAGTATGGCCTATGCATGGGCAACCCGTGGCGACGGGCGTGGACTTACGTGGGCGACACCCGTGGGCAACCGTGGGCATGGGTCAGGGCATGGGCAATCCTAGGCAACGGCCGTGGGCAAGCCGTGGGCATGGGCCATGCAAGCATGGCCTGTGCATGGGCAACCCGTGGCAACGGGCATGGGCATACGTGGGCGACCCCCGTGGGCAATCTTGGACAACGGGAGTGGGCAACCGTGGGCATGGGCCATGGTATGGGCAAGCCTAGGCAACGGCCGTGGGCAAGTCATGGGCATGGGCCGTGCAAGCATGGCCTGTGCATGGGCAACCCATGGCAACGGGCGTGGGCATACGTGGGCGACCCCCGTGGGCAATCTTGGGCAATGGGAGTGGGCAACAATGGGCATGGGCCATGGCATGGGCAAGCCAAGGCAACGACCGTGGGAAAGCAGTGGGCATGGGCCGTGCAAGCATGGCCTGTGCATGGGCAACCCGTGGTAAAGGGCGTGGCCATACGTGGGCGACCCCCGCGGGCAACCGTGGGCATGGGCCGTGGCATGGGCAATCCTAGGCAACGGCCGTGGGCATGCCGTGGGCATGGGCCATGCAAGCATGGCCTGTGCATGGGCAACCCGTGGTGACAGGCGTGGGTATACGAGGGCGACCCCCCTGGGCAATCCTGGGCAACGGAAGTGGGCAACCGTGGGCATGGGCCATGGCATGGGTAAGCCTAGGCAACGGCCGTGGGCAAGCCGTGAGCATGGGCTGTGCAAGCATGGCCTGTGCATGGGCAACCCGTGGCGATGGGCGTGGGCATACGTGGGCGACACCCGTGGGCAACCGTGGGGATGGGCCATGGCATGGGCAATCCTAGGCAACGGCCGTGGGCAAGGGCCATGCAAGCATGGCCTGTGCATGGCCAACCCATGGCAATGGGCGTGGGCTTACGTGGGTGACCCACATGGGCAATCCTAGGCAACGGGAGTGGGCAACCATGGGCATGGGCCATGGCATGGGCAAGCCTAGGCAACGACCGTGGGCAAGCCGTGGGCATGGGCCGTGCAAGCATGGCCTGTGCATGGGCAACACATGGCAACGGGCGTGGGCATGCGTGGGCGACCCCCATGGGTAATCCTGGGCAACAAGAGTGGGCAACCGTGGGCATGGGCCATGGCATGGGCAAGTCAAGGCAACGGCCGTGGGCAAGCCGTGGGCATGGGCCTTGCAAGCATGGCTTGTGCATGGCAACCCGTGGCAACGGGCGTGGGCATACGCGGGCGACCCCCGTGGGCAATCCTAGGAAACGGGAGTGGGCAACCGTGGGCATGGGCCATTGCATGGGCAAGCCAAAGCAACGACCGTGGGCAAGCCGTGGGCATGGGCTATGCAAGCATGGCCTGTGCATAGGCAACCCGTGGCAATGGGCGTGGGCATATGTGGGCGATCCCCGTGGGCAACCGTGGGCATGGGCCATGGCATGGGCAATCCTAGGCAACGGTCGTGGGCAAGCCATGGGCATGGGCCATGCAAGCATGGCCTGTGCATGGGCAACTCGTGGCAACAGGCATGGGCATACTTGGGCGACCCACGTAGGCAATCCTAGGCATGGGCCATGGCGTGGGCACGCCCAGGCACCCGTCGTGGGCATGGGCCAAGGCATGGGCAAGCCTAGGCAACGGACGTGGGCAAGCCATGGGCATGGGCCGTTCAAGCAAGGCCTGTGCATGGGCAACCCGTGGCAACAGGCGTGGTCATACGTGGGCGACCCCCGTGGGCAACCGTGTGCATGGGCTATGGCATGGGCAATCCTAGGCAATGGCCGTGGGCAAGCCATGGGAATGGGCCATGCAAGCATGGCCTGTGCATGGGCAACCCGTGGCAACGGGCATGGGCATACGTGGGCGACCCCCGTGGGTAATCCTGGGCAACGAGAGTGGGCAACCGTAGTCGTCCATCCACTGAATCAACCCCATCCTCACACATGCCGATAGGATCAAGTCTGGGTCCCTCGAATCGATCTATGCCTGCTCAAATCAACCTGGTAATATTCGGCTATCAAAGTGATAAGTCCTCTAATGTTCACACGCTGATAAGTCTGTTACATTGAAGCGGACTCCATTAAGCATACACCACAACACATTCAGCTCAACCCTGAGAATACAACTCGCCTCGGATCGAGCAAATAAAGTGTTACTTAGAATCCAGTTCATATAAGCAATCACGGGGTTGCGAATGAAAGCAACCTTAGAAGCATTCGAATTATATCTTCCTCCCCTCCAGGTGATAGATCTCCAAAACTCATCGGGTCTGAAATCATCATGCTCCACATCAGTCACATTCTCACATCCGATAAACTCATTAAACTCTCGGGCATGCATCAATTGCTCTTACCCACCAATCTGCATTCGAATATTATATGGTAGATAGTGATCTCCATGCTCCATACTCGATGAACATAAAACCTCAGTAGTTATATGGAAATACGTCTCTTTCTTCATCTCCATAAACTTGGTTATCCTACTCGATAATCCCTTCACTTAGAATTATAACTTAAAACCCTGCTCAACAGTGAACGCACTCAACCAATAACCTTGTTATGTATTCAGACTCTACACAACGATTATTGATGCACAAAACGACTATGAGTATGGATTAAAAAGTTACAATCTTATATAAAATAAACCACAAGTAGTGTTGTACGGAGTATACATATGGAAGTTCAATTAACTAGATAAAACCTTCACAACCCTAGTTCTACCAAAAAGGCTCTAGCCCATGGTGTTGTAGGAAACACACATGGGTGTTGGATAGATCTTACCCAGATGTCTAAAAAATACAAGATAAATTAGGAAATGAATAAACCCTAGATGTGGCGTCATCGTGATTACTTGTTACTTAGTTACTTAATATTCAAAATCATATAAATTTGAACTTTATTAAATTAATAATAATCTATCCCTTGGGTTCGATCCATGGTATGGGCAAGCCTAGGCAACGACCATGGGCATGGGCAAGCCTAGGCAACGACCATGGGCATGGGCCATGTAAGCATGGCCTGTACATGGGCAACCCATGGCAACGGACGTGGGCATATGTGGGCGACCCCGTGGGCAATCCTGGGCAACGGGAGTGGGCAACCATGGGCATGGGCCATGGCATGGGCAAGCCAAGACAACTGCCGTGGGCAAGTCGTGGGAATGGGCCGTACAAGCATGGCCTGTGCATGGGCAACCCGTGGCAATGGGCGTGGGCATACGTGGGCGATCCCTGTGGGCAACCGTGGGCATGGGCCATGGCGTGGGCAATCCTAGGCAACGGCCGTGGGCAAGCCATGGGTATGGGCCGTGCAAGCATGGCCTGTGCAAGGGCAACCCATGGCGACGGGCGTGGGCATACGTGGGAGACCCCGTGGGCAATCCTGGGCAACGGGAGTGGGCAACCGTTGGCATGGGCCATGGCATGGGCAAGCTTAGGCAACGACCATGGGCATGGGTCGTACAAGCATGGCCTGTGCATGGGCAACCTGTGGCAACGGGCATGGGCATACGTGGGCGACCCCCGTGGGCAACCGTGGGCATGCCCAGGCACCCATCATGGGCAATCCTAGGCAACGGGCATGGGCAAGCCGTGGGCATGGGCCATGCAAGCATGGCCTGTGCAAGGGCAACCCGTGGCGACGGGCGTGGGCATACGTGGGAGACCCCCGTGGGCAATCCTGGGCAACGGGAGTGGGCAACCGTGGGCATGGGCCATGGCATGGGCAAGCTTAGGCAACAGCCATGGGCATGG
>CM042953.1:1197562-1240062 GCA_023678885.1 Pogostemon cablin | reverse complement strand
AATGGGCATGGGCAAGCGTGGCCTTGGCACGGGCAAGCCTTGATCCTTACAAGGTAACCCCCATGGGCAATCCTAGGCAACTGCCGTGGGCAACCGTGGTCATGGGCCATGGCATGGGCAAGCCTAGGCAATGGCCCGGGGCAAGCCCTGGGGACATGGGCCATGCAAGCGTGGCCTCTGCATGGGCAACCCAAGGGCAACGGGAGTTGGGCATGGGCCAGGGCATGGGCAAGCCAAGGAAATGGCCATGTGCATGCCATGGGCATGGGTCGTGCAAGCATGGCTTGTGCATGGGCAACCCGCGGAAATGGGCATGGACATACATGGGCGAACACCGTGGGCAACTGTGGACAACGGGAGTTGGGCATGGGCCATGGCATGGGCAAGCCAAGGCAATGGCCGTGGGCAAACCATGGGCATGGGCCGTGCAAGCATGGCCTGTGCATGGGCAATCCATGGCAACATGCGTGGGCATACGTGGGCGACCCTCGTGGGTGACCGTGGGCAATGGGAGTTTGAAATGTGCCATGGTATGGGCAAGCCAAGGCAACGGCCATGGGCATGGGCCGAGCAAGTATTGTGTGTGCATGGGCAACCCGTGGCAACAGGCGTGGGCATACGTGGGCGACACCATGGGCAACGGGAGTTGGAAATAGGCCATGGCATGGACAAGTCAAGGCAACGACCGTGGGCATGGGCCCTGTAAGCATGGCCTGTGCGTGGGCAACCCATGGCAATGGGCGTGGGCATACGTGGGCAACCCCCGTTGCAACCGTGGACAACGGGATTTGGGCATGGGCCATGGCATGGGCAAGCCATGGCAACGGTCGAGGGCAAGGCATGGGCATGGGCCGTGCAAGCATGGCCTGTACATGGGCAACCCTTGGCAACGGGCATGGGCAACCGTGAGCAACGAGAGTTGGGCATGAGCCATGACGTGGGCAAGCCATGGCAATGGCCATGGGCAAGGCGTGGGCATGAGCTGTGCAAGCATGGCTTGTGCATGGGCAACCCGTGGCAACGGGGGTGTGGGCATACGTGGGCGACCCCTGTGGGCAACCTGGGGCAACGAGAGTTGGGCATGGGCCATGACATGGGCAAGCTAAGGCAACGGCCGTGGGCAAGCCTAGAGCATGGGCCGTGCAAGCATGGCCTGTGCATGGCCAAACCATGGCAACGGGTGTGGGCACCCGTAGGCGACCCCCATGGACAATGGGAGTTGGGCATGGGCAATGGCATGGGCAAGCCAAGGCAACAACCATGGACAAGCCATGGGCGACCCCCGTGGGAAATGGGAGTTGGGCATGGGCCATGGCATGGGCAAGCCAAGGCAACGGCCTTGGGCAAACCGTGGGCATGGGCCGTTCAAGTATGGCCTGTGCATGGGCATCCCATGGCAACGGCAATGGGCAACCCATGGCAACTTGCGTGGGCATACGTGGGCGACCCCATGGGCAACGGAAGTTGGGCATGGGCCATGGCATAGGCAAGCCAAGGCAACGGCCATGGGCAAGCCGTGGGCATGGGACGTGCAAGCATTTCTTGTGCATGGGCAACCCGTGGCAACGGGCGTGGGCATACATGGGTGACCCCGTGGGCAACGGGAGTTAGGCATGGGCCATGGCATGAGCAAATAAAGGAAACGATCATGGGCAAGCCATGGGCATGAGCCGTGCAAGCATTGCCTGTGCATAGGCAACCCATGGCGATGGGTGTGGGCATACGTGGGCGACCGTGGGGAATCGTGGGCAACGAGAGTTGGGCATGGGCCATGGCATGGGCAAGCCAAGGCAACGGCCGTGGGCAAGCTATGGGCATGGGTCGTGCAAGCATTACCTGTGCATGGGCAACCCGTGGCTACGGGCATGGGCACACGTGGGCGACCTCGTGGGTAACCGTGGGTAACAGGAGTTGGGCATGGGCCATGGCATGGGCATGCCAAGACAATGGCCGTGGGCAAGCCATTGGCATTGGCCGTACAAGCATTGCTTGTACATGGACAACCCGTGGCAACGGGCGTGGGCATACGTGGGCAACCCCGTGGGCAACCGTGGGCAACGGGAGTTAGGCATGGGCCATGGCATGGGCAAGTCAAGGCAATGGTTGTGGGTAAGCCATGGGCATGGGCAATGCAAGCATTGCCTGTGCATGGGAAACCCATGGCAATGGGCGTGGGCATACGTGGGTGACCCTGTGGGCTACCGTGGGCAACAAGAGTGGGGCATGGGCCATGGCATGGGCAAACCAAGGCAACGACCCCGTTGGCAATGGGAGTTGGGCACGTGCCATGGCATGGACAAGCCAAGGCAATGGCCGTTGGCAAGGCATGGGCATGGGCTGTGTAAGTATGGCCTGTGCATGGGCAACCCGTGGACAACGGGAGTTGGGCATGGGCCATAGCATGGGCAAGCCATGGCAACGGCCATGGGCATGGGCCGTGCAAGCATGTCCTGTGCATGGGCAACCCGTGGGCAACCATGGCGTGGGCACGCCCAGGCACCCGTCGTGGGCAATCCTTGGCAACGGGCGTGGGCAACCCCCGTGGGCAACCCCCGTCAATGGGCGTGGGCATTCCTAGGCAATCATGGCAACCCGACGAGGTTCTTCTGGGGCAACCCCCGGCACTCGGCATGCGCAATCTGAGGCAACCATAGGCAGCCCGACGGGGTTCTTCCAAGGCAACCGTGGGCAACCATAGGCAGCCATGGGCAACCCGACGGGGCTCGGCACGGGCAATCCTTGGGCAATAATGAGAGTGGAAATTCATGTATTTTCGAGTCCAATTTAATACCTTTTTGAGTGTATAATTGCTATTATTTGCACATATATTAATAATTTGGACTATTATTGATTAAAAGGTGCTACTAAGGTATTTTATTGTGTTTTGATAGGAAATAGGATCAAAAGTCCAAGGTTGGAGAAAAGGTGCAATTTATGCAAAGATGATGAAAAACGCACGTCCAACTTTCATAATTTTTCTGTGTTAATGTGGAGATCAAAACTGAGAGTGTGCTATATGGTTGGAAAGCCACTGAAGAGAGGGTCGTTTTGACATAAAGAACACCCCAATCGAGTTCCAAACGAGGAAGTTATAAGCAAAACAATGACGACGCGCGCGAGATGCCGAGCAGGATTGCTGGTCACTTTCCATAGTGTATTGCACACTCAATTCTTAGTGTTAATGAATGTTCTTTATATTGTTTGAAAGCTCAGGAAGAGAGGATTGTGTGAGCACAAGAATTATTGAATTTGGAACTCGGATGAAGAAGTTATACATGAAACAATGAAAGGGTGCAAGTCAATTCGAACTTCATAAGCAGCAATTCGACCACAACACGTATCATTCGACTTGCAGCACCAAAATTCGACTTGGAGGAGTTCAATTCGACTTCTTCACGTGCCAACCAACCTGGAAAGCATGATGCAAGTGGGTGTAGTGCACACATGGGCTAAAGTCAAGATAATACACCATTCACATGGATCACATGAAGTATCAAACACAAAATTGGATTCCTAAAGCAAAAAGTCAAGAAGAATGAGCTGCAAAGATGATGGACAGCAAGATTAAGTGGGAAATTCATGCATGTGGAGCTGAAATAATTGAACAAACAATGTGAAATGGAAGCATGGAGTAACATGGGCAGCCATGGAGGTATGTGATGTTGTTCCCCTTCCACAACTATAAATAGGGGCTGCATCAACACAATTCAGGCATCCCACAACAATTCACATCATCCACACAACATCCAAAACCATCATCCAACTTCACACAACCTTCACAACACATAAATAAGTGAGTAGAGGGAGTAGAGTTGAAGTTGCAGCCTGCTGCAAGTGGAAGTAGCAGCAACAATCAGCTGCACACTTCCTCAACACATCACCATTTCTTTCATCCCTCCACCGGAGAGGTGAACGGATTTGCTACTTGGATCGGAGACGGAGATTCAAACGGAGAGTGTGATTGAAGAGACGGAGTCATCAAAACTGGTTCCTTCTTTCTAGTTACTTATCTCTTGTTATTTAGCACTATGGTTAGAATTAATTACATATTCATGATGTGTTCTAACAACTCCATGGGCTAAATTCTTTGTTGGTGATGTTAGGGTGTTAAAACAATCTTGATTATGTGATTTAATTACTTTAGACTTGAATTGATTATCTTGCAAATGGTTTATTTCCTTATTGAAGATTTTATTTTGAAACTTCGTATTGTTATGAATTGTAATTTTGATCCCTTTAAAATTATCATTGAAGATAATAGGCGTCTTTATTCAAACATAATGATTATTGTTTCATGAGGCAAGTCTTAGGTGTATTGACCATTAAAGCCTAGACGTGTTTTGTGAGACATTCTTAGGTGTATTGACCATTAAAGCATAAGAGTGTTAGACAATCAATTTGGAATATTAGTTACTTGATAAAACATCATTATTAAGTAATTGGTAAGGAGAAAAAGAGTTAACGATCATGTACCTAGAAAGGAAAGTCTAGTGCTCTAGCCTTAATTGGAATTTAGCATGAAGTACCTATAGAGGGAGAGGTAGTTGATTTCTTATTGATCCAAGGATTTCCAATTCTTTATAAGTGTTAGATCTTACCTGATCAAGGTGATTTAACTAGGTTTAGTGATCCTCTTATAAACGTTTGCAAGTAATTAATTTGGGTCTAGATAAATTGGTCACATAATCAAGTTGTTTACGCTAGCATTACCAATTCTCAATCCTTGAACTCTTAAATCATTTCTCTCGTGTGTTGTTATTTACAAACTATTTTATTATTCAAATTATTTTATTCGTTAATCATTCTTTCAAAAATCCCGAATTTGTCTTGCAATCAAATTATCGCATAAAATTACTGCTTAAATTTATAGCTATCCTGTGGGAACGATATTTTACTTGGTCACTTCTACTACAATCGATCCCTTAAACTTGAGGGAGAAAGAAATAGCGATCAAGTTCTTGGCGCCGTTGCCGGGGATAGTTTATAAATTTAAATTTAATTTTATAGTGATTTATTTTATTGTAGGACGTTAAACTTTACATGTTTAATTTTATTTTACTTAAGATCCAAACACTTCTGATCTGCTGAGTGAGAATAGGTGTATGATCACTAGATCGAGTGGACGAGAAATCGAGCCATTAAATCCAGAGCTTGAAACACTTATTAGAAAGAATAGAAGAAAAAGGAAGCAGCCAGCTACACCGATTCCTAGCTCCGATTCGGAAAGTACTTATTCGTCAGAAGAAGAGAAAGTTGAAGAACTTTCACAAAAATTTAACGGATTTAACCTAGCTGAGGAGATCAAGACTAAGAAGATGGCTGACTATCAGGCCTCGACATCAATGCGGGACCAATACAAACTGAAGCATACCACTAATGCCGGGTTAAATGAACCTACAATCATAGAAGAGAACTTTGAGCTACCTTTCGGACTAATCCGAATGGTAGAAAGACAACAGTTTAGTGGAAATCCCCTGGAGAATCCTAGTGAGCATTTGTAGATTTTCGATGAATATGCAAGGACGCAAAAGCACAGGAACGTTCCAGAGGATGCTATCAGAATGCGGCTTTTCCCATTCTCACTTATGGGAAAAGCCAAGGAGTGGTATAACAATCTCCCTCAAGGTTGTTGTACTACTTGGGAGGAACTGGCAGATAGGTTCCTGAACAAATACTTCCCTCCATCCAAGAGTTTCTTGATAAAGAAGAAGATCACTCAATTCAAACAAGGAGCCTTGGAAAGTTTCTACGAGGCATGGGAAAGATTCAAAGACCTGTTGCGGAGCTGTCCAAAACACGGTTTTTCTAAAGATACTTACTTAGGCTTCTTCTATCAAGGCATAAGAAGAGATTCGAGAGTGCTGGTGGACGCAACAGCAGGAGGATCTATATTCAAGCAGTCCGCCGAGGCAGCTGAAGAAATATTCGAGGAGATGGCATCAAACACGTATGACTGGCCGGCAGATAGAGCAGACGGAGATGCCTCTTTTGACAAAGTGGCGAAAATAGAGGTACAAACCGGAAGGAATGAAGTGTCAGCCATCCATGATCGCCTCGATGAGTTATATAAAAAGCTGGACAGCCTCACCAAAGGAAGCAGAGAGGGGGTAATGATGGCTGGAGAAGAAGATCAATTTGAGGATGTCAACTATGTTATGGGACAAAGTTTTCAGGGAAATAGGCAAAATTTCAGACCAAACAATCAGTTTGGGGGAAGGAATGACCAAGGGAACAACCGTCAGTATCAGCAGGGTTGGAACCAAGGGAATTCAAATTTCAATAACCAGAGAAGAAATGAAAATTTGTCTTACTCAAATCCCAATAGCGCAGTTGCACCACCTCCGGGATTTGATCCAGCTCAGAAACCTGTCGAAGAAAAACCATCAATGGATGATAAACTTGATATGATGCTCAAGTTGATGGTCTCAAATAAAGAGCAAGCAGAAGCAATGCATAAGGAGGCTGAAGCAAGACATAAAGAAGTAGAGAGAAGACAGAAAGAAACAGAGCTTGCTATCAGTCAGTTGAATGCTGCAGTGGGCAAATTACAACAACAAGGTAAATTTTCTGCCCAAACTGAACTAAATCCAAGAGAGTGTCATGCTATTACCTTGAGAAGTGGCACCCAGTATGAAGGACCAAAGATGCCGGAGGAACAGTATGGACGTACATACAGTGATGATCATGTACATCCACACATAGCAGAGCCCAGCACTGTACAAGGCCATAAGCATATGAGCGACCTTGCTCATTCACAACCGCTTGATCCTGTTTCAGTGCTTATTGATCCATTTCATCAGCAGAGCGATATTGATCATACAGTTGTTGCTGAGAAGAAGTGGGAGAAAGCCAAGAGGGAAAGGAACAAAAATGATGATCTTGAAAGAGATAGTCTTGGCATCCCTAAGATAAAATATCCTATTCCTTTTCCCTCTAGGCAGTTGAAAAAAGGTCTTGATGAAAAATTCCAAAAATTTGTGGAAATATTCAAAAAGATCCATATCAACATACCATTTGCTGAAGCAATTGAACAAATGCCGCACTACGCAAAGTTTCTCAAAGAAATTATGTCAAAGAAGCGTAGTATTGGAGACAAGGAAACTGTGAATCTGACCGAAGAATGCAGTGCAATCATCCAAAGGAAGTTGCCTGCCAAGCTAAAAGATCCGGGTAGTTTTACTATCCCTGTCCAGATTGGAAAGAATGCCACATGCAAGGCTTTGTGTGATTTAGGGGCTAGCATCAATCTGATGCCCCTAAATACATTCAAAAACCTTGGGTTGGGGGAACTGAGGCCCACTTCGGTAATGTTACAGCTAGCTGACAGGTCTCTTACGCATCCAAGAGGCGTTATTGATGATGTACTTGTGAAGGTGGATAAATTCATCTTCCCAGTTGATTTCTTGGTGCTTGAGATGGAAGAAGATAACGATGTGCCTCTAATTTTGGGGAGACCATTCTTAGCAACTGCGAGGGCTTTAATTGATGTTGAAAATGGAAAATTAAAATTGAGAGTGGGAGAAGAAGAGGTTATCTTTTCTCTTGATAGCACATTGAAGTGGCCAGCTGAAAGAGCAAACTGCAAATTGATCGATGTTGTTGACAAGATCATTGAAGAAGAATTACCATTGATTCTATCCAAAGATCATTTGGAGACATGCATCAGCAATAGTTTTTCTTTCCCTACTCTTGCTAGTGATTTCGCATCTGATTTTTCAGGTAATATTTTTGATGATGAATTCGTTAGATATTTGAATGCCTTGAATGCTTGTAGAGAAGATAAAAGAGAGGTGTCCAGTATTGAAGAAAGAAAGTGGACAACAAGATTCTTGCCGCTAGAGAAGGAGGAACCTGAACCTGAGGAGAAAAAGAAGGTAGAATTGAAGCCTTTACCAGATCATCTAGCATATGCATTTTTGGGGGAAAATCAAACATATCCGGTAATTGTATCATCTGCCCTAACTGAACTTGAACTTGATAAATTACTTAGAGTCCTTAGGGAGCATAAGTCTGCCATAGGATGGTCTTTGGAAGACTTAAAAGGTATAAATCCATCAATTTGCATGCATAGGATTAGGCTAGAAGATGAAAAGAAAACCTCTGTGCAATATCAGAGGCGTTTAAATCCTGCAATGCAAGAAGTAGTTAGGAAAGATGTACTTAAGTGGTTGAAGTCTGATATTATTTATGCTATTAGTGATAGCCCTTATGTGAGTCCATTTCATGTGGTAGCTAAAAAGGGGGGCATGACTATAGTAAAATCTGAGGATGGAGAGACTTTAGCTACTAGAGTACCTACAGGGTGGCGTGTTTGTGTTGATTATAGGAAACTAAATGAAAACACACGCAAAGATTATTTTCCTTTACCTTTCATGGATTAAATGCTTGATAGGCTTGCGGGTTATGAGTTTTATTGCTTCTTAGATGGATACTCCGATTACAATCAGATAATGATTGCACCGGAGGATCAGGATAAGACTACCTTTACTTGCCCGTATGGTACTTTTGCATTTAGGAAGCTTCCTTTTGGTTTATGCAATGCTCCTGCTACTTTTCAGAGATGCATGATGTATATTTTTGAGGGTTTGATTGAGAGAATTATGGAAGTATTCATGGATGAATTTTCTGTGTTTGGATCTTCTTTAGATTCTTGCCTAACTAACCTCACTGTTGTTTTGAAAAGATGTCAAGAGTCTAACCTTGTTCTGAATTGGGAGAAATGTCATTTCATGGTAAGAGAAGGTATAGTACTCGGCCATCATGTGTCTTCTAAAGGGCTGCAGGTTGATCGAGCAAAGGTAGTAGCCATTGAGAAACTTCCACCACCGATTAATGAGAAAGGGGTTAGATCTTTCCTTGGTCATGCGGGGTTCTACCGCAGATTTATCAAGGATTTCTCCAAATACTCTAGGCCTTTGTCTCATCTGCTTGAGAAAGATGTACCTTTTGACTTTGATAAAACATGTTTACATGCATTTCAGGTACTTAAAGAGGCTTTGATTACTGCTCCAATTTTGACTACTCCAGATTGGACGCAGCCTTTTGTGTTGATGTGTGATGCTAGTGATATAGCATTGGGGGTTGTGTTAGGACAGATCAGGGAGAAGAGATTCAGACCTATCTACTATGCCAGTAAGACCTTTGATGCAGCTCAGAAGAACTACACAGTAACAGAAAAGGAGTTCCTTGCAGTGGTGTATGCCTTTGACAAATTCCGCCCATATCTGGTGGGCAAGAAGACAGTGGTGTACACAGATTACTCAGCTATCCGCTATCTAATGGAGAAGAAGGATGCAAAACCAAGAATAATCAGATGGATCTTACTTCTTCAAGAGTTTGATATTGAGATCAAGGACAAGAAGGGGAGTGAGAATGTGATAGCTGATCATCTCTCTAGACTGGAGCCGCGGGATCATTGTGATAATAAGTACGACCTCATTAAGGAAATATTTCCTGATGAGGAAATACTTCAAATTGACAGCTGCAAGTTAGTGGAGATGATGCAAAAACCTCCAGCACCATGGTATGCTGACATAGTCAATTTTTTGGCTAGTGGAGGTGGAGTAAAACCATACAATTTAAGCCAGTATCTGTATAAAAAATTCTTCGCCGATGTCAAGAAATACATATGGGATGATCCAGTTCTCTACAAAATGTGTCCTGACAATATCATACGCAGGTGTATTCCTGAAGAAGAGTGGGAGAACGTACTGAGAATGTGTCATGACGGACCCAATGGGGGTCACTTTGAAGCAGAAAAAACTGTAGCACGAGTCCTACAAGCAGGTTTTACTTGGCCTTCGTCATTTAAGTGCTGTAAATTTTATGTAGAGAATTGTGATAAATGCCAGCGGATGGGGGGCATATCTAAAAGGGATGAAATGCCCTTGAAAAACGTGTATGAGGTGGAACTCTTCGATGTGTGGGGCATAGACTTCATGGGTCCATTTTCTTCATCAAATGGATTCGTATATATCTTGCTTGCTGTAGATTATATCTCAAAGTGGGTGGAAGCAATTCCAACCAAATTGAATGATGCAAGAACATTCATTGCATTCTTAAGGAAGTATATATTTTCACGTTTTGGGGTGCCAAGAATTCTCATTAGTGATGGGGGAACTCATTTTCTAAATAAGCTAATGGAGAATCTTCTCAGGCATTATGGAGTGAAACATAGAGTGTCCACACCTTACCATCCGCAAACAAATGGGCAAGCTGAAGTTTCCAATCGCCAAATTAAGCAGATTTTGGAGAAGACTGTGAGTAATAGTCGCAAGGATTGGGCTAGTAAGCTTGATGATGCACTGTGGGCATTCAGAACTGCCTACAAGACTGTGTTGGGGATGTCACCATTCCAATTGGTGTATGGAAAATCTTGCCACCTTCCTGTGGAAATCCAACATAAATCCTTTTGGGCGGTCAAGAAGATCAATCTTGATCTTGAAGCAGCAGGTAGTAGTCGCCTTCTACAATTGAATGAGCTTGAAGAGTTTAGAGAGAAGGCATATGAAAATTCCTGCATCTACAAGGAAAGGACCAAGAGATGGCATGATGCAAAGCTTCAGAGCAAAAACTTTCAGGTAGGAGATTTTGTTCTCTTATTTAATTCTCGTTTGAAGCTTTTTGCAAGAAAGTTGAAATCAAAGTGGATGGGTCCTTATGAAGTAAGTCAAGTTTATGAGAGTGGAATGGTTGAATTAAAGAAGAACGATGGAGCTCTTTTCAAGGTGAATGGGCATCGCTTGAAGCACTATCATCATCACGGTGAAGGAGAAATTTTGTTCGTTGATATCTTGACTTGATGAACATTGCTCCGTCGAGCCCAACGACGTTAAAAAGAGAGCGCTAAGTGGGAGGCAACCCACCATTTTATTGCTTTTCTTTGTTTTATCTATTGTGTCTTGTGAGCTAGGTGAATTATACTTAAGGTGCGTGCTTACACATAAGGTAATAACATCCTTTTAAACTTAGATTCAACTCACGTTTTCATCTAAGTTTGGGGGGTGTGATATTTTTCCCTTGTTCCATCCGCACCTAGGTATGTTTACTCTGCATTATTTTAGTGTCTGTATTCTTGGAGGTCGATTTTTTTTAGAATTTTCGAATTTTATTCGATCTTTCGAATTTTTTGCGACTATCCAGGTGTCTTGTGTGTTTTTGTTCGTCTTTGTGTCTTTTGGTGTTCTGTTTTGATTTTCGTCCTTTTGATATTTTTATCTCTCCTGTGATGATGAGTTTTCTTTTAGCTTTATTTGATTGAAAAGTGTATTGGAGTGGCAAAGTGAGTTCTATCTGAGGCCTATGCCTGACCGAGTTTGATAACTCGAGGAACTTGCAAGATGTGAAGGAGATTGAAATCAGGTTACTTCGTTCCTTATTATAAAATTTTTATGTGAGTTTTGAATTCTTGAGAGTAAGGAACATGAGCTTTAAAATTTTATGACCTGAATTTCATGAAAATCTATGAGCTTTATGCCTTTGATAAGATGTTAATTATGAGTAATAAAAGGAACATGCTTTAATTCTTTAGTGCTTGAAGTTCTTGATGTGCTTGATATGATGTATGCTTAGCCTTGAAGAGTGCTCGTTCAATCTATGAAGCCAAGTGAGATTTGAGCCTATGAATCATGATACATTGATGCATGATATTTTTTCTTGAGCATATCGTTCTTGTGCGTGTATTCTAGAACTTGCCTTGAGTCTCCTTGAATATTCGAGAATAGTCTAGTGGATTATGGAAATGATATTAGGCCATCTTTGATTTTTAACCCATCTTTTTCATACACTTTACCTGAATTCATTAAATCCTTAGTCAACCATTTGAGCATTGAAATATCCATTCTTTGAATAACCATTTTGAGCATAATCAGTATTTGATTTTTCCTTGTTTCACTCGGATTAATTGAGTAATTATTGAAGTGGTTAGAAGAAGAATGTGATTCACATCATCCATACAACATCCAAAACCATCATCCAACTTCGCACAACCTTCACAACACATAAATAAGTGAGTAGAGGGAGTAGAGTTGAACTTGCAGCCTGCTGCAAGTGGAAGTAGCAGCAACAATCAGCTGCACACTTCCTCAACACATCACCATTTCTTTCATCCCTCCACCGGAGAGGCGAACGGATTTGCTACTTAGATCGGAGACGGAGATTCAAACGGAGAGTGTGATTGAAGAGACGGAGTCATCAAAACTGGTTCCTTCTTTCTAGTTACTTATCTCTTGTTATTTAGCACTATGGTTAGAATTAATTACATATTCATGATGTGTTCTAACAACTCCATGGGCTAAATTCTTTGTTGGTGATGTTAGGGTGTTAAAGCAATCTTGATTATGTGATTTAATTACTTTAGACTTGAATTGATTATCTTGCAAATGGTTTATTTCCTTATTGAAGATTTTATTTTGAAACTTCGTATTGTTATGAATTGTAATTTTGATCCCTTTAAAATTATCATTGAAGATAATAGGCATCTTTATTCAAACATAATGATTATTGTTTCATGAGGCAAGTCTTAGGTGTATTGACCATTAAAGCCTAGACGTGTTTTGTGAGACATTCTTAGGTGTATTGACCATTAAAGCATAAGAGTGTTAGACAATCAATTTGGAATATTAGTTACTTGGTAAAACATAATTATAAAGTAATTGGTAAGGAGAAAAAGAGTTAACGATCATGTACCTATAAAGGGAAGTCTAGTGCTCTAGCCTTAATTGGAATTTAGCATGAAGTACCTATAGAGGGAGAGGTAGTTGATTTCTTATTGATCCAAGGATTTCCAATTCTTTATAAGTGTTAGATCTTACCTGATCAAGGTGATTTAACTAGGTTTAGTGATCCTCTTATAAACGTTTGCAAGTAATTAATTTGGGTCTAGATAAATTGGTCACATAATCAAGTTGTTTACCCTAGCGTTACCAATTCTCAATCCTTGAACTCTTAAATCATTTCTTTCGTGTGTTGTTATTTACAAACTATTTTATTATTCAAATTATTTTATTCGTTAATCATTCTTTCAAAAATCCCAAATTTGTCTTGCAATCAAATTATCGCATAAAATTACTGCTTAGATTTATAGCTATCCTGTGGGAACGATATTTTACTTGGTCACTCGTACTACAATCGGTCCCTTAAACTTGAGGGAGAAAGAAATAGCGAGCAGGCAACCACTGTGGACAACCGTGGGCAACCATGGGCAACCCGACGAGATTCTTCCTAGGCAACCCCCGGCATGGGCAATTCGATGTATTGGGCGTAGGCAATCCTAAGCAACCCCCGACAATACTAGGCAACGAGCGTACGCGAGCAAACTACTAATAATGAATTCGAATCTCAAAAGTGAAATCCGACTCAAAAAATGAATTCCTTGCTTAATTTTGATAGGTCGTACAATTTCAACCGACCTCCATCCGTCGATATGTGGGCATGTTCGATGTTGCCCAGCATATTGAATGTGATGAAATAAAAAAATTATAAAAAAAATTGGATTCTTGAAGCTGAATTCTGACTTAAATAATGAATTCCTTGCGCGATTTCGGTGGGGCGTGCAAAGTTTTGTGCCGAATGGATGTCCGGATCGACAGGAACCAAAAACATGCCTCCCTGGGAATTTCAATATCTATTGTTGTCACCTGGGTTTCGACTATGAATGATATGTTAATTATTCAAAAATGATAGGCCGAAGCTAGAGTCACAAGTACATATAATTACAACTCCAATGCGGAGCGACCAAAGAAAAACAACGCCTATCTACATAACAAATACTCAAATCTAATTACATGCATAAGTATGGAATTAGTCAAGCCATCCGTAGAAGGTCGGGCACCCCCGAAGAGTGCTTCGTTCTGTGCCTTCCATATGAGGAAGACGCTTCCATAGAGAGCGAGCGTCCACCTCCTCCTATCACGAACATGCACTCTCCAGTCCTTGCTGAGCCACTTGAAGCCGGCCTTCAATGTGGTAACCTGTCTCCGCCACTCCACTTCATGCCTAACCCGGTTCCATACATGCCTCATGAACAGACACCCAAAGAAAAGGTGATCTCTCGATTCGGGGCCCCCATGCACATCACGCACTCAACCGGGCCTTTGTAGTGTCTCCATCTGTCCATGGTAAGCAGGTAGTTCCTCACAGCGAACCACGTTCTGAACGCATGCTTCTGAGGAACCCATTGACTCCACAACTTCTTGTAGATAGGCTCTACCGGCATAGATTCTGAAACAAGCCAATACAACTTACCTACACGAAGCCTTCCCATCTCCTAACACGAACCCAAAGTGGAAACCATGTCCCCTCGAATTAGTGCTCTGACCCTATCCCTCGCACGGAGGATATCCTTCCACACAATAGAGGCGCTGCAGTTCACCTTAAAATCCCAACACAAAGAGGACTGCAGATAAATGGCATTAATCCATTTGATCCACATCGATCTCTTATCTTGATGCACATCCCACAGCACTCCACAAAGTGCTACATCGTTCAGCAGGTCGAGTCCCCTAAGTCTCAGGCCTCCCTGTTCCTTAGGGAGAATGACCTCCTCCCAACGAACTGCACCCCTTGTGGCTCCCTAAAGGAATTTTCGTATCATCCTCTCTATTCTATCCATAACTCCTTTGGGGATCTTCACCATTGACGTCCAGAAATTCATCAACCCGTACACCACCGATCTAATGAGCTCCAATCGGCCTGCATACGAGAGCAGATGCGTGGACCACCCCCTGATCAAATTAGTAACCTGCATGATGAGTGGCTCAAATCTAGTCTCCCGGAGCTTACTTCCCTGTAGCGGAACTCCTAGATAACGTATAGGAAAGGTGCCTTCCTGAAATGGTAGTACCTCACGGATATCCTGATCCTCATCCTCTGGACTCCTGCCATGAACAAATGAGACTTGTCGGCACTAACCTCCAAACTTGACATTCGAGCGAAGAGATTAAGTGCCCTGGCTACCACCTCTGCCAAAGTTCGATTGCCATAAGCAAATATAATCAAATCATCCACAAACGCCAGATGAGTAAATCTAACCTTCGCACAATGCCTCGAGTGATACTTATAATTACCCGTCATGGTCATTCTCCTGAAGAGATGCGAGAAGTAATCCATGCACAAGACAAATAATAAGGATGACAACGGATCACCCTGACGCAAGCCTCTCTTACCATCGAAATATCCATCAGGTGTGACATTGATAAGGATGGAGAATGAGGTGGTGATGACACATTCTATGATCCACCCTATCATACGCAGGGGAAATTTCAAACCTGTAAGCACTCCACGCAGAAACCCCCAATCCACCAATCATACGCTTTCTTAATATCCACTTTGATCGCCATTCTCCTGTACTGATGATGCCTAGCCCACCCATAATTCTTCACTATCTCCTGGGCTAGCATCACATAGTCCCTCATTCTTCGATTCTTAACAAAACTGAAATGATTCTCCATCACCAAGTCCTCTATCAGGTCCGTCATTCGTGTCACAATGATACGAGATATGATTTTGTAGATCACATTGCAACACGAAATCAGGCAGAAGTCCCTGACAATAGGATCATGATTACCCTTCGAGATTAGTGTAATAAACGTGGCGTTCATCTGCCGCAGTAGCTGCCTAGAGTGGAAAAATTCCTGGACAGCCCCCACGACATCCGACCCTGGTGCCTTATCCCCATTCATGCTCCAAACTACTCATTTCACTTCTTCGGTCGTGATATGCAGCACGAGCTGCTGCGCTAGTTCATCACTCAACATGGCTCCCCATTAAAATACACTGTCATCTATCTCCTCACACTCCCCCGCAGTACCCAACAAGTCTCTATAGAATGAGAGGAACTCTCTAACAACTTCATCACGGGAGGTAGTATGCCCGGATTCGGTACGTATGGAGGGGATGATATTACTCACACTATTGGACTTGATCTTCTTATAGAAGAATTTCATGGGTTTGTCCTGACTGATTGGCGTGACACAAGAAGCCGACCTTCTTCGCTGCCTCCCGAACTCTGTCCCATTTCTTAACATTACCAGGATCAGCATGGCTCTCCAGCTGCAAACTATCTAGCTCCGCTCTAGCCCTCTCTGCTCTCTCGGCTATGTGGCCGAAGTCCATCTTGCCAAGCTGACGTAGCTTTGGCTTAAGTAACTTCAACCTACGACAAACACTGAACTGAGCCGTACCCCACAGTTGCGAGTCCCACACCTCTTGCACAGTATCCAGGAATCCCTGGCTGGTCTTCCACATATTCACATACCTGAACGGTCTCCCATTCGAGTACTCAGCATGAAATACAGAAACTAGGATAGGGCAGTGATCTGAATTGGCCCCCATGGGCAAGAACTCTGACTCCACTACTCCCAAGGTAATGTACCAGCTCGAGTTCACCAATACCCGATCAATATGGCTCCATACTCTGCCATTTGTCCAGGTGAAAAAGCACCCCTTGGACTTAGCATCATCCAACCATCGATCAACACAAAACTTCTCAAAATCCACCGTGCACAGTTCTGATGAGACACAACAATTTCTGATCGCTCTTTCAGTTTCCTAACACAATTAAAGTCTCCAAGAAGCATCCAGGGAGAGTTAACTGCAGGGAGAACTGAGGAGAGATGACACCATAGCCTGCGCCTATCAACTACGCCATTATGGACGTACACAACACTGATGAGGAACTCCTACTGAGAAATCAAACAGTGAACCAAACCAGAGATACATTGCTCATGGAGCACAACATTACTAACAGCAATCAAAATGGAATCCCACGCAACCACAATACGATCCCCATCAACAGTATCAAAATTATTCACACTATTCCAACTAGGAACAATTCTACCCATAATATCCACCACATTATCAACAGACAATCTAGTTTCAAGAAAACCCACTAAGCATACTTTATTCTTGCAAACTAACCTTCGGGCTGCTCGCTGCGTACGAGTGGCTGCAAGCCCTCGTAAGTTCCATGCTAGGCACCTCATTGACGAACTTTGGGGGAGGATCCCCTGTCTCGTCCTGGTCCATTGCCTATGCCCTGCGGCTCCTGGATGATGATTCTAGTGCCTCTCCTAGTGCCGTCCGCCCTGTGGGTGAGAGTGGGAGGCGGGGAGCGCCCCAAGCGTTCTACAGCCTCCTCGTCCTCCTCCTCCATTTTGGAAGCCCAAGTCTTCCTAGTATTCACTTGAGCGGGCTATTTCCCCTCTCGTCTATTGATCCTCCAATCGTCAGGATCAAGGTCATCTAGGATTTGGTATTTCCCTGACATGACTTTCTGTTTCTGCACTTGGGATAGGTTAGGACCCGCGGCCTTTTTCTTCCCATTACGATTCCTTTTCTTTCTTGGCCTCGTGTTCCTAGCCCCCAACGTGCTGGAATCCCTCCTCGTGGACTGTGTCATCAGCTCGTGCGGTCTCCGGAGGCTGGTCCATCCCTTTCTCCCCCTTATCACCTCTAGCAAGATCGTCACAATCACTAAGTAAGTGGGCAAATTTCCTGCATTTAGTATAATATGTCGGGAGGCGTTCGTACAACACAGTTTGGGAAAAGTTGGCCCCTCGGTAGTTGAAAGTGACCTCCCTCGGGAGCTCCTGCGAGATGTCAATATCCACTCGCACATGCACAAACGATACCCTGTTCGCCTTGATAGAAGTATCATCCACCATGATAGGTCTACCAACTAGTGAAGCCATCTTACTAATTGTGTTCTTCGACCACAGCTCCAATGGGAACGAAGGCAACCGAATCCAGACCAGTACATGGGAGATTTCCCAGTCATCAAATTGAAAGGCTCATGGCAGCCTTTCCAACATAAGATAACGTTCCCATATGGAGTGGGGCGCACTGTCTAGCACCTTCCGCACGTCCTCATCCGAGCAAAGCTGGAAGATAATCCACCCCAACTGATGCATGACGATGGTATACTTGACGCCCCATGCCCGGCAGATGGCATGGAGGGCCTGCATACCTGGTAACTATCCCGAGAAATACCCCACCAATGTATACTTCCAAGCATCAGAATCATCCTTCGGATCAAGATAGGCCACTCCATCGCATGGCGCTATGTATTCTAGCTTCCTGCCTGGATCAATATTACTTTTAATGACAAACTTGTCGTAGTCAACTGGTTCCTTGGGAGTGGAACTTCCAGCCGATTCGCCCTGCCGCGCACGTTGACCACGCTATCCGCCTTACTACCGAGGGCCTGCCGCCTCACCCCCACGTTGCCCTGTGTCGCCTGGGCCTCGCCCAGCTGGCGCCCATGCTCGGCGCACTCTGCCGAGACGGGGAGCTGGATGCGCGTGCCGGGCTACGCTGGCGGGTAGCGCCCTGCGCCTGCTGAGAGTTCTCAGCACTGCTTATAGTCTCGGTGCCCTGCCGAGATCCTGCCGCTCCATCCTGACCCTGCCGAGGGACGTTGCCTACTTGCCGAGACTCTCGATCGCCTGCTGAGAGTGAGAGGCAGGGAGGTCTCCACGTCAAGCCGATGCCAATGCCTGGCGTGGTGCTGCGCCGCCTTTCCTCCAAGGGCTTCCGCTTGGTGGTTGGGTTACGCACGATGGGCACCACCAGGGTTGAGTCGTCCATGGCCGCATCCACGAGGCCTTGCGTGGGACTGCCGGGGCCGCGAGCCTCCGACGTGTTGGCCACGACAAGGGCCATGGGTCCAACAGTGATTTCCGCCTCCATCTCCGTGTGGTCCGCCACAATAGAGCGCGCCAAGGCGGCACCATAGCCCAATTGCGGGTTCTTCGCCAATACCCCATCCTTAAAGGTCTTTTTCCGTTCGATCTCCTTAGCCCGATCCTTCACCGATTTGAATGTCTCCTCACTCACACGCATATCTGGCAATGCTTTTGAGGGTGTTCGACTCCTAGATTTCTTCCCCATAAGAGAATCAATCTAGTCGGATCACATGAACAAGAGAGAAAACTCTTTCACCGCCGTGGGGGATGGTGAGATCAATCGGATGTCGTCAGTGAGAGGCACCAGCAATAATGGGAGTGGTCGAGCAGCATCGTTCATTGACTGACATTATTCACCGAGGCCGTGGGCGAGAGGCGCCGGCAGCTGCAGGGTAACTTGCACAAGAAGCTAAGGAGCGAAATTTTGGAATTAGAGTTCTAAAATTTTTGCACGCGCAATGACTGCTTCTCTCTCTCTCACCTGGATTTTGTCTCTGAATGATATGCTAATTATTCAAAAATGATAGGCCGATGCCAGAGTCACAAGTACACATAATTACAACTCCACTGCGGAGCGACCAAAGATGAATACGCCTATCTAGATAACAAATACTCGAATCTAATTACATACATAAGTATGGAATTAATCAAGCCATCCGTAGAAGGTCGGGCACCCTCGAAGAGTGCTTCGTTTCGAGCCTTCCATATGAGGAAGATGCTTCCATAGAGAGCAAGCGTCCACCTCCTCCTATCACGAACATGCACTCGTCGGTCCTTGCTGAGCGACTTAAAACTGGCCTTCAATGTGGTAACTTGTCTCCTCTACTCCACTTCATGCCTAACCTGGTTCCATACATACCTCGTGAATGGACACCCAAAGAAAAGGTAATCTCTCGATTCGGGGGTCCCCATGCACAATACACACTCAATCGGGCCTTCGTAGTGTCTCCATCTTTCCATGGTAATCTGATCGTTCCTCACAGCGAGCCATATTCTGAATGCATGCTTCTGAGAAACCCATGGACTCCAAAACTTCCTGTAAATAGGTTGCACTGGCATAGAATCAGAAACGAGCCAATACAACTTACCTACACGAAGCCTTCCCATCTCCAAACACAAACCCAAAGTGGAAACCATGTCCCCACCAATCCGTGCTCTGACCCTATCCCTCGCACGGAGGATATCCTTCCACACAATTGAGGCGCTGTAATTCACCTCAACATCCCAACACGAAGAAGACTGCAGATAAATGGCATTAATCCATTTGATCCACATCGATCTCTTCTCCTGATGCATATCCCACAGCACGCTACAAAGGGCTACATCATTCAGGAGGTCGAGTCCCCTAAGTCCCAGGCCGCTCTGTTCCTTAGGTAGAATGACCTCCTCCCAACGATCTGCACCCCTTGTGGTTCCCCAAAGGAATTTTCGTATCATCCTCTCAATTCTGTCCACAACTCCTTTGGTGATCTTTACCATCGCCATCCAGAAATTCATCAATCCGTACACAGCCGATCTAATAAGTTCCAATCGGCCTGCATACGAGAGCAGATGAGTGGACTACCCCCTGATCAAATTAGTAACCTGCATGATGAGTGGCTCAAACGCTGAGTACTTGAGCTTATTTCCCTATAGCGAAACTCCCAAATAACGTATAGGAAAGGTGCCTTCCTGAAAAGGCAGCACCTCACGGATAGCCTGCTCCCCATCCTCCTGAACTCCTGCCATGAACAAGTGAGACTTGTCTGCGTTAACCTCCAAACCTGACATTTGAGCAAATAGATTAAGCGCCTTGGCTACCACATTTGCCGAAGAGCGGTTGCCATAAGCAAAGATAATCAAGTCGTCCAACCTTTGCACAATGTCTAGAGTGGTACTTATAGTTGTCCGTCATGGTCATTCTCCTAAAGAGGCAGGAGAAGTAATCCATACAAAAAATAAACAATAAGGACGACAAAGGATCACCCGACGCAAGCCTCTCTTACCATCGAAATATCCCTCAGGTGCGCTGTTAATAAGGATGGATAATGAGGTGGTGGTGACACATTCCATGATCCACCCTATCATATGCTGAGGAAATCTCAAACCTGTAAGCACTCCACGTAGAAACTCCCAATCCACCGAATCATACGCCTTCTTGATATCCACTTTGATCGCCATTCTCCAGTACTGACGATTCCTAGCCCATCCATAATTCTACATAATATCCTGAGCTAGAATCACACAGTCCCTCATTCTACGATTCTTAACAAAACTAAAGTGATTCTCTGCCACCAAGTCCTCCATCAGGTCCGTCATTCGTGTCACAATGATACGAGATATGATTTTGTATATCACATTGCAACACAAAATCGGCCAGAAGTCCCTGACAGTAGGATCATGCTTGTCCTTAGATATTAGTGTAATAAACGTGGCGTTCATCTGCTGCAGTAGCTGCCCAGAGTGGAAGAATTCCTAGACAGCCCCCACGACATCTGACCCAACCACATCCCACGCATCCCGAAAGAAAGCAGTCGTGTACCCATCCGGACCCAGGGCCTTATCCCCGTTCATGCTCCACACTACTCCCTTCACTTCCTCGGCCGTGATAGGCACCACGAGCTGCTGCGCCTATTCATCACTCAACACAGCTCCCCAGTCAAACACACTGTCATCAATCTCCTCACACTCCTCCGCAGTACCCAACAAGTCTCTATAGAATGAGAGGAACTCTCCAACGACTTCATCACGGGAGGTATTATGCCCGGAATCCGTATGTATGGAGGGAATGATATTCCTCACACTATTGGACTTGATCTTCTTGTAGAAGAATTTGGTGGGTTTGTCCTGACTGATCAAGTAATCTGCTGAGAGAAGAAGAGATGTTCGGCGTGATATAAGAAGTCAACCTTCTTCGCTGCCTCTCGAACCCTGTCCCATTTCTCAACATTACCAGGATCAGCATGGCTCTCCAGCTGCAAATTGTCTAGCTCTGCTCTAGCCCTCTCTGCTCTCTCGGTTATATGGCCGAAGTCCCTCTTGCTAAGCTAACGTAGCTTAAGCTTGAGTAACTTCAACCTACGACAAACACTGAACTGAGCTGTGCCCCACACTTGCGAGTCCCATACCTCTCGCACAGTATCCAGGAACCCCTCGCTGGTCTTCCACATATTCACGTACCTGAACGGTCTCCCCTTCAAGTGCTCAGTATGAAACACGGAAACTAGGACAGGATAGTGATCCGAAGTAGCCCCCATTGGCAGGAACTCCGACTCCACTACTCCCAAGGTGATGTCCCAGTTCGAGTTCACCAATACTCGATTAATATGGCTCCATACTTTTCCATTCGTCCAGGTGAAGAAGCATCCCTTGGACTTAGCATCATCCAACCCCCGATCAACACAAAACTCCTCAAAATCCACCCTGTACCAGTTCTGATAAGACAGAATAATTTCAGATCGCTCTTCCGATTTCCTTACATAATTAAAGTCTCCAAGGAGAATCTAGGGAGAGTTAACTGCGGGCACAACCGAAGAGAGATGACACCATAGCCTACGCCTATCAACTACACCATTACGGCATACACAACACTGATGAGGAACTCCTATTGAGTAATCGAACAGCAAACCAAACAGAGATGCATTGCTCATGGAGCACAACATTGCTAACAACAATCAAAGTGGAATCCCACGCAACCACAATACGACCCCCATCAACTATATCAACATTATTCACACTATTCCAACTAGAAACTATCCTACCCACAATATCCGCCACATTATCAACAGACAATTTAGTTTCAAGAAAACCCACTAAGCATACTTTATTCTTGCGAACTAACCTGCGGACTGCTCGCTGCGCACGAGTGGCTGCAAGCCCTCGTACGTTCCATGCTAGACACCTCATTGACTAACATTGGGAGAGGAGCCCCAGCCTCGTCCTGGTCCATTGCCTGTACCCTGCGGCTCCTGGATGATGATTCCAGTGCCTCTCCTAGTGCTGTCCGCCTATGGTTGAGAGTGGGAGGCAGGGAGCGCCCCAAGCGGACTACAACCTCCTCATCCTCCTCCTCCGTTTACTGAGGACCAAGTTTTCCTAGTATTCACTTGAGCGGGTTGTTTTCCCTCTCTTCTGTTGATCCTCCAATCATCAAGATCAAGTTCGTCTAGGATTTGGTATTTCCCTAACATGACCTTTTATTTTTGTGCTTGGGATAGCTTAAGACTCGCGGCTTTTTTCTTCCTGTTTCGATTCCTCTTCTTCCTTGGCCTTGTGTTTCCAGCCCCAATATGCTTGAATCCCTCCTCGTCGACCATGTCATTAGCTCATGCGGTCTTCGGAGGCTGGTCCATCCCTTTCTCCCCCTTATCACCCCTAGTAAGATCATCACAATCACTAACTAGGTGACCAAATTTCCTACACTTAGTAAAATTCGCCGGGAGGCATTCGTACAACACGGTTTGGGAAAAGTTAGCCCCTCGGTAGTAGAAAGTGACCTCCCTCGGAAGCTCCTGCGAGACATACATATCCACTCGCACATGCACAAACGATACTCTATCCGCCTTGACAGAGATATCATCCACCATGATGGGTCTACCAACCAGTGATGCCACCTTACTAATGTGGTTCTTCGACCATAGCTCCAAAGGGAATGAAGGCAACTGAATCCACACCGGGACATGGGAGATTTCCTGGTCATCAAATTGAAAGTCTCGTGGAAGCCTTTTGAGCATAAGATAACGTTCCTATATGGAGTGGGGTGCACTGTCCAGCACCTTCCGCACTGTTGGATTGTATACTAAAAGTCTAGCTTTGGTATGAACAATGTTATAACAATATTTGAAATGAGAATCATTGATCAAATGATTGCATCTTATAATTTATTTATATGAATGGTGCAATAGTCCATTTACTTTATACTGTAGATAATATGTTGTGCGACAACACGCGGAAGATCATATTATCGGTTTCCTTATAAAGTATAAACAGATGCTCACAGCCGAGATAGATGGGGACTATCTATTGGTATGGTTGTAGTGTGGTTTGGTATTAGTTTGTCTTGACTATAGAACCACATTAGTACACTGCTATGTGTATTGAGTAGGACCGCCTGAGATCGTTCGACTTGTACTGTCTATATAGAAGAACTTGATCTCTGTTATTATGGATGTCCATGCTCTTAATCCCTATACAATAACCTCGACACGTAAGGCAGTATATATTTCTTTGATTCATCAATGGGTGAGATTTAAATGAATTAAATCAACATACTTGGTGAGTTGGGAAATAATGCTGTCTCTATGGTGTGCTGTTGATTGTAGAAGGAATCCATGTCCGTCATAGGTTGATGATGTCCCCTTGAGGAGCTCATAAGGTTTATCATGTAAATCTTGCAAGTGGATTAATTTCCGGCATGATAAAAAGGTTGAGTGGTACTACTCTCGGATGAGATATTAATTAATTTGAGTTGTCAGTAACTTAATTAATTAATGGGCATTGTATATCTTAAACATGGGGAGATTATTGGGCTCATAATAAGGAGCCCAGAACATAATTTGGGATTGGACGGGTAGTGCAATAATAATATTTTAGTGGACTATATTATTATTATTGGATTTAATTAAAAGCTTTGGGCTAAGCTTGGTTAATTAAATCTAATTGAGGCCCAGCCCAATTTCTCCTCCTGGTCCCTGTTGTAGCCCTATATATAATGTCATCTCAGCTCCTGGAAACCTAATTTTTTTCCTGCGCCTCTAACAGACGTGAAAGAGGTTAGGAGCAGATTGAGAGAATCCTGCAGATTGTTGCCCACACAACAGCAGGATTCGACTTGGGTCATACAGCAGAAGATCTAGAGGTGGTTCTTCTGCAACGATCAGACTCTACACCAACCCTGAAGTACGGTAAACATGTTTAATTGCTTCCGCTGAATTGTTTGCCTGTTTATCCTAACGATCACGTTGAACCGCACGATCCAATTGCCAACAATTGGTATCAGAGCGTTGGTTTCGTGGTGAAACGTGAGACGTATGGTTGGGGTTTTTGTGATTATTTGATTATATGGTATAATCTGGATTTAATCATGTAATTATGAAACTGATTTGTAAAGATTTATGTGATTAATTGATTATTTGTTTTAATCTGAATTTTTCACATGGTGTATGTGAACTGTCAGGCTTGATTGTTTGAATGGTGTGTAATATTATTTGATTATTTGTTAATTAATTGTGGCACACACTTCGAGACAACCAACCCTGCCCTTCCACACACGCGGTCGCCCCCTCTCTCTCTTTTCCCCCCCCTTTCCCGTCTCTCTCTCTCTCGTTGCGGTGGCGGAGGCGACTGCTTCTGACGGCGGCTGGCGGCGGCGACCGAAACAGACAGCCTTCAGACAGTCGCCGGCTTTTTCTCGACAGGCCCAAATCACGGCGGATTCGAGGCAGACCGGCGGGTTTGGCGGCAGAGGGAATATCGTAGAAGGAGGGGTGACAGGGAGACTGTCCCAATGCGCTGCGATGACGGCGGCGTCGTCTTCACGGCGAGGCGAGTCGAGGCTATTCAGATCAGAGCAGTGCGCTGCAGGGCGGCGATGACTTCGAGGCGGGCGCGCGTGGCTGAGCGACTCGTCGGCGTAACCTGATGGATCACGATCTAGACGGCGGCGCTGGAGGAGATGCGGCACTGACCGGCGCCGACAATCGACGTCTGGTGGTGTCGGTGCGGATCCAGTGGGCTACTGTTGGCGATCGTCGGCGACGGCGCTTGCGGAGGGAAGATCGTGCGGCGCTGGCCTGCGTCATGAATCACCGGTGTCGCGCTGGGTTGCATGCGCGACTGGACGGCGTGAGTGTTACCGGCGGTAGCAGGCGTGCGTGGCTGTGGAGCTCGGAAAACGGACTGGTCGACGATTTGCTGGGTCTGTCGGCGGCAGGCTGTGGACGGATCGTCGGCTGCGGTGGTGACGGTGTTTGCCTCCTGGCGGAGTTCGTCGCGCTGTCAGCGGCGTTTCGTGGCTGGAATCTGGTCGCCGGGGGGGGTAACGGCGAGTTACCGGTGGATTGTCGGCGGCGCCGCCGGAGGCGGCGTTAGCTGGGTGGCGCCGGTGGCTTTTGAAAGCTGACGGCAGTGACGGCTAGCAGAAGCTAGGGTTTCAGGAGATTAGGCTGGGCTGTTTTTTTTAATTAATTGCTGTTGGGCCTGTTTTTTTTTGTATTGGGCTTACTGGTTGTAATTTAATTAATTTAGACAGCTGGGCTTATGATTATTAATTGTTTGTGGTGTTGGGCCATGAAATTTTGGGCTTGTTCCAAGGAAATAAATTGGCGGGTTAATGGGCTTTATTTTTTTTTAAAATGGCTGCTCATTTTTTTGCTAATTTTATTTGGAATAGGTGGGCCCAATTTTGATCCAATTTCACTTAGCATTTAATTGTTTATATAATTGATTTAATTGTTTATCATGACGATTAATTGTTATATATGTGTAAAGCATGTTTTATGTGATTTTAAATTACTTGAATTAAAAGCATGCTTTGTTGTATATTTTATTTGTTAATATTATATGCATGTTAAAAACCCTCGGTAATTAAATAACTAAGTGGGAGAGGGGATTGGTATAATTAATTCCCGCAGCCTCCATTATTGGTTTGTAAGTGATGTGAGTAAACTTGCGTGTTGGCATTGGCCTTCCTCCCTAACGGATGAGTTTATTCATGGATCACTGGTACAGACTTCATTAATAATTATTGTTTGTAATGTGGCACACAAACTTGCGTGTTGGCATTGGCCTTCCTCCCTAACGGATGAGTTTGTGTGCGGTTCACTGGTACAAACTAATAATTGATGATTGTAGGAAGCTACCCGAGCGCGTGTGTACTTCTCTAACTCTAAGGCACACAAGCTCGCGCAGTGGACTTGGGATCAAATAATGGTATACACTTAGGTGTAAATAATTAGTATCCTCCCCAACGGAGTCACTGCTATTATTTGCATGGCTAAAGAGGAACCGACTATTAATTATTTTGTCATAAAGTTAGGTTGACAAATGAAATTAATGGGTAAAACCTTCTCTTGTAAATGTTCGGGTTTGTAAACGTCCACACTAACGTGGCTTGCAGACTCACGGTGCTTGAGATGTCGGTGAATTTTATTTTTATATTGTTTTGAGGGAATCAATATAAAAGGATAAAATTCGAATATTTGATCTGAATATTTATTTGTGATTCTCTGAATTTCGAATGGTATTATCTCACTAATTGTTAACTAAAAGAAATTATATTTACTTGTCCATATTAACTGATTAGAAAAGAATCTTAATTTTAAAATTTACTGCTTAAGAAAATACATGTGTTCTCTCAAAGGACGGCTCATGATGCCTATTAAAGTCTTTAGTGAAGAGATGAGAGGATCATAGAAATATGATGAACTCATGTAACTCTTCAGATACTTGAGTAATTTAAAAGGCGCAAGATCATGATAGAATTTGATGAATGAATTGGAAAAGCTTGGAGTATAAATTGAAAGGGAAACCTAGATCAATTTTATTCTCCATGTTTAGCCTTGATGTTTTGAGAAAGTTCTACCTGAAATACTAGAGGATGTATATGGTGGGAGACTTCTGACAAAACATGTGGCAAAGAAAAACCATTTTCATCATAAAATGAACAAGTTTAATATTCACTAGTTGTTTAAACATGATTAGTGATGGTATCTATTGACACGAAGTGCGTAGATACTGGAATCACTGAATGTTTATCACTTGATGAGGATAAGATTATTAAGACATGGGTAAAACTACAAAGGTAGTGGCTATTGCAGTGGGAGTTATTTATCTATCTTATGATAGGAATAAACAATTTGATTATGAGAAATTGTCTTTACGTACGTTTTCATAGAAAGAATTTAATTTCGGTTTCTATGCATTAACGGATGGATACTTCATTTCATCTATATGACATGGTCATAATGATGAGGAATGGGGCTTTAATCCGTTAAAGTACGTTGGTGGATAATAAGTATACTCTTAAATCATGTTCATCCCACAGATGCAATAAATAATAATTAATAATGCATCTTCTAATATTAGTAAGAGAAATGAACCTTCGGAGATGAACTAAACATACATTTGGCGTCTAAGACTAATTCATTTTATTTGAGTAGGATTCAAAAGTTGATAGCCGATAGACCGTAAGGTTTATCTGAAGTGGAAACTATCGGACTTGCGAGTCTTGCTTGGAAGTAAAAATGATTAAATGCCTTTTCAAGGCTGTGGGGTGTAGAGCCAAAGATATATATGTTGGAATTAGTTCATTCTGATTCAAGCGAACCTAACAATATCCAGGCGAGAGGTGGTTATGAATATTCAAAGATTATTCTGGGAACCGATATATTTGATGCACTGCATGTCTAAGTTCTTGGATTAATTCAAGAATTGTAAGGCTGGTACAGTGAGCGTCATGGAAAATATATCATATCATTACGATTCAATCGTGATGATGAAGACCTCTTAGGATAGTTAGGAACTAATAATCAGAAGTTGAGATTAAATCTCAAGTAGTCTACACCGGGCGATCCCCAGCTGAATGGTGTGGTGGATAGAAGGAATAAGGCTCTTATGGTAATGATTAGATAGATGAAGAATTATTAAGAATAATTAAATTCATTTTATGGATATGCCCTAGAAACAGTAATTCGTAAAACGTTTTATCTGTTTGAGGGACAGCCTAGAAAAATGAAGGGTGATTTATTTAGTCCAAAAGATCGTAGGGTAATTGTTAACACAATAACTAGATTTTGGAAAAAGGACTATGTAATAAATCACAAACCCATGTATAAGTTGTTCTAAAGGAAGTGAGAGGAAAACACTAAGTAAAAGTACCAAGTGTACAAGAGGATATACCACAAAGTAAACTGCAACACGTGTCACGTCTGATACACAATTACATGTAGTGCCCAGTCGTAGTGGGAGGGTTGTTCGACAACCCGTTAGATATATGTTTTGGGAGAGTCGTGAGACTTGATCCCTAGTAAACATGGTATTGTCCCACGGATACGACGTAGCACTACAAGATGAAAATGCGGAATCTTAGTAAGTTGCATTGAATGTTGAAATAGAATCTACGGATTCTAAATTAAGTCTGGGAGCTTATAAGACCACTAAATGGTGTAAAAGCCATTGGAAGTGGTCATAGGAAATAAAAGAGGATCATACAATAAGGTGAAAACCTTGGAAGCAAAGCTTGTTGCGAAAAAGTGCACTCAGAAAGAAATGGTTCGATTATGAGGAAACATATTCGCTGGTAGCTATGCTTAAATTGATCCGGATTCTTTTATGTATTGCTGCTCATATTGAATTATGAGGAACAGCAAATAGATGTCAAGACAGCTTTCCTGATTGGAAGTCTTGAAGAAAACATCTATGTGAAGCAACCAGAGTGATTCATTGCAAAGTACTAATAGCATTTTGATAATAAGCTTAAAAGTGTCCAGCGATGGACTAAAGCAAGCTTTGAAATCATGAAGCATCTGTTTTGATTAGGTAATCCAGTGGCATGGATTTAATTCAATGAGCAGATGAGTCTTGTGTGTGGTAAAGAGTGACGGAAACGTGGTGGTATTTCTTGTACTATATGTAGATAGTATCTTGCTCATTGGAGACAATGAAAGAGTATTATCGGGCGTATGGGTATGGTTAAAAAGGCAGTAGAGATGAAGGACTTAAGAAAGGCAAAATACATCTTTTTTATCACGGTTATACGGATCACAAGAAAGGATGTTATGCTTATCTCAAGTTTCATAAATGATACAATCCATACTCGTTTAGCATGTGAATTTATCTAAGTAAATGTGTCTTTAAGATACAAAAAGAAGATAAAGGAGATGAAAGCGGTTCCTTATGCTTCGGCAAATAAGGAAGCTTAATCTAAAGAATGCTATGAACGAGATTGGATATTTGTTTTGCTGAATGCATGAACAGTGGGTATCAACGTAACCCAGAACAAGAATGATGAACTGTGGTAAGACACATATGAAGTGCCTGAGAAGGACTAGAAATCATATGTTGACTTACTGAGCAGATTCACTGCTTCTTGTGGATTACGTAGATTCAGATTTTTTAGTCAGATTGGACGACAGTAAATTCACCTCAAAGGTTATGTGTTTAATTTGAGGAAGTAGAGTCATAATGTGGAGGAGTGTTATATAGAAATATATTTCAGACTCCGGACTCCATCATGGAAAGATGATGAATTGGAGCCTATAAGGCAGCCAAAGTATCTATATGACTCTAGAGACTTCATGATGGACTTTGAAGTGTTTCTAAGTTTGCCCAAGGTAATCACAATTTACATTGATGATATTGGTGCAGTTGCAAACTTGAAGGAATCACGAGTCCATAAGGCAATTAAACACATGGAGCGCGAGTACCACCTGCTACGAGAAATCGTATGATGAGGGGAAGGTTGTTGTCGCCTAGATTGCATCGGATCATGACCTAGTAAAACCATTTACAAGGACATTAAGGCGAGAGCTTTTAATGGTCGTGTAGTGGGAGTAGGAATCAGATGTATGGCAGAAAACAAGACAGCATAGTCTTTTAGTATAAGTGGGAGATTGTTGGATTGTATAACAATATTTGAAATGAGAATCATTGATCAAATGATTGCATCTTATAATTTATTTATATGAATGGTGCAATAGTCCATTTACTTTATACTGTAGATAATATGTTGTGCGACAACACGCGGAAGATCATATTATCGGTTTCCTTATAAAGTATAAACAGATGCTCACAGCCGAGATAGATGGGGACTATCTATTGGTATGGTTGTAGTGTGGTTTGGTATTAGTTTGTCTTGACTATAGAACCACATTAGTACACTGCTATGTGTATTGAGTAGGACCGCCTGAGATCGTTCGACTTGTACTGTCTATATAGAAGAACTTGATCTCTGTTATTATGGATGTCCATGCTCTTAATCCCTATACAATAACCTCGACACGTAAGGCAGTATATATTTCTTTGATTCATCAATGGGTGAGATTTAAATGAATTAAATCAACATACTTGGTGAGTTGGGAAATAATGCTGTCTCTATGGTGTGCTGTTGATTGTAGAAGGAATCCATGTCCGTCATAGGTTGATGATGTCCCCTTGAGGAGCTCATAAGGTTTATCATGTAAATCTTGCAAGTGGATTAATTTCCGGCATGATAAAAAGGTTGAGTGGTACTACTCTCGGATGAGATATTAATTAATTTGAGTTGTCAGTAACTTAATTAATTAATGGGCATTGTATATCTTAAACATGGGGAGATTATTGGGCTCATAATAAGGAGCCCAGAACATAATTTGGGATTGGACGGGTAGTGCAATAATAATATTTTAGTGGACTATATTATTATTATTGGATTTAATTAAAAGCTTTGGGCTAAGCTTGGTTAATTAAATCTAATTGAGGCCCAGCCCAATTTCTCCTCCTGGTCCCTGTTGTAGCCCTATATATAATGTCATCTCAGCTCCTGGAAACCTAATTTTTTTCCTGCGCCTCTAACAGACGTGAAAGAGGTTAGGAGCAGATTGAGAGAATCCTGCAGATTGTTGCCCACACAACAGCAGGATTCGACTTGGGTCATACAGCAGAAGATCTAGAGGTGGTTCTTCTGCAACGATCAGACTCTACACCAACCCTGAAGTACGGTAAACATGTTTAATTGCTTCCGCTGAATTGTTTGCTTGTTTATCCTAACGATCACGTTGAACCGCACGATCCAATTGCCAACACGCACGTCCTTCTCCGAGAAAAGTCAAAAAATAATCCACCCCGACTGATGCATGAAAATGGTATACTTGACGCCCCATGCTCGGCAGATGGCATGGAGGGCTTGCATACCCAGGAAACGCCCCGAAAAATGTCCCACCAACATGTATTTCCATGTTATTCTTATTGACAAACTTGTCATAGTCAATCGGTTCCTTGGGAGCGGAACCTCCACCCGATTCGCCTTACCGTGCACGCTGGTCGCGCTGCCAGCCATGTTGCCGAGGGCCTGCCGCCTCACCCCCGCACTGCCCTGTGTCGCCTGGGCCTCGCCCAGTGCTAGCGCCCACGCTTGGTGCACTATGCCGAGATGGAGAGCTGGATGCACGTGCTGGGCTGCGTTAGCAGGTAGCGCCCTGCATCTATCGAGAATTCTCGGTGCTGCCTGCAGTCTCGGTGCTCTACCGAGATCCTTCTGCTAATTCCTGCCCCTGCCGAGAGACGTTGTCAACCTGTCAAGGCTCCATGCCCACCTGCCGAGAGGGAGAAGCAGGGGGTCTCCACGTCCAGCCAACGCCTGGTGCCTGGGGTGCTGCTGCACCGCCGCTTCGCCGAGGGTTTCCACTTGGTGGTTGGGTTGCGCACGATGGGCACCACCGGGGTCGAGTCGACCATGGCCGCATCCACAAGGGCATGCGTGGGAATGCCAGAGCCGCGAGCCTCCAGCGTGGTGGCCACGACAAGGGCCATGGATCCGATGGTGATTTTCGCCTCCATCTCCGTGCGATCCGCCACAATCGAGCGTGCCAAGGCGGCACCATCTCCTAATTGCGGGATCTCCGCCAATACCGCATCCTTCAAAGTCTTTCTTCATTCAATCTCCTTAGCCCGATCCTTCACCGATTTGAACGTCTCCTCACTCACACACATATCCGGCAACACTTTTGAGGGTGTTCGACACCTAGATTTCTTCCCCATGAGAATTAATCTAGTCGAATCACATGAACAAGAGAGAACACTCTTTCACCACCATGGGGGGTGGTGAGATCAAACAGATGTCGCCGACGAGAGGCGCTGACAACGTTGGGAGTGGTCGGGTAGCATCGATCGTCGATTGTCGATATACACCGAAGTCGCGGGCGAGGGGCGCTGGCGGCCGCAGGATATCTTGCGCAAGAAGTTAAGGAGCGAGATTTTTGGAACTAGGGTTCCAAAATTTTTTGCACGCGCAATGACTCCTTTACCTTGGTTTCGCCTCCTAAAACATATATAGGGGGTGTGCTGTCAAGGGGCTGGCAAGGCACACATGGGCAACGGTTACGAAGCACCATAGCCACGGATAGGCAACGATTGTGCCCCATTCGGGTCTCCGGCCGGGCACTTTTCTGGCAATCACCGACGAGTTTCTGGCGACAGTTCCGGTGGGGATTTCCCGGTGTGCCCCGGCTTCCGGTAGGGATTTTCCACCATGCCCCGGCACCCGACGTGGGCGTCCCCCGGCAACCGATATGGGCTTCCCCGGACCTACCCCGACACTCAGCGTGGGCATCCCACGGCTTGCCCTGGCACCCGGCCTGCCTCGCACCCAATGTGAGTGTCCCTCGGCGTGCCCCAGCACCTGACGTGGGCGTCCCCTGTCCTGTCCCGCACCCGATACCCGACGTGGGCATCCCGCGGTGTGCCCCGACACTTGACGTGGGCGTCCCCGGCATGTCCCGGAACCTGATGTGGGCATCCCCTGGCCTGTCCCGCACCTGACGTGGGCGTGCCCCCAGCACCTGACATGGGTATCCCATGGCGTGCCCCGGCACTTGTCGTGGGCATCCCACGGCATGTCCCGGCACCCGAAGTAGGCGTTCCCCGGCCTGTCCCACACCCGACGTGGGCGTTCCCCGGCACCTAACGTGGGCATCCCCCGGTGTGTACCGGCACCCGACATGATCGTTCCCCGGCCTGCTTGGAACCAGACGTGTGCATCACTGGCCTGTCCTGCATCGACGTGCACGTGCCCTGGTACCCGATATGGGCATCCCAGGATGTGCCTCGACACTCGACGTGGTCGTCCCCTACGTGTCCCAGCACCCGACGTGGGCATCCCCATGCTTGTCCCGCAACTGACGTGGGCATCCCCGGCATGCCCTGCTCCTGACATGGGCGTCCCCCGACATGTCCTGGCACCTGATGAGGGTATCCTCTAGCATGCCTCGGCACCCGACGTGGGCGTCCTCCGGCGTGTCCCAGCACCCAACGTGGGCGTCCCCCGGCCTATCCCGCACCCGACATAGGCGTGCCCCCTGCACCAGTTGTGGGTGTGCCCCTGCCTGTCCCGCACCTGACGTGGGTGTGCCCCCGGCTTGCTTCGGCACCCGACACCCACATGCCCTGGCCTGTCCCACAGCCGATATGGGCGTGCCCCTGCCTGTCCCACACCCGACGTGGGCGTGCCCCAAGCACATCACGTGAGCGTCCCCCGGCGTGCCCCAGCACCCCATGTGGGCATCCCCTGGCGTACCCCAGCATCCAATGTGGGCATCCCCGGCGTGCCTTGAAACTCGATATGTGCGTGCCCCGGCCTATCCTGCACTCGACATGGGCGTGCCCCTGCCTGTCCTGCACCTGACGTGGGCATGCCCCCGGCTTGCCTCGGCACTCGATGCCCACGTGTCTCGGCCTGTCCCGCACCTGACGTGGGCTTGTCCCTGCCTGTCACGCATCCGCCGTGGGCGTGCCCCCGGCACCCCAAGTGGGCGTCCCCCGGCGTGCCTCGGCACCCCACGTGAGCGTCCCTAGGCGTGCCCTGACACCCCATGTGGGTGTCCCCCGCCGTGCCCCGACACCCGACGTGGGCATCCCCCACTGTGCCCCGGCACCCGACGTGGGCATTCCCCGGCCTACCCTGGCACCCGACGTAGGCATCCCCCGGCGTGCCCCAGCACCCGACTTAGGCGTCCCCCGACGTGGGCGTCCCCTGGCATGCCCCCGGCACCCGATGTTGGCGTTCCCCTACCTGTCCCGAACCCGATGTGGGCGTGCCCCTGGCTTGCCTCGACACCTGTGCCCACATGCCCCGGCCTATCCCACACACGACGTGGGCGTGCCCCTGCCTGTCCCACACCCGACGTGGGTGTGCCCCTGCCTGTCCTGCACCCGACATGGGCGTGCCCCCATCACCTCACGTGGGCGTCCCCGGCATGCCCCAGCACCCCACGTAGGATTCCCCTGGCTTGCCCCGGCACCTAATGTGGGCGTCCCTGGCGTGCCCGGCCTATCCCGCACCCGACGTGGGTGTGCCCCTGCCTGTCCCACACCCAACATGGGTGTGCCCCCGGCTTGTCTCGGCACCTGATGCCCACATGCCCCGGCCTATCCCCCGACGTGGGCGTGCCCCTGCTTGTCACGCAACCAATGTGGGCGTGCCTCGGGCACCCCACGTGGGCATCCACCAGCGTGCCCTGGTCAGCGTGCCCGGCACCTAATGTGGGCATCCCCCAGCGTGCCCCGGCACCCAATGTGGGCATCCCCCAGCCTACCTCGGCACCCAATGTAGGCATCCCCCGGCGTGCCGCAGCACCCGACTTGGGCATCCCCCCAGCCTATCCCGCACCTGACGTGGGCGTCCCCCGACGTACCCCAGCACCCGATGTGGTCGTCCCTTGTCTGGTTTAATATTTGAGCATCCCTGTATGTTCCCTTCTGATCGGATGGCCAACCTGGCTTGTGTTTCTTCGCATCCAGCTGGTCGTTCTTGGGTTTCTTATTCTTTGTCTAGCCTTCCTTGCACAGTTTCTCCGTTGGGTGGTTTGGCGATGAGATTCGCACCCAAGCATTGCGTACGTGATGGTTTGTGAGTGGTGAAGGGCAATGAGAGTTGGGCATAGGACATGGCATTGGCAAGCTAAGGAAATGGCCGTAGGCAAGCCATGGGCATGGGCCGTGAAAGCATGGCCTGTGCATGGGCAACCCGTGGCAACGTGCGTGGGTATACGTGGGCGACCATCGTGGGCGACCGAGGGCAATGGGAGTTGGGCATGGGCAATGACATGGGCAAGCTAATGCAACGACCGTGAGCAAGCCGTGGGCATGTGCCATGCAAGCATGACTTGTGCATGGGCAACCCATGGCAACGGGCGTGGGCAACCCGTGGAAACGTGCATGGGCATACGTGGGCGACCCCGTAGGCAACCGTGGGCAACGAGAGTTGGGCATGGGCCATGGCATGGGCAAGCCAAGGCAACGACCATGGGCAAGCCGTAGGCATGGGCCGTGCAAGTGTTGCCTGTGCATGTGCAACCCGTGGCAATGGACGTGGGCATACGTGGGTGACCCATGGGAAACCATGGGCAAACGGGAGTTGGGCATGGGCCATGTCATGAGCAAGCCAAGGCAACAGCCTTGGGCAAGCCATAGGCATGGGCCGTGTAAGCATTGCCTGTGCATGGGACAACTCGAGGCAACGGGCGTGGGCATACGTGGGCGACCGTGGAGAACCGTGGGCAACGGGAGTTAGACATGGGCCATGGCATGGGCTAGCCAAGGCAACGGCCGTGGGCAAACCATGGGCATGGGCCGTGCAAGAATTGCCTGTGCATGGGCAACCCGTGGCAACGGGCGTGGGAATACGTGGGCGACCCCATGGGCAACCGTGGGCAACGGGAGTGGGGCATGGGCCATGGCATGGGAAAGCCAAGGTAACAGCCGTTGGCAAGCCATGGGCATGGGCCATGCAAGCATTGCCTGTGCATGGGCAACCCGTGGCAACGGACGTGTGCATACGTGGGCAACCCCGTGGGCAACCGTGGGCAACGAGAGCTGGGCATGGGCCATTGCATTGGCAAGCCAAGGCAACAGCCCTGGGCAAGTCGTGGGCATAGGCCGTGCAAGCATTGCCTATGCATGGGCAACCCGTGGAAACAGGAGTTGGGCATGGGCCATGGCATGGGTATACGTGGGCGACCCCGTGGGCAACGGGAGTTGGGCATGGGCCATGGCATGGGCTAGCCAAGGCAACAGCCGTGGGCAAGTTGTGGTCATGGGCCGTGCTAGCATTGCATGTGCATGGCAACCAGTGGCAATGGGCGTGGGCAATTGTGGGCGACCCCGTGGGCAACCATGGGCAACGGGAGTTGGGCATGGGCCATGGAATTGGCAAGCCAAGGCAATGGACGTGAGCAAGGCGTGGGCCTGGGCCGTGCAAGCATGGCATGTGCATGGGCAACCCGTGGCAACGGTCGTGTTGAACTCATAGGCAACCGTGGGCAACGGGAGTTGGGCATGGGACATGGCATGGGCAAGCCATGGCAACGACCGTGGGCAAGGCGTGGGCATGGGCCGTGCAAGCATGACTTGTGCATGGGCAACTCGTGGCAACGAGCATGGGCAAACCGTGGCAACGGACGTGGGCAACCCCATGGGCAATGGGAGTTGGGCATGGGCCATGGCATGGGCAAGCTAAGGCAACAGCCGAGGATAAGCCGTGGGCATGGGCCGTGCAAGCATTGTCTATGTATGGGCAACCCGTGGCAATAGGAGTTGGGCATGGGCAATAGCATGTGCATTCTGGGCGACCCCGTGGGCAACGGGAGTTGGGCATGGGCCATGGCATGGATAAGCTAAGGCAACGGCCGTGGGCAAGTTGTGGGCATGGGCCATGCAAGCATTGCCTGTGCATGGGCAACCCATGGCAACGGGCGTGGGCATACGTGGGCGACCCCATGGGCAACCGTGGGCAACAGGAGTTGGGCATGGGCCATGGCATGGGCAAGTCAAGGCAACAGCCGTGAGCAAGGCATGTGCATGGGCAGTGCAAGCATGGCCTGTGCATGGGCAACCCGTGGCAACAGGCATGGGCATACGTGGGAGATCCCGTGGGCAACTGTGGGCTTGAGCCATGGCGTGGGCACGCCCAGGCACCCGTCTTAGGCAATCCTAGACAACGGGCGTGGGCAACCCCCGTGGGTACCCCAGGCAACGTGCGTGGGCATTCCTAGGCAACCATGGGCAACCCGACAAGGTTCTTCCCGGGCAAACCCCGGCACCCGGCATGCACAATCCAAGGCAACCATAGGCAGCCCAACGGGGTTCTTCCCAGGCAATCGTGGGCAACCGTAGGTAGCCATGGGCAACCCGATGGGGCTCGGCATGAGCAATCCTACGCAACCACCTTGGGCAACCATGGACAACCATGGGCAGCTATGGGTAACCCGACGAGGTTTTTCCTAGACAACCCCTGGCATGGGCAATCCTAGGAAACCCCCGGCAATACTAGGCAACGGGTGTGCACGGGCAAATTACTGAAAATGAATTCGAATCTCAAAAGTGAAATCTGACTCAAAATATGAATTCCTTGCTCAATTTTGATGGGTCGTGCAATATCAACCGACCTCCATCCGCCGATATGTAGGCACGTTCGATGTCGCCCGACATATTGAATGCGTTGAAATAAAAAATTATAAAAAAATTGGAATATCGAAACTGAATTCCGACTTCAAAAATGAATCTCGAAACTTGAATCGGTGGGGCGTACAATCGAAGAGAGATGACTCCATAGCCTGCGCCTATCAACTACGCGATTACGGGCGTACACAACACTGATGAGGAACTCCTGCTGAGAAATCAAACAGCAAACCAAACCCGAGATACATTGCTCATGGAGCATAACATTACTAACAGAAATCAAAGTGGAATCCCACGCAACCACAATACGACCCCTATCAACAGTATCAAAATTATTCACACTATTCAAACTAGGAACAATTCTACCCATAATATCCACCACATTATTAACAGACAATCTAGTTTCAAGAAAACCCACAATCATACTTTATTCTTGCGAACTAGCCTGCGGGCTGCTCGCTGCACATGAGTGGCTGCAAGCCCTCGTACGTTCCATGCTACACACCTCATTGACAAACATTGGGGGAGGAGCCCCCGCCTCGACCTGGTCTATTGCCTCTGCCCTACGGCTCCTGGATGATGATTCCAGTGCCGCTTCTAGTGCCGTCTGCCCTGTGGGTGAGAGTAGGAGGCGGGGAACGCCCCGATCGGCCTACAGCATCTTCATCCTCCTCCTCCATTTCCAATGCCCAAGTTTTACTAGTATTCACTTGAGCTGTCTATTTACCCTCTCATCTGTTGATCCTCCAGTCATCAGGATCAAGGTCATCCAGGATTTGGTATTTCCCTAACATAACCTTCTCTTTCTGGGCATGGGATAGTTTAGGACCCGCGGCCGTTTTCTTTCTGTTTCATTTCCTCTTCTTCCTCGGCCTCGTGTTCCTTTCCCCAACCTGTTGAAACCCCTCATCGTCGACCGTATCATCTGCTCGTGCGGTCTCCGGAGTCTGGTCCATCCCTTTCTCCCCCTGTCACCTCTAGCAAGATTGTCACAATCACTAACTAGGTGATCAAATTTCCTGCACATAGTACAATACGCCGGAAGGCGTTCGTACAACATGGTTTGGAAAAAGTTGGCTCCTTGAGAGTTGAAAGTGACCTCCTTTGGGAGTTCCTGCAAGACATCAATATCCACTCGCACACGCACAAACAATACCCTATCAGCCTTGACAGAAGTATCATCCACCATGATAGGTCTACCAACCAGTGAAGCCACCTTACTAATGTGGTTCTTCGACCATAGCTCCAATGGGAATGAAGGCAACCTAATCCAGACCGGGACATGAGAGATTTCCCGTTCATCAAATTGAAAGGCTCGTGGGAGCCTTTCGAGAATAAGATATCGTTCCCATATGGAGTGGGGAGCAATGTCAAGCTATACCATTACGGGCATACACAACACTGATGAGGAACTCCTGTTGAGAAATCAAACAGCGAACCAAACCAGAGATACATTGCTCATGGAGCACAACATTACTAACATCAATCAAAGTGGAATCCCAAGCAACCAAAATACGACCCCCATCCAAAGTATCAAAATTATTCACATTATTCCAACTAGGAACAATTCTACCCATAATATCCACCACATTATCAACAGACAAACTAGTTTCAATAAAACCCACTAAGCATACTTTATTCTTGCGAACTAACCTGTGGGGCTGCTCGCTGCGCACGAGTGGCCGTAAGCCCTCGTACATTCCATGCTAGACACTTCATTGACGTACATTGGGGGAGGAGCCCACGCCTCGTCCTGGTCCATTGCCCCTGCCTTGCAGCTCCTGAATGATGACTCCAGTGCCTCTCCTAGTGCTGTCCGCCCTGTGGGTGCGATGGGAGGTGGGGAGTGCCTCGAGCAGCCTACGGCCTCTTCATCCTACTCCTCCATTTCCGAGGCCCAAGTTTTCCTAGTATTCACTTGAGCGGGCTATTTTCCCTCTCGTCTGTTGATCCTCCAATCATCAGGATCAAGGTCGTCTAGGATTTGGTATTTCCCTGACATGACCTTCTGTTTCTTCTCTTGGGATAGTTTAGGACCCGCGACCTTTTTATTCCCATTTTGATTCCTCTTCTTCCTCGGCCTCGTGTTCCTAGCCCCAACATGCTGGAATCCCTCCTCGTCGACCATGACATTAGCTCGTGTGGTCTCCGGAGGCTGGTCCACCCCTTTCTCCCCCTTATCACCCCTAGCAACATCGTCACAATCACTAACTAGGTGGCTAAATTTCCTGCACTTAGTACAATACACCGGGAGGCATTCGTACAAAATGATTTGGGAAAAGTTTGCCCCTCGATAGTTGAACGTGACCTCCCTCGGGAGCTCTTGCGAGACATCAATATCCACTCGCATACGCACAAACGATACCATGTCCACCTTAACAGAAGTATCATCCACCATGATAGGTCTACCAACCAGTGAAGACACCTTACTAATGTGGTTTTTCGACCACACCTCCAATGGGAACGAAGGCAACCGAATCTAGACCGGTACATGGGAGATTTCCCAGTCATCAAATTGAAATGCTCGTGGTAGCCTTTCGAGCATAAGATAACGTTCCCATATGGAGTGGGGCGCACTTTCTAGCACCTTCCGCACGTCCTCCTTTGAGCAAAGCCAAAAGATAATCCACCCTGACTGATGCATGACGATGGTATACTTGACGCCCCATGCCCGGCAGATGGCGTGGAGGGCCTGCATACCTGGGAACCGTCTCGAGAAATATCCCACCAACGTGTATTTCCAAGCATAAGAATCATCCTTCGGATCAAGGTAGGCCACCCCATCGCATGGCGCAATGTATTTAAGCATCCTGTCTGGATCAATGTTACTTTTGTTGACAAATTTTTCATAGTCAACCGGTTCCTTGGGAGCGGAACCTCCACCCGCTGTGCCCTGCCGCGCGCTGGTCACGCTGCTCGCCTTTCCATCGAGGGCCTGACGCCTCATCCACGCACTAACTGTGTCGCCTAGGCCTCGCCCAGTGCTGGCGCCCGCGCTTAGCGCACTCTGCCGAGATGGGGTGTTGGACGCACGTGCCAGGCTACGCTGGAGGGTAGCACCCTGCACCTACCGAGAATTCTCGGTGCTGCCTACAGTCTCGGCATCCTGCCAAGACCCTGCCGCTATTTCCTGACCCTACCAAAGAGTATTGCCGACCTACCCTGACTCCCCGCCTGCCTGCTGAGAGGAAGAGGCAGGGGGGTCACCACGTCCAGCCGACGCCGAGTACCTAGGGTGGTACTGCGCCGACTTTCCGCCGAGGGTTTCCGCTTGGGGGTTGGGTTTCGCACGATGGGCACCACCGGAGTCGTGTCATCCATGGCCGCATCCACAAGGCCTTTCGTGGGACTGCCGGTGCCGTGAGCCTCTGGCGTGTTGGCCACGACAAGGGCCATGGACCCGACAGTGATTTCCGCTTCCATATCCATGTGATCTGCCGCAATTGAACGTGCCAAGATGGCGCTGTCACCCAATTGCGGGTTATCCGCCAATACCGCATCCTTCAATGTCTTTTTCCATTTTATATCCTTAGCCCGACCCTTCACCGACTTGAACGTCTCCTCACTCACATGCATATCTGGCTACGCTTTTGAGGGCGTTAGACTCCTAGATTTTTTCCCCATGAGAATCAATCTAGGCAGATCACATGAATAAGAAAGAAGGCTCTTTAACCACCGTGGGGAACGGTGAGATCAATCGGCCGCCGCAGGCGAGAGGCACTGACAACGCTGGGAGTGGTCGGGGCATCATCGATCGGTGATTATCGATGTTCTCCGAGGCCACAGGAGAGAGGCGTCGGTAGCCGCAGGGAAAACTTCCGCAACAAGCTAGAGAGCGAAATTTGGAACTAGGGTTCCAAAAATTTTGCACACGCAATGACCCTCTCTCACCTGGGTTTCGCCTCCTAAAATATATATAGGGGGTGTGATGTCAAGGGGCTTGCAAGGTACATATGGGGAACAGTTGCCAAGCACCAAGGCCACGGGTAGGCAACGGCCGTGCCCCATTCTGGTCTCTAGTCAGGCACTTTTCCAGTGATCATCGATGAGTTTCTGGCGACAGTTCTGGTGGAGATTTCCCAGCATGCCCCGGCTTCTGGTGGGGAATTCCCGCCATGCCTCGGCACCCAACATGGGATTCCCCTGGCCCTGCCCTAGTACTCGGCGTGGGCATCCCCCGGCATTCCTCGGCACTCGATGGGCATCCCCCAGCATGCCCCGGTACTCGACGTGGGCATCCCCCGGCGTGCCTAAGCGCCCGACATGGGCGTCCCCCGGCATTCCCTGGCACCCGATGTGGGCATCCCCCGGTGTGCCCCGGCACTCAGCATGAGCGTCCCCTGGCGTGCCCCGGTACCCGGCATGGGCGTACTCCGGTCTCCCTTGGCACCCGATGTGAGCATCCCTCGGCGTGCCCCGGCACCTGACATGGGCATCCCGCGGTGTGCCTCGGCACACGACGTGGGCATTCCCCGATGTGTCTCGGCTCCTGACGGGCATTCCCCGGCCTGTCCCACACCCGACGTGGGCGTGCCCCCTGCACCCCACGTGGGCATCCCCTGGCATGCCCCGGCACCCCACGTGGGCATCCCCGGCGTGCCCTAGCACCCGATGTGGGCGTCCCCCGGCACCCTACGTGGGCCTTCCCTGGCCTACCCTGGTACCCGACGTGTGCATTCCCCAGCATGC
>CM042953.1:1192562-1195062 GCA_023678885.1 Pogostemon cablin | reverse complement strand
AGATCTGATAGAGTATCTTGTAAATCGTCGATTGTATCTTCCCAACAATTGTATCAACATCAAACGCCATAGCATCAAAGACCAAGGCATTCCTAGACCTCCAGATTTGGTATATTGTGGGGATAAGAGCAACCTGATGAGCGCGCACCATCACGACCCCAACAACAGGTTCTTTCTTCAACCATTTGATGGCACTTAAGATAGTAGACATGGATCTACCCATTCCTAGCCAAGCCCGAATCTTGAACCAAATAGCAACAGTAGACCTGCAATGAAAAAAGAGGTGCTGTGAGGATTCATTAACACAACCACACAAAGGACATACCTTGTCAATATCCAAAAATAATGAGTTATCTCTAGTTTGGAGCCTCCCAAGTATGGCCAACCATGGGATGAAGGAGAATTTTGGAGGAATATAATTTTTCCAAATCATATTCTTCCAAACATTCTTTTCGCCTTTCAATCTGAAAATATCATAGATAGCAGAAGTATCAATACCCTTTGGAGTACTCCACTCCGAGAACTTATCAATGACACTACTCATATTACCAAGCTTCACAAAGAGATCATCCCTAATATCAATAACCCGTTTGAGGAGGGGGGAGTCTCTCAAGTTTGGTTTCCAATCCTAAATAGTCGAATTTTTTATATAATAATGATGAACCTAACGAATCCATAGGGAATTAGATTTAAGATGAAGGTTCCACAGGATACGAGATAAAAGGGTATTATTCCATGCTTTAATATCCCGAATACCCAATCCTCCTTCCTCATAGGGCTTACAAATATCGGCCCAACAAACAAGTGGTCTTTTCCCTCCCCACAAAAAAGCTCTACAAAGCTTATGAATACGGTCAATAACAGCACTGGGGAGGGGAAAAATTTGAAGCCAAAAACACTCCACACCTTGGAAGACTGAGTGGATGAGCTCAATTTTACCTGAATAAGATAGAGTGTTAGAAGACCAAGAATTGATATAGTTCGATATGCGCTCAAAGAGTGGGGCATAGTGGACAACATTGAGCTTTTGAGAAGCCACACCTAGGTAACGGACAGGGAAAGAACCAATAGGAAAGTTCAGAAGACCACGAATATCATCCAAGTCTGTTCCATTGATACCGGCTGTAAAAACACAAGATTTTTGGGGATTGATACCGAGGCTAGAGGTGCTTTTGAAGTACTCAAGGCAAATTACCAGAATCTTAACAGAAGTAGGGTCACCACAAGCAAAAAACATAAGATCATCCGCAAATACCAGGTGAGAAATAACAAGATCAGCATATTTGGAATGGAAATTGAAATCAGATTTAAAGGTTTTGGATCTCAGTAACCTCGACAGGTACTCCATGCAAAGAATAAAGAGAGAAGGGGACATCGGGTCACCCTGTCTGAGGCCTCTCTTGCCAGCAAAGAAATCCTTCCAAGAACTATTCACAGAGATAGAGAAAGAATGGGTGGAAACACATTGTATGATCCAGGAGATAAAAAGAGGGGGAAAGCCAAATCCCTGGATGACGTCAGCAAGGAAGGACCAGGACACAGTATCGTAGGCTTTTTGAAGATCAACTTTGATAGTGCATCTAGGAGAAGTGCGCGATCTAGCATATCCCCGCATTAATTCTTGAGAAAGAAAAATGTTATCAGTGATATTCCTACAACTAACAAAGGCTGCTTGGGCTTTATCTATGGGTGGTGGTGCATGGCCATTCTTAGTTGGTGGAGCAATTTGTCTGGTTAATTCCGTTAACGAATGAGACCTCAGCTTGCTAACTAGCTATGCGGAGGTATCCCTCCGCGGCCAGCTTCTTAGAGGGACTATGACCTTTTAGGCCGCAGAAGTTTAAGACAATAATAGGTCTGTGATGCCCTTAGATGTTCTGGGCTGCACGCCCGCTACACTGATGTATTCAATGAGTTTATAGCCTTGGCCAACACGCCGGGGTAATCTTTGAAATTTCATCGTGATGGGAATAGATCATTGCAATTGTTGGTCTTCAACGACAAATTCCTAGTAAGCGCGAGTCATCAGCTCGTGTTGACTACGTCCTTGCCCTTTGTACACACCGCCCGTCGCTCCTACCGATTGAATGGTTGGGTGAAGTGTTCGGATCGAGGCGACGTGGGCGGTTCGCCGCCCACAACGTTGCGAGAAGTCCACTGAATCTTATCATTTAGAGGAAGGAGAAGTCGTAACAAGGTTTCCGTAGGTGAACCTGCGCAAGGATCATTATCGAAACTGCAAACCAGACTGCGAACACGTTCAAAATCACCCAGGTTCTGCGTCGTCAGCTAACCCCCACTCTGTGTGCTCGGACCTGATGGCGATCGAGCCATTCGAGCCTAACAAACTCGGGCGCGAGATGCACCAAGGAATATAAACATTAGCGTCCCCTGTCGAATGCCCCGTCTGTGGGGCACTTTGGGGATTGGGACGCCCATTGGATATCTAAATGACTCTCGGCAATGGATATCTCAGCTCTCGCATCGACGAAGAACGTAG
>CM042953.1:1152562-1187562 GCA_023678885.1 Pogostemon cablin | reverse complement strand
GGCAAGGCATGGGCATGGGCCGAGCAAGCGTGGCATGTGCATGGGCAACCCATGGCAACGGGTGTGGGCATACGCGGGCGACTCTCATGGACAACCATGGGCAATGGGAGTTGGGCATGGGCCATGGCATGGGCAAGCCAAGGCAACAGCAGAGGGCATAGGCCGTGCAATCGTTGCCTGTGCAAGGGCAACCCATGACAATGGGCATGGCATACGTGGGCAACCTCGTGAGCAACCGTGGGCAACGGGAGTTGGGCTTGGGCCATGGCATGGGCAAGCCGAGGCAACGGCCGTGGGCAAGCTGTGGGCATGGGCCGTGCAAGCGTTGCCTGTGCATGGGCAACCCGTGGCAACGGGCATGGGCATACGTGGGTGACTGTGGGGAACCGTGGGCAACGGGAGTTGGGCATGGGCCATGTCATGGGCAAGCCAAGGCAATGGCCGTGGGTAAGCCGTGGGCATGGGCCGTGGAAGCATTGCCTGAGCATGGGCAACCCGTGGCAATGGGCGTGGGCATACGTGGGCGACCGTGGGGAACCATGGGCAACGGGAGTTGGGCATGGGCCATGGAATGAGCAAGCCAAGGCAACGACCGGAGGCAAGCCGTGGGCATGGGTCGTGCAATAATTGCCTGTGCATGGACAGCCCGTGACAATGGGTGTCAGCATATGTGGGCGACCCCATGGGCAACCGTGGGCAACGGGAATTGGGAATGGGCCATGGCATGGGCAAGCCAAGGCAACAGCCGTGGGCAAGCCGTGGGCATGGGCTGTGCAAGCATTGCCTGTGCATGGGTAACCCGTGGCAACGGGCGTGGGCATATGTGGGCGACATATGTGGGCAACCGTGGGCAACGGGAGTTGGGTATGGTACATGGCATGGGCAAGCCATGACAACAGCCGTGGGCAAGGTATGGGCATGGGCCGTGCAAGCATGGCCTGTGCATAGGCAACCTATGGCAACGGGCGTGGGCATACGTGGGCGACCGCCGTGGGCAACCGTGGGCAACAAGAGTTGGGCATGGGCCATGGCATGGGCAAACCAAGGCAACGGCCGTGGGCAAGCCGTGGGCATGGGCCGTGCAAGCATGGTCTATGCATGGGCAACCTATGGCAACTGGCGTGGGCAACTCGTGGCGAAGGTGTGGGCATACATGGGAGACCCCATGGACAACCGTGGGCAACGGGAGTTGGGCATGGGACATGGCATGGGCAAGCTAAGGCAATGGCCGTGGGCAAGCCGTGGGCATGGGCCGTGCAAGCGTTGCCTGTGCATGGGCAACCCGTGGCAACGGGCATGGGCATACGTGGGTGACTGTGGGGAACCGTGGGCAACGGGAGTTGGGCATGGGCCATGTCATGGGCAAGCCAAGGCAATGGCCGTGGGTAAGCCATGGGCATGGGCCGTGGAAGCATTGCCTGAGCATGGGCAACCCGTGGCAATGGGCATGGGCATACGTGGGCGACCGTGGGGAACCATGGGCAACGGGAGTTGGGCATGGGCCATGGAATGAGCAAGCCAAGGCAACGACCGGAGGCAAGCCGTGGGCATGGGTCGAGCAATAATTGCCTGTGCATGGACAACCCGTGACAATGGGTGTCAGCATATGTGGGCGACCCCGTGGGCAACCGTGGGCAACGGGAATTGGGAATGGGCCATGGCATGGGCAAGCCAAGGCAACAACCGTGGGCAAGCCGTGGGCATGGGCTGTGCAAGCATTGCCTATGCATGGGCAACCCGTGGCAACGGGCGTGGGCATATGTGGGCGACCCCGTGGGCAACCGTGGGCAACGGGAGTTGGGTATGGGCCATGGCATGGGCAAGCCATGACAACAGCCGTGGGCAAGCTATGGGCATGGGCCATGCAAGCATGGCCTGTGCATAGGCAACCCGTGGCAACGGGCGTGGGCATACGTGGGCGACCGCCGTGGGCAACCGTGGGCAACAAGAGTTGGGCATGGGCCATGGCATGGGCAAATCCAAGGCAACGGCCGTGGGCAAACCGTGGGCATGGGCCGTGCAAGCATGGTCTATGCATGGGCAACCTATGGCAACTGGCGTGGGCAACCCGTGGCGAAGGTGTGGGCATACATGGGAGACCCCATGGGCAACCGTGGGCAACGGGAGTTGGGCATGGGCCATGGCATGGGCAAGCTAAGGCAATGGCCGTGGGCAAGCCGTGGGCATGGGCCGTGCAAGCGTTGCCTGTGCATGGGCAACCCGTGGCAACGGGCATGGGCATACGTGGGTGACTGTGGGGAACCGTGGGCAACGGGAGTTGGGCATGGGCCATGTCATGGGCAAGCCAAGGCAATGGCCGTGGGTAAGCCATGGGCATGGGCCGCGGAAGCATTGCCTGAGCATGGGCAACCCGTGGCAATGGGCATGGGCATACGTGGGCGACCGTGGGGAACCATGGGCAACGGGAGTTGGGCATGGGCCATGGAATGAGCAAGCCAAGGCAATGACCGGAGGCAAGCCGTGGGCATGGGTCGTGCAATAATTGCCTGTGCATGGACAACCCGTGACAATGGGTGTCAGCATATGTGGGCGACCCCGTGGGCAACCGTGGGCAACGGGAATTGGGAATGGGCCATGGCATGGGCAAGCCAAGGCAACAGCCGTGGGCAAGCCATGGGCATGGGCTGTGCAAGCATTGCATGCGCATGGGCAACCCGTGGCAACGGGCGTGGGCATATGTGGGCGACCCCGTGGGCAACCGTGGGCAACGGGAGTTGGGTATGGGCCATGGCATGGGCAAGCCATGACAACAGCTGTGGGCAAGCTATGGGCATAGGCCATGCAAGCATGGCCTGTGCATAGGCAACCCGTGGCAACGGGCGTGGGCATACGTGGGCGACCGCCGTGGGCAACCGTGGGCAACAAGAGTTGGGCATGGGCCATGGCATGGGCAAGCCAAGGCAACGGCCGTGGGCAAACCGTGGGCATGGGCCGTGCAAGCATGGTCTATGCATGGGCAACCTATGGCAACTGGCGTGGGCAAGCCGTGGCGAAGGTGTGGGCATACATGGGAGACCCCATGGGCAACCATGGGCAACGGGAGTTGGGCATGGGCCATGGCATGGGTAAGCTAAGGCAACGACCATGGGCAAGCTGTGGGCATGGGCCGTGCAAGCATTGCCTGTGCATGGGCAACCCGTGGCAATGGGCGTGGGCATACGTGGAGTTGACCCCGTGGGCAACGGGAGTTGGGCATGGGCCATGGCATGGGCAAGCCAAGGCAACGGCCGTGGGCAAGCCAAGGCAACAGCCATCGGCAAGCCGTGGGCATGGGCCGTGCAAGCATTGCATGTGCATGGCAACCCGTGGCAACGGGCGTGGCATACGTGGGCGACCCCGTGGGCAACCGTGGGCAATGGGAGTTGGGCATGGGCCATGGCATGGGTAAGCCAATGCAACAGTTGTGGGCAAGCCGTGGGCATGGGCCGTGCAAGCATTTCCTATGCATGGGCAACCCGTGGCAACGGGCGTGGGCATACGTTGGCGATCCAGTGGGCAACCGTGTGCAACGGGAGTTGGGCATGGGCCATGGCATGGGCAAGCATGCTGTTGGCAAGCCGTGGGGATAGGTCGTGCAATCATTTCCTGTGCATGGGCAACCCATGGCAACGGGCTTGGGCATACGTGGGCGACCCCATGGGCAACCGTGTGCAACAAGAGTTGGACATTGGCCATGGCATGGGCAAGCCGAGGTAACGGCCGTGGGTAAGGCATGGCCAGTGCATGGGCAACCCGTGGCAACGGGCGTGGGCAACCCGTAGGTAACCGTGGGCAATGGGAGTTGGGCATGGGCCATGGCATGGGCAAGCCATGGCAACGGCAGTGGGCAAGGCGTGGGCATGGGACGTGCAAGCATAGCATGTGCATGGGCAACTAGTGGCAACGGGCTTGGGCATACGTTGGAGACACCGTGGCCAATCGTGGGCATGGGCCATGGCGTGGGCACGCCCAATCACCCGTAGTGGGCAATCCTAGGCAACGGGCGTGGGCAACCTGCAGGCACCTATGGCAACGGGCGTGGGCATTCCTAGGCAACCATGGGTAACCCGACGAGGTTTTTCCTGGGCAACCCCTGGCACCCGTCATGTGCAATCCGAGGCAACCATTAACAGCCCGACGGGGTTCTTCCCAGCTAACCGTGGGCAACCGTAGGCAGCCATGGGCAACCCGACAGGGCTAGGCATGGGAAATCCTAGGCAACCACTGTGGGCAACCGTGGGCAACCATTGGTAGCCATGGGCAACCCGACAAGGTTCTTCCTAGGTAACCCCCGGCTTGGGCAATCCGATGCAACGAGAATGGGCAATCCTAGGCAACTCTCGGCAACACTAGACAGCGGGCGTGCGTGGGCAAACTACTAAAAATGAATTCGAATCTCAAAAGTGAAATCCGACTCAAAAAATGAATTCCTTGCTCGATTTTGATGGGTTGTGCAATCTCAACCGACCTCCATCCATCGATATGTGGGCACGTTCGATGTCGCCCAGCATATTGAATGCGCTGAAATAAAAAAATTATAAAAAACAAATTGGAATCTCGAAACTAAATTCCAACTTCAAAGTTGAATTCCTTGCGCAATTTCGGCAGGGCGTGCAAAGTTTCGTGCCGAACGGATGTCCGGATCGACGGGAACCAAAAACTAGCCTCCAAAAGAATTTCAATATCTACTGTTGTCACCTGGGTTTTGCATATGAATGATATGTTAATTTTTCAAAAATGAGAGGCTGAAGCCAGAGTCATAAGTACATATAATTACAACTCTAATGCAGAGCAACCAAAGAAAACTACGGCTATCTAGATAACAAATACTCGAATCTAATTACATGCATAAGTATAGAATTAATCAAGCCGTCCGTAGAAGGTCGGGCACCCTCGAAGAGTGCTTCATTCTGAGCCTTCCATATGAGGAAGACGCTTCCATAGAGAGCGAGTGTCCACCTTCTCCTATCACGAACATGCACTCGCTAGTCCTTGCTGAACCACTTGAAGGTGGCCTTCAACGTTGTAACCTGTCTCCTCCACTCCACTTTGTACCTAACCCAGTTCCATACATGTTTCATGAACGGACACCCAAAGAAAAGGTGATCTCTCGATTTGGGGACCCCTATGCACAGCACGCACTCAACTGGGCCTTTGTAGTGTCTCCATTTGTCCATGGTAAGCAGGCGGTTCCTCACAGTGAGCCACGTCCTGAAAGCATGCTTCTGAGGAACCCATGGACTCCACAACTTCTTGTAAATAGGGTGTACCGGCATAGAGTCTGAAAGGAGCCAATACAACTTACCTACACGAAGCCATCCCATCTCCGAACACAAAGCTAAATTGGAAACCATGTCCCCACCAATCTGTGCTCTGACCCTATCCCTCGCACGGAGGATATCCTTCCACACAATTGAGGCACTGTAATTCACCTCAACATCACAGGACGAAGAGGACTACAGATAAATGGCATTAATCCATTTGATCCACAGCGATCTCTTCTCCTGATGCACATCCCGCAACACACCACAAAGAGCTACATCGTTTAGCAGTCAAGTCCCCTAAGTCCCAGGCCACCCTGTTCCTTAGGGAGAATGACCTCCCAATGAACTGCACCCCTTGTGATTCCCTAAAGGAATTTTCGTATCATCCTCTCTATTCTGTCCACAACTCCTTTGGGGATCTTCTCCATCAACGTCTAGAAATTCATCAACCCATACACGACCAATCTAATGAATTCCAGTCGGCCTGCATACGAGAGTAGATGCGTGGACCACCCCCTTTTCAAATTAGTAACCTGCGTGATGAGCGGCTCAAACGCATAATCCCATAACTTACTTCCCTGTAGCGGAACTTCCAAATAACGTACAGGAAAGGTTCCTTCCTAAAAAGGTAGCACCTCACGGATAGCTTGCTCCTCATCCTCCAGAACACCTGCCATGAAGAAGTGAGACTTGTCCGCACTAACCTCCAAACCTGACATTTGAGCGAAGAGATTAAGTGCCTTGGCCACCACTACTGCTGAAGAGCGATTACTATAAGCAAAGATAATGAAATCATCCGTAAATGCCAGATGGGTAATGCCAACCTTCACACAATGCCAAGAGTGGTACTTATAGTAGTCCGTCACGGTCATTCTCCTGAATAGATGGGAGAAGTAATCCATGCACAAGACAAACAATAAGGATGACAATGGATCACCCTGACGCAAGCCTCTCTTACCATCGAAATATCCCTCATGAGTGCCATTGATAAGGATGGAGAATGAGATGGTGGTGACACATTTCATGATCCACCCTATCATACACTGAGGAAATTTCAAACCTGTAAGCACTCCATGCAAAACCCCTAATCCACCGAATCATATGCCTTCTTAATATCCACTTTGATCGCCATTCTCCTGTACTGACGATGCCTAGCCCACCTATAATTCTTCACTATCTCCTGGGCCAGCATCACACAGTCCCTCATTCTTCGATTCTTAACAAAATCGAAGTGATTTTCCACCACCAAATCCTCCATCAGGTCCGTCATTCGTGTCACAATGATATGGGATATGATTTTGTAAAGCACATTGCAACACAAAATCGGGCGGAAGTCCCTGACAGTAGGATCATGCTTACCTTTCAGGATTAGTGTAATAAACATGGCATTCATCTTTCACAATAGCTGCCCGGAGTAGAAAAATTCCAGGACAGCTGCCACGACATCCGACCCGACCAAGTCTGATGCGTCCCGAAAGAAAGCGGTTGTATACCCATCTAAACCGGGGGCCTTATCCCCATTCATGCTCCACACAACACCCTTCACCTCTTTAGCTGTGATAGGCACCTCGAGCTGCTGCGCCTTATCATCACTCAACATGGCTCCCCATTCGAACACATTATCATCTATCTCCTCACACTCCCCGCTGTGCCCAACAAGTCTCTATAGAATGTAAGGAACTCTCCAACGACTTCATCACGGGAGGTAGTAGCCCGGATTCCGTACGTATGGAGAGGATGATATCCCTCATGCTATTGGACTTGATCTTCTTGTAGAAGAATTTCATGGGCTTGTCCTGACTGATCAAGTAATCGGCTCTGACCATCTGAGAGAAGAAGAGATGTTCGGCGTGACACAAGAAGTCGACCTTCTTCGCTGCCTCCCGAACCCTGTCCCATTTCTCAACATTACCAGGATCAGCATGGCTCTCCAGATGCAAACTGTCTAGCTCCGCTCTAGCCTGCTCTGCTCTCTCGGCTATGTGGCTTAAGTCCCTCTTGCCAAGCTGACGTAGCTTTGGCTTGAGTAACTTCAACCTACGACAAACACTGAACTGAGCTACCCCACAATTGCGAGTCCCACACCTCTCACACAGTATCCAGGAATCCCTCGTTGGTCTTCCACATGTTCACATACCTGAATGGTCTCCCCTTCGAGTACTCGAAGTGAAACATGGAAACTAGGATAGGGCAGTGGTCCGAGGTGGCCCCCATGGGCAGAAACTCTGACTCTACTACACCCGAGGTGATATCCCAGTTCGAGTTCACCAATACCCAATCAATACGGCTCCATACTCTGCCATTCATCCAAGTGAAAAAGCACCCCTTAGACTTAGCATCATCCAACCCCTGATCAACACAAAACTCCTCAAAGTCCACCCTGCACCAGTTCTGATGAGACAAAATAATTTCAGATCGCTCTTCTGGTTTCCTAACGTAATTAAAGTCTCCAAAGAGCATCTAGGGAGAGTTAACTACGGGGACAACCGAAGAGAGATGACTCCATAGTCTACGCCTATCAACTACGCCATTACGGGCGTACACAACACTGATGAGGAACTCCTGCTGAGAAATCAAACAGCGAACCAAACCAGAGATACATTGCTCATGGAGCACAACATTCCTAACAGCAATCAAAGTGGAATTCCATGCAACCACAATACGACCCCCATTAACACTATTAAAATTATTCACACTATTCCAACTTGGACTATTCTACCCACAATATCCACCACATTATCAACAGACAATCTAGTTTCAAGAAAACCCACTAAGCATATTTTATTCTTGCGAACTAACCTGTGGGCTGCTCGCTACGCACGAGTGGCTGCAAGCCCTCGTACATTCCATGCTAGACACCTCATTGACGAACATTGGGGGAGGAGCCCCCTCCTCGTTCTGGTCCATTGCCTATGCCCTGCGGCTCCTGGATGATGATTCCAGTGCCTCTCCTAATGCCGTCCGCCCTGTGGGTGAGAGTGGGAGGCAAGTAGCGCCTTGAGCAGCCTACAGCCTCTTCGTCCTCCTCTTCCATTTCCGAAGCCCAAGTCTTTCTTGTATTCACTTGAGCGGCTATTTCCCCTCACGTCTGTTGATCCTTCAATCACCAGGATCAAGGTTATCTAGGATTTGGTGTTTCCCTGACATAACCTTCTGTTTTTGCGCATGGGATAGCTTAGGGCCCATGGCCTTTTTCTTCCCGTTTCGATTCCTCTTCTTCTTTAGCCTCATGTTCCTAGCCCCTACATGCTAGAATCTCTCCTCGTCGATCGTATCATCTGCTCGTGCGGTCTCCTGAGGTTGGTCCATCCCTTTCTCCCCTTATCACCCTAGCAAGATCGTCACAATCACTAACCAGGTGACCAAATTTCCTGCACTTAGTACAATACGCCGGAAGGCGTTCATATAGCATAGTTTGGGAAAAATTGGCCCCTCGATAGTTGAAAGTGACCTCCCTCGGGAGTTCCTGCGAGACATCAATATCCACTCGCACACGCACAAACGATACCCTATCCGCCTTGATAGAGGTATCATCCACCATGATAGGTCTACCAACCAGTGAAGCCACCTTACTAATGTGGTTCTTCGACCGCAGCTCCAATGGGAATGAAGGCAACTGAATCCAGACTGGGACATGGGAGATTTCTCGGTCATCAAATTGAAAGGCTCATGGAAGCCTTTCGAGCATAAGATATCGTTCCCATATGGAGTGGGGAGCACTGTCAAGCACCTTCCGCACATCCTCTTTTGAGCAAAGCTGGAAGATAATCCACCCCGACTGATGCATTACAATGGTATACTTGACACCCCATGCTCGGCAGATGGCATGGAGGGTTTGCATACCCGGGAAGCATCCCGAGAAATACCCCACCAACGTGTATTTCCATGCATCAGAATCATTCTTCGGATCAAGATAGGCCACCCCATCGCATAGCGCAATGTATTCAAGCTTCCTACCCGGATCAATATTATTTTTGTTGATAAACTTGTCGTAGTCAACCGGTTCCTTGGGAGCGAAACCTCCATCTGATTCGCCCTGCCGCTCACGCTGGTCGCGCTGCCCGCCTTGCTGTCGAGGGCCTGCCATCCTGCCCCCGTGCTGCCCTGTGTCGCCTGGGCCTCGCCCAGTGCTGGCACCCACGCTCGGTGCACTCTACCGAGACGGGGAGCAGGACGTGCCAGCTGGACTATGCTGGCGAGTAGCGCCCTACCCCTGCCGAGAGTTCTCGGTGCTGCCTACAGTCTCAGTGCCCAGCCGAGACCCTGTTGCTAATTCCTGACCTTACCGAGGAGCGTCGCCAACCTGCCAAGACTCCCCGCCCATTTGCCAGGAGGGAGAGGTAGAAGGGGTCGCCACGTCCAGCCGACGTCGAGTGCCTAGGGTGGTGTTGCGCCGTTGCTCTACCGAGGGTTTCTGCTTGGTGGTTGGGTTGTGCACAATGGGCACCACTGGGGTTGAGTCATCCGTGGTCGCATCCACGAGGCCTTGCGCGGGGCTACCGGAGCCGCGAGCCTCTAGCGTGTTGGCCACGACAAGGGCCATGGACCTGATGGTGATTTCTACCTCCATCTCTGTGCGATCCGCCGCAATAGAGCGCGCCAATGCGGTGCCGTTGCCCAATTGTGGGTTGTCCGCCAATACCGCATCCTTCAATGTCTTTTTCCATTCGATATCCTTAGCCCGATCCTTCACCGATTTGAACGTCTCCTCACTCACACGCATATCTGGCAATGCTTTTGAGGGCATTCGACTCCTAGATTTCTTCCCCATGAGAATCAATCTAGGCAGATCACATGAACAAGTAAGAAGGCTCTTTCACCGCAGTAGGAAGCGGTGAGATCAATCGGCCGTCGCCAGCGAGAGGCACCAACAACGTTGGGAGAGGTCGGGCGACACCGATCGGTGGTTGTCGTTGTTCACCGAGGCCGCGGGCAAGAGGCACTGGTAGCCGCAGGGTAACTTGTGCAAGAAGCAAAGGAGCGAAATTTTTGGAACTAAGGTTCCAAAAATTTTTGCACGTGCTATGACTCCTCACCTGGGTTTCGCCTATGAACGATATGTTAATTATTAAAAAATGAGAGGCCAAAGCCAGAGCCACAAGTATATATAATTACAACTCCAATGCGGAGCAACCAAAGAAAAACAACGCCTATCTAGATAACAAATGCTCGAATCTAATTACATGCATAAGTATGGAATTAATCAAGCCATCCGTAGAAGGTCGGGCACCCTCCAAGAGCGCTTCGTTCCGAGCCTTCCATATGAGGAAGATGCTTCTATAGAGAGCGAGCGTCCACCTCCTCCTATCATGAACATGCACTCGCCAGTCCTTGTTGAGCCACTTGAAGCCAGCCTTCAATGTGGTAACCTGTCTCCTCCACTCCACTTCATGCCTAACCTGGTTCCATACATGCCTCGTGAACGGACACCAGAAGAAAAGGTGATCTCTCGATTCGGGAGCCCCCACGCACAGCACGCACTCAACTGGGCCTTCGTAGTGTCTCCATCTGTCCATGGTGAGCACGCGGTTTCTCACAGCGAGCCACGTTCTGAACGCATTCTTCTAAGGAACCCATGGACTCCACAACTTCTTGTAGATAGGCTGTACCAGCATGGAGTCTGAAACGAGCCAATACAACTTACCCACACGAAGCCTTCCCATCTCCAAACATGAACCCAAAGTGGAGATCATGTCCCCACCAATCCGTGCTCTGACCCTATCCCTCGCACGCAGGATATCCTTCCACACAATTGAGGCACTGTAGTTCACCTCAACATCCCAACACGAAGAGGACTGCAGATAAATGGCATTAATCTATTTGATCCACAGCGATCTCTTCTCCCGATGTACATCCCACAGTACTTCACACAGGGCTACATCGTTCCGCAGGTCGAGTCCCCTAAGTCCCAGGCCTCCCTATTCCTTAGGGAGGATGACCTCCTCCCAACGAACTGCACCCCTTGTGGCTCCCCAAAGGAATTTTCGTATCATCCTCTCTATTCTGTCCACAACTCATTTGGGGATCTTCACCATAGACGTCCAAAAATTCATCAACCCGTACACCACCGATCTAATGAGCTCCAATCGGCCTGCATACAAGAGCAGATGCGTGGACCACCCCCTGATCAAATTAGCAACCTGCGTGATGAGCGGCTCAAACACAGACTCCCGGAGCTTACTTCCCTGTAACGGAACTTCAAGATAACATACAGGAAAGGTTTCTTCCTGAAAAGGCAGCACCTCACGGATAGCCTGCTCCTCATCCACCGGAACTCCTGCCATGAACAAGTGAGACTTGTCCGCAGTAACCTCCAAATCTGACATTCGAGCGAATAGATTAAGTGCCTTGGCTACCACCTCTGCCGAAGATTGATTGCCATAAGCAAATATAATCAAATCATCCGCAAACGCCAGAAGAGTAAATCCAACCTTCGCACAATGCCTCGAGTGATACTTATAATTGCCCATCACGGTCATTCTCCTGAAGAGATGGGAGAAGTAATCCATGCACAAAACAAACAATAAGAACGACAACAGATCACCCTGACGCAAGCCTCTCTTACCATCGAAATATCCCTCAGGTGTACTGTTGATAAGGATGGGGAATGAGGTGGTGGTGAAACATTCCATGATGCACCCTATCATACACTGAGGAAATTTCAAACCAGTAAGCACTCCATGCAGAAACCCCCAATCCACTTAATCATACGTTTTCTTAATATCCACTTTGATCGCCATTCTCCTGTACTGACGATGCCTAGCCCACCCATAATTCTTCACTATTTCCTGGGCTAGCATCACACAGTCCCTCATTCTTCGGTTTTTAACAAAACCGAAGTGATTCTCCACCACCAAGTTGATGAGTGTGTAAATTCACAAGTTTGGCATCATGTTTTGTGCTAGTTTTAGAGAGTTTTGAGGTGGAAATAGGTGGAAAACCTATATATATTGTGAATTAGCATGAATCAGGTGTTAGTGGAGCTATTTAAGTGGTTTTCATAGCAAAAATGGAGTAGAAGTGCCAAGAATCGAAGAGACAAAGTCGAGACCATGCGAACCGCCAATGAAAGAATAGGGTTCGACCTGGTTAGAGGAGGGTTCGACCTCTCCTACAGGTCGAACTAGCATTACGAAATAGCAAAAGGAGGGTTCGACCACGACTCAAGGGGTTCGACCTGTTTGATCAGGTCGAACCATGGTCGAACCAGTTCGCGAGAAGATGGGTTCGACCACGACGAGGGGCTTCGACCAGACAGTTGGTCGAACCAGGAGCAAAAATTATCCAGTAGCGTGGTTCGACCTGAGGTTCGACCTGTGAGGGAGTGGTTCGACCTGTACAAGAGGTCGAACCAAGTGCAGAATGTGTCCAGGAGCAGGGTTCGACCTGTGGCCAGTGGTTCGACCTGTTTGACGAGGTCGAACCTACGTGCGGGAACTTACCTTATCTGGATTTTCGAGGCCAAAATGCGTGGGATCACTTGAAAAGCCCATTCCAAGCCCTAGAGACATGATTACAAGTATAAAAGGAGGCTCATGCAGTCAAGGAAGAAGTACAAGCACGAAGAGCTTAAGATCGTGAATCATAAGAGGAGTGAAGAGAAGAGATTGGTGACCTATCCAGAGGGCTGAGACAGAGGTTCGGCTGGAGATTCAAGTAAGATCGGTCCATCTAACCATGATTGTTCCTATATCAATCATGGGCTAGAGCCACTTCGGTAGTTCTAGGGTTATGAAGGTTTCATGAGTTAAATTTGTATTTCGTGTGTATACTCCGTACAACACTACTTGTGATTTAGTTTATATAAGATTGCATGTTTTTAATCCATACTCATAGTTGTTTTGTGCATCAATAATCGTTGTGTAGAGTCTGAATGCATAACATGGTTATTGGTTGAGTGCGTTCACTAATGAGCAGGGTTGATTGTTATAATTCTAAGTGAAGGGATTCCGAAGTCTTCTTAGAACTGTCTTATATGAATGTTTGTTAATTGAATTGAATTCGGGTTAACAAGTAAGATAAAGAGTGTAACTTTATAGTACCTAAAAAGGGAGATCAAATCGAGTTAGAGTACTAAGTGCACGGGAAATAATTGATTATGATAGTACCTAGAAAGGGAGGTAAAGTATACGTCTTGCTCTGAGGATACTCACACGTGTCAAAAGCTTATCTATTTGTGTCTATAGAATAGATTCGCGTGGTCTAGCGATGCGTCCATAAACCACAAGTCAGAGTCGGACATCGACACACGAAAGTACGATTTAACGAAGGAAACTGGATGGCCTGACGAACTACCTATCATCTTATCTGTTCACAACTATTATTTTCTCGATCTTGTTATTTATTAGCTATTTTAATTGTTACTTAGTTTATAAACCAACTATTTTATTTCCAAAATAGTCATAATCTACTAGAACGTAATTAAATTGATATTTATCCATCCCGTGGATTCGATATTTAACTTGGTCACCTTCGAAACTACAATTGATATCCTTTATACTTGGGGATTAATTGTGTGTTGAGAAAATGACCAACAAGTTTTTGGCGCCGTTGCCGGGGATGGCCAAAATATCTTTTTGTTATTTCTAGTTTATTAGGGCTATTCTCTCTTGTTTTGTTGTTTTAATTCTAGTTCCTTTTAGGTGCATGCTTACGAGATCAAAGAAAGGTGAACTTGAACCCTATAATCCTGAGATCGGAGCATCGTCAAGAAAGAAGAAGAAGAAGAAGAGCAAGGCCAAGACTATTGATCCAACTGAAGCTCTGAATTTTGAAGTTGAAGTTGACGAGAAGATTTTGCAGATGATTGAAGCTACAACTGAAGTTAATTCGGGAGTAGAGACGTCAATATGGCAGCGAATCCGGATAATCTAGCAATCCGAGAGGTTTTCAGAAACAATGGGGCTGGAAATTTTGGGCTTCTAGGAGCGAGGGGAACTAATGCAGCTTTCGATCTTCATCCCGCTCTTATTAGCATGATAGAAAGGAACTCCTTTTCAGGAGGGTCTTTCGAGGATCCGCAGTAGCATCTGAACAAGTTCTTGGACTATGCAAGTATTCAAAAAGATGCAGGAGAACATGAAAATGCTAGGAAGATCCTCTTGTTCAAATTCTCGCTTACTGAAAATGCGAGAGATTGGTACGACACTATCAACGCAGCTGAGTGCACCACTTGGGAGCAACTGAAGTTAAGGTTCTTGGAGAGGTACATGCCACATTCAAAGGTATTTAAAATGAAGCAAGACATTAACCAATTTGCTATTGGTGGAGGTGAGAAATTTCATGAAGCATGGGATAGATTCAAGGACATGCTTAGGAAGTGTCCTCAACATGGGCTATCTAAAGCTCAATATATCAGTATATTATACAACGAATTGGACTGTGATTCACGAGTGTTATTGGATGCCTCTTCTAATGGAGCATTGCTTACAAAGTCATCCATAGAGGCCGAGAAGTTGTTTGAAGATATTTCGATGAATTCGAGGGATTGGCCAACTGATAGAGTTAGAGGTACTTATGTCCTTGGGAAGGTAGCTCAGGTTGAACAAGCAATGGTGAAAACAAGTAGAGAGGATAAGATCGTCTCTAGCTTGTCCAACATCAACAAGTTACTTGAATCCCAACAGAAGCAAATCAGCGAATTATCTCAGCGCGTACCAATCATGCAGCAGGAGTTAAAGAATGAGGGACCAATCCAAGAGGAGTTCGAAGAGGCACACTATGCCATGGGTCAGAGCATTCAAGGGACTAGATATTCAGACCAAGGAAACCGGAACTACCAAGGGAACTATCGAGGAAACTTTAATAATCGTGGTCCCTCGGGTGGTTATCAACAACTTAGGAGGCCGGAGTTCTCATAGAGCAATCCGAATAATGCGATCCAACCTCCGATGGGTGTTGATCCGGGTACTAAAGTGGAAGAAGGGAAACCAGGTTTTGAGGATACTGTGAACAGGTATATGGCCAAGAATGATGAAAGAGTGAACCGACTTGAGGCCAAACTTGAAAAGAAAATCGATGCAAACCATGAAGTATTATCTAAGCAGGTGAAGGAACTTACATTGTTGATGGGGGAGATGACAGGAAGTGTTAACAAGCTCACTCAAACTATTGAGAAAGGGAAGTTCCCATCTCAAAGTATTGAGAATCCAAGGTCCTGCAATGCCATCACATTGAGGTCGGGAACGCAATACGAGGGACCTATGAGGTCGGAATCAAATTTGGACATGTCTAGGGCCAGGTTCGACCATCGTTCAACCAACATTGAAGGTCGAACAATATAGGGGAGGTCGAACCAACACACAGGACACGATAAGAAGAGCTTGTAGCATCGGTTTGACTAAACTGCAGATGGTTCGACCTGGCCTACAGGTCGAACCTGACAACTCGGAGCACTCTATTTTTCCAGAACACCAGCTCGACCAATTCAATCATGGTTTGACCTATCCAATAGGTTGAACCCAGGTCAAACCACATCACTTGGAGCACTCTATTTTGTCACAGCAACGATTCGACCATGACGGATGGGGTTTGACCTATCCAACAGGTCGAACCTTGGTCGAACAGGAAGGTGGAAGGAGCACAGTAGGTCGGTTTGACCTAGGTGCCCGTGGTTCGACCTATCCAACAGGTCGAACCCAGGTCGAACCTCAAATTTAAAAATAGAGCCATTGTCCAGAAGCAAGGTTCGACCATTACGTACATGGTTCGACCTGTTCCACAGGTCGAACCCTGGTCGAACCTTACCAGAAATTACCTGTTGCTACTCCGAACACTCTCGATGATGTTGATGCTACTCCAGTGGTTCGAAATGAGCAAAGTACAGAGATAATAGCTGAGAAAAATGGGAGAGATTCAAGTGATTGAGAGCCGAAAAAGAGAAAGCAGAGAAGGTTGATCATGATGAATAGGGGATTCCCAAAACAAAGATACCTCCGCCGTTTCCTTACAGGTTTGTGAAGAAGGGATTGGAAGAGAAGTTCAAGAAGTTTTCAGATATAATAAACAAGATAAGCTTGAGCATTCCTTTCTCAGAGGCAATCATCGAGATGCCGTACTATGCCCGATTTCTTAAAGACATATTGTTGAAGAAGCAGAGCTTAACCGGAATTGAAACGGTGAATTTATCTGAGAATTGTAGCTCAATCATCCAAAGGAAACTACCGCAAAAGATGAAGGATCCAGGGAGCTTCACTATTCTATATGAAATCGGAAAGGGGCCGGCTTTGCGAGATTTGTGCGATCTAGGGGCAAGCATCAATTTGATGCCTTTGTCCATCATTTAGAGGCTTGGTTTGGGGGAGCTTACCCCTACAATAGTGGTTCTCCAATTGGCAGACAGGTCGATGACGTTTCCAAAAGGTATAATTGAAGACGTTCTCGTCAAAGTGGAGAAGCTAGTCTTTCCTGTGGACTTCCTCGTGCTAGAGATGGAAAAAGACAAGGATAATATCCCTTTAATCTTGGGGAGACCTTTCCTTGCTACTGCTGGAGCTATGATTGATGTTCAGAAAGGAGAGCTTAGATTGAGGATGGACAAAGAAGAAGTTATTTTCAACTTGGACAAAGCAATGAAGATGCCCATGGAGTCGCAGTGTTATAGTATTGACGTGGTGGAGGAGATTGTGAAAGATGATATGTCTCTGATCCTGTCAAAGGATCCTCTTGAGATATGTTTGATGGAGTCTCTTACTTATCCCACTACGGAGCTCGACGGACTCTCCAACGAGGTATGTATTGAATTTCTTGAAAACTTACTTGCTTTGGGTGATGACAGGTTTGAATCGGAAAGAACTAAGGTGGAAGAAGTCAAGTGGACAAGAAAGTTCTTGCCGTTGGATAACGAGAGCTCTCCGATGGAAGTGAGGAAATAGGAGTTGAAACTTTTGCCGGAACACTTGACGTACGCCTTTCTGGGCGATAATGAAAAATATTCGGTAATTGTATCTTCTTCTCTTGATGATGATCAACTTGAGGAGTTATTAAATGTTCTTAGGAAGCATAAATCTGCGATTGGTTGGTCTCTTGAGGATTTGAAAGGAATTAGTCCTTCGTATTGCATGCATAGGATAAGATTGTTGGACGAGGCGAAGGCAAGTGTTCAGAATCAGTGGAGGGTTAATCCCGCGATTCAAGAGGTGATTAGGAAGCAAATCCTTACGTGGTTGAATGCTGGAATCATATATCCTATTAGTGATAGTCCCCATGTGATTCCATTGCATGTAGTTGCTAAAAAGGGGGGTATGACTGTAGTAAAAGCTGAGGATGGAGAAGCGATAGCCACAAGGATTCCTACGGGATGGCGTATATGTGTTGATTATAGGAAGTTGAATGAGAACACGTGTAAGGATCATTTTTCTCTTCCTTTCATGGATCAAATGTTAGATCGTCAAGCAGGGTATGAATTTTATTGTTTCTTGGATGGATACTCGGGGTATAACCAAATCATGATTGCCCCAGAGGATCAAGAAAATACCACTTTTACTTGCCCCTATGGGACCTTTGCTTTTCGGAAAATGCCATTTGGGTTATGTAATGCGCCTGCTACTTTTCAGAGATGCATGATGGCAATATTCGATGGGTTGATAGAGAAGATCATGGAGGTGTTCATGGATGATTTTTCTGTTTTTAGTTCCTCATTTGATATTTGTTTGTCTAACCTAGCTACTATTTTGAAGAGATGCCAAGTGACTAATCTTGTCTTGAATTAGGAGAAGTGTCACTTCATGGTGAAGGATGGGATTGTTCTTGGGCATCATGTTTCTGCCAAAGGATTGCAAGTAGATCGTGCTAAAGTGGTGGCAATTGAGAAGCTTCCACCACCGACAAATAAAAGAGGAGTGCGGTCCTTCCTTGGACACGCCGGTTTTTACAGAAGATTCATAAAAGACTTCTCAAAATACTCTAAGCCCTTATCTCACTTACTTGAAAAGGATATGTGTTTGATGATGAATGTTTAACAGCTTTTCAAGTTTTGAATGAGGCGCTTATCACTGCACCTATCTTGATCACACCGGATTGGACTCAACTGTTTGTACTAATGTGTGATGCAAGTGATGTAGCACTTGGAGTGGTGCTTGGGCAACTGAAGGATAAGAAGTTCTGCGCCATTTACTACACGAGTAAGACTTTCGATTCGGCACAAAAGAATTACATGGTGACTGAAAAAGAGTTTTTGGCTGTTGTGTATGCATTCGATAAGTTTCGTCAGTATTTGGTTGGGCATGAAGACTATTGTGTACACGGAACATTCAGTGATTCGGTACTTGATGGAGAAGAAGGACGAAGCCTAGGATCATAAGGTGGATTCTTCTACTTCAAGAGTTTGACATGGAGATCCGGGATAAGAAAGGTTCTGATAATGTGTTGGCGGATAACCTTTCGAGGTTGGAGACTAGGGAACATTGTGATAATTCTTTCGAGTAAATTGAGGAAATGTTCTCGGATGAAAAGATCATGGTCGTGTTTGTTGAAGGGGCTGAGTGAGCGTGTGTGGTGGCTGCGCAGGGAGTTGATCCATGGTATGCGGATTATGTTAATTATATTGCTGTGGGAGAAATTCCTAAAGATCTCAACCGATATCAACTTGCTAAATTTAAGAGAGATGTTGAGACTTTCATATGGTATGATCCGTTTGTGTACAAGATTTACATGGATTCTATCATCCGTAGGTGTGTGCCCGAGATGGAGATGGAGAGTGTTCTCGAGTTTTGCCATGCACAACCTAATAGGGGGCACTTCGGCGCTCAAAAGATAGCAGCCAAGGTACTTCAGTCCGCTCTTTATTGGCCTACATTGTTCAAGGATTGTGAGACCTATGTGGCAACTTGTGATAGATGTCAACGCATGGGGAACATCGGTAGGAGAGACGAGATGCCGCTTCAGCCAAGCATAGTAGTCGAGAATTTTGAAGTGTGGGGTATCAATTTTATGGGGCCTTTTCCCCCATCTAATGGATTTCTCTACATTCTACTTGCGGTGGATTATATTTCTAAGTGGGTGAAAGCGATTCCTACTCGCTTAAATGATTAAAAACTGTTATATCTTTCTTGAAGAAGCATACTTTTGCCCGTTTTGGAGTCCCTAGAGCACTTGTTAGTGATGGAGGTACTCATTTCGTAAATAAATTTCTTGAGAAGGTGCTCAAAGGGTATGGTGTTAAGCATAGGGTTACAACACCCTATCATCCTCAAGCGAATAGGCAAGCGGAGGTCTCTAACCGTCAAGTCAAACAGATTTTGGAGAAAGTGGTCGGAACCAATAAAAAAGATTGGGCTCAGAAGCTCGATGATGTCGTGTGGGGGTTCTGGACTGCATACAAGATTGTGTTAGATATGTCACCATATCAAATTGTCTATGGGAAGCCGTGCCACTTACCTGTAGAGATTCAACACAAAGCGTTTTGGGCTTTGCGAAGCCTGAATTTGACTCTCAAGGATGTGAAGGAGTTGAGGATTACTCACATCAATCTATTGGATGAGTTTCGGAGTCGTGCGTACAAGAATTCAGAGATCTACAAGGAAAGGATTAAAAGGTGGTATGATTCGAAGATCTCGTATAAGGAGTTCAAGCAAGGAGACGAGGTATTACTCTTTAACTCTCATTTAAAGCTTTTAGTAGGCAAGTTGAAGTCTAAGTGGACGGGACCATTCATGATTCATCGAGCCTTAGGTGGGGGGAGTTTTGAGCTCATTGACAAAGATGGAGACATTTTTGCAGCGAATGGACATCGCTTGAAGCATTATAGGTCGCCGGATGATGTTTGTGTCATCTTTGTGGATACCTTGATCTGATTTGGTACCGTCGTGACTCTCCGACGTTAAACATGAGCGCATGTTGGGGGCTTTCCCTCCCATTTTAATGCTTTATTTCATTTGTGTGAGTAAGAAATTTTTATATTTGAAGTGCTTACTTATCGGCAATTACATCTCTTTGCAAACTTAGTTTCAACTATAGTTTCTACTAAGTTTGGGGGGGTGTGATGTACTCTCCTTGATAAGCACCGATAGTATAATCTTTTCTTTGTGATGTTTGTTAGGGGAGTTGGTTTTTGCGCCATATTTTAAATTTTAATCGATTTTGATGTGACAATTTTTTACAACTTGCCTAATGTTTAGTGAGTTTTGGTTGTGTTTTCTTTTACGGAGTTACTCATGAATAATATTTTGTGGAACAATTTTTGATGAAGATGTGCTCTAGCTGGTACATAATGATTCGTATAAGAATACTCAGTTTGGAAGCTTTGAAGGGTGGTTCGACCAAAGCAAGGGTAGGTTCGACCAGTGCAAGGAGGTCGAACCGAGCAGAGGAAGTCGAACCGACGTAGAAAATCATCCAGTGAGGTGGTTCGACCTGATCATTCTAGGTTCGACCTGTCTAACAGGTCAAACCAAGGTCGAACCCAGTGACTTAAATCTTATAGCAGGGTGGTTCGACCTGAGCCATTATGGTTTGACCTGCTTAGAAGGTCAAACCTGAGGTCTAACTAGTCCGTTCAGAGCACTCTGTTTTTAGGTTTTAGGTTCGACCACGTCATTCATGGTTTGACCTGTTCAGAAGGTCGAACCCAGGTCGAACCACGAGGAGTAGTTGTCCAGAAGGTAGGTTCGACCTCGTCACTCGAGGTTCAACCTTGTTCTGCAGGTCGAACCCAATCAGGTACGCGTTTTAAGTTGTGTTTTCAGAAAGGTTCGACCATTTTTCTTGTTCACCTAACCTCGAACCTTCACCGAACCTTAACACCCTTGCACAAATTCGTCAATTACATTTGATTTTGCACCGATTACACAACATTACACTCTCAATTCTTGAATTGGAGGCGAATTTGGGCGATTTTCATCGCGAATTAGGGCTTCAGTCACGTTTTTGAGTGTTGTGTGCAAATTATTGATTGTTAACCATGGGCAAGACTAAAGGTACGTTCTTTCAACTCAATTATGTTAGGATTGAAGTTTATTGCAAGAAATGTGTTGTGGGTAAGTTGATTGATATTGATTTTGATTGAAATTCATGGTGATAATTTGTTTTTTTAGTTGATTCATATGAATTCATGTTTATTGGTTCGAGATTGCTTGATTATGGATAGAACTTGAGTTTTATGTGGATCGATCAAGAATATGATGCATATAGAGGAATGAGCGTGTTAATTAGGTTGAATTGTTGATAGTTTGAGTTGTTCATGAAGTTCAATTGTTGAAATTTATGTTGAATGGCTTGAATTGGTTGATGCATGCTCGTTGTTTATGATTTGAAGATTAAAGAGAGTGTGATTGATGATGTTTTGAGCATGATGAATGAGCTAGTGGTGTTGAGATAATAGTTATAGTTGATTAAGCATGGATCCTTGAAGTCTTGAGTAGAGTATAGGATATGCTAGTCAAATACTTGTGTTCTTGTCTTGTTGGTTTTGTTGAAATAGTTGTTTTCAGGAAAGGGACAAGAATCAAATAAAGGGAAAGGTAAGGCAGAGGAAGTAAGATCGAAGAAGAGGCAAGACAGGCCTTCGAATGTGGACACAGTGACCAGGAAGCTGAGGTTACAAGATCGTTTACCCGAAAACTTTAAAATTCAAATGCAAAATTGGGATGAGATTAAAGAAAAGTGGGAAGAAGTCTCAGACAAGATAGCTCGGACAAGATACCAAGACGATGAGGCCATGAGACTCATGAGCATTCGGGATGATATGACGATGTTGTTCGATCGAGTGGGGATCCACAGATTTATGGAGTTGAAGAAGCCGACTTACTTCCATGTTACAGCGGAGGTAGTTTGCTCATTTGAGATGGATAAGGACCCACTTGGCTACCCATATTAGTGCTCATTTCAGTTAGGAGGAGTCCGAAGGAGATGGATGGCTGAGGATTTTAATCAGCTTTTTCAGATGCCTCTAGAGATTTCTCGAGTGGAGAATGGACACTTCAACGCTAATAGGTTTTGGAGGGAGATAACCGGGGAGATTAGAGACTATAAGATTAGGCAGGATCGTGCGACCTCGATCAAGAATCCAGTGTTGAAATATATGGATCGAGTGCTCGAAAACACACTGTTTGCTCTTTAAGAGGGTGGCTGTGTGTCTAGAGGAGAGCTTTATGCCCTATGGTGTATGATGAATGGGGTGACATTCAATGTGGGAGCATATTTCATCGCGCAGCTGCATCGATTCAGGACCATTAGATTTCAGAAGGTGAACATTGGAGGGTTGCTGATGATTGTAGCTGAGCACTATAACATGGACTTCACCGGCATTACACCTGTTAGAGGAGAGCCCGACTTGGTGATGCTCACATGTGTAAAGGGATGATTTGCACACTTAGAGATGGTGATTGGTTCTTCACGAGAGGACTAAAGCCATTCGACTTTATGTTTTCCTTTGACATGAACAACATGACCACTGTTCGGGAGGCGAGAAACTTGTTGATGAACTCCCTAGGACACACTGCTCTGTCCATGACTGTGAAGACCAATGGGGATTGGAGAGTCGTGGCTAGGTTGCGTGCCGAAGGTAGGTTGGAGGAGCTACAGCAAGTTATGGAACAGGGAGAGTACCATCCGCCACCGCACCAGCCATTACAGTGGCCACAGCAGCCCGAGGTCGAGCATCGGGTAGATGAGCAGCCAGAGATGAAGATTCTGGAAGAGGAGCAGCACGACGCGCCTCAGCATGAGCTAGCACCGCGTCAGCAGCGGGCTGTCCCGAATGATACAGGGAGCAGCTCCGCCTTATTCATGAGAAGCTGGTCACGATCGTTGCTTGCCAGCAGGAGACAAACCGACAGCTCGCACTCGCCAACGCCAACTATGCTATGCTGAATGAAAGGTATACGGCTTTGAATGAGAAAGTTGGTAGGTTGGGGGATCGAGTTGATTACTTGGATAGACACATCGGTGATCTACACCGGATTGTGGAGTGGAGGCTTGATGATGATGATGATGATGCTCCGGAGGAGTAGTTTTTTAGGTTTTCTTTGGTTTCCTCCGATTCATCTTGATTCTATTATTTTTCCTTTTATCTTTATAGGTTGGGGTGTGATTCATGCGTGAGTGGAATGTATAAGTGATATCTTGTATGATTGATTGGGTATAAGCTTATTGATATTGTGCATTCATATGTTCATGTGTTAATTTCTATTGATGAAAAGCATGTTTAGTTGATAAGTATATTGAGTTCTTGTGGAATTGGTCTTAATTATGTGCTATGAGGAGTACTAGGATTACCTATGTGAGGATTTGAGCTTTTTAATCTTGCTTGATCATGATTATTTTATTCTTGAGAGGATCATTCATATGAATGTATTCTAGAACTTGGCTTGGAGTCTTGTGTGAGACTTATGATTGATAAAATGCTAGGACATGATCTTAGGCCATTATTTTGTGATTAAGCTACATAGCCAAATTTATCTTTCCTAATGATCTTATTAACCTTTGGATGCCCTGTTGAGCCGTTAAAGCTTTTTTTTTAGTAGCCGAAGTAAATAACCTTATAAGCCTTTACTTGAGCCTTGATTAACCTATTCATTGGTAGAGAGAGTTGAGGTGAGTAAGTGTTGCAAGAAGAAAAAGGAAGATAGAATATGGTGGAATGAAGAGAATATGGTTAAATCTTGTTTAGAGGTAGTGCCTGAAACTGGTACCTCGATTAATTATAACATGAAGCTTTAAGCTTAAGAGCAGCTGATTGATAAAGAGAAGAAGGGTAGTGCCTAAAACTGGTACCCGAATCATCTAAAGAGATGATGTTGATGCACGAAAAAGAAGAAAAATCCATGAAAAGAAGAGGAGAAGTTGGAGGAGATATTGCAGCTAGAAGAAGAATTCGAGAAACTCCAAGGTAACTCTCTACTAGTGTCTTAAGTCACTAAGTCCAAATTTTTCTACCTTTTTCCAAAGAGCCAACATTACAACCCAAAAACAAGTCCTTTGTGATCCTAGTGAAGAGTTGATTATAAGTTGATTTTTGAGACCTTTGCCAAGCTTATGGTTACGCGTGAATATGGATTGATATGAGTATTTATATTAACCTATATAGTTCCTCACGCACTTGAGTGAAAGAGAATAAATACTTATCTTGAGAGCTAGATTACTTAGTACTCCGAATGGTGTGTGATCGGATTGGTTTTACATGAGTGATATATATGAAGCAATTAATACTTGTTTGATTTAATGAAGTTGCATGTGTGATATGTGTTGTACTTTATCTTGGTGAATTATACACGACTCATGTGGTTTGATTTGGTTGCCTCGGGACGAGCAACATGTAAGTTTGGGGGTTTGATGAATGTGTAAATTCACAAGTTTGGCATCATGTTTTGTGCTAGTTTTGGAAAGTTTTGAGGTGGAAATAGGTGAAAAACCTATATATATTGTGAATTAGCATGAATCAGGTGTTAGTGGAGTTATTTAAGTGGTTTTCATAGCAAAAACGGAGCGGAAGTGCCAAGAATCGAATAGACAAAGTTAAGACCACGCGAACCACCAAGGAAAGAATAGGGTTCGACCTGGTTGGAGGAGGGTTTGACCTCTCCTACAGGTCAAACCAGCATTGCAAAACAGCAGAAGGAGGGTTCGACCACGACTCAAGGGGTTCGACCTGTTTGATCAGGTCAAACCATAGTCGAACCAGTTCGCGAGAAGATAGGTTCAACCACGACGAGGGGGGTTCGACCAGACAGTTGGTCAAACCAGGAGCGGAAATTGTCCAGTAGCGTGGTTCGACCTGAGGTTCGACCTATGAGGGAGTGGTTCGACCTATACAAGAGGTCAAACCAAGTGCAGAATGCGTCCAGGAGCAGGGTTCGACCTGGGGTTCGACCTGTGGCCAGTGGTTCGACCTATTTGACGAGGTCGAACCTACATGTGGGAACTTACCTTATCCGGATTTTCAAGGCCAAAATACGTGAGATCACTTGAAAAGCCCATTCCAAGCCCTAGAGACGTGATTACAAGTATAAAAGGAGGCTCATGCAGTCAAGGAAGAAGTCCAAGCACGAAGAGCTTAAGGTCGTGAATCATAAGAGGAGTGAAGAGAAGAGATTGGTGATCCATCAAGAGGGCTGAGACAGAGGTTCGGCTGGAGATTCAAGTAAGATCGGTCCATCTAACCATGATTGTTCCTATATCAATCATGGGCTAGAACCACTTCGGTAGTTTTAGGGTTATGAAGGTTTCATGAGTTAAATTTGTATTTCGTGTGTATACTCCGTACAGCACTACTTGTGGCTTAGTTTATATAAGATTGCACATTTTTAATCCATACTCATAGTTGTTTTGTGCATCAATAATCGTTGTGTAGAGTCTGAATGCATAACATGGTTATTGGTTGAGTGAGTTCACTAATGAGCAGGGTTGATTATTATAATTCTAAGTGAAGGGATTCCGAAGTCTTATTAGAACTGTCTTATATGAATGTTTGTTAATTGAATTGAATTCGGGTTAACAGGTAGGATAAAGAGTATAACTTTATAGTACCTAAAAAGGGAGATCAAATCGGGTTAGAGTACTAAGTGCATGGGAAATAATTGATTATGATAGTACCTAGAAAGGGAGGTAAAGTATACGTCTTGCTCTGAGGATACTCACACGTGTCAAAAGCTTATCTATTTGTGTCTATAGAATAGATTCACGTGGTCTAGCGATGCGTCCATAAGCCACAAGGCAGAGTCAGACATTGACACACGAAAGTACGATTTAACGAAGGAAACTGGATGGCCTGATGAACTACCTATCATCTTATCTGATCACAACTATTATTTTCTTGATCTTGTTATTTATTAGCTATTTTAATTGTTACTTAGTTTATAAACCAACTATTTTATTTCCAAAATAGTCATAATCTACTAGAACGTAATTAAATTGATATTTATCCATCCCGTGGATTCGATATTTAATTTGGTCACCTTCGAAACTATAATTGATATCCTTCATACTTGGGGATTAATTGTGTTTTGAGAAAACGCCCAACACAAGTCCTCCATCAGGTCCGTCATTCATGTCACAATGATACGGGATATGATTTTGTAGATCCCATTGCAACACGAAATCGGGCAGAAGTCTCTAACAGTAGGATCATGCTTTCCCTTTGGGATTAGTGTAATAAACGTGGCATTCATCTGCCGCAGTAGCTGCCCAGAGTGGAAGAATTCCTAGATAGCCCCCACGACATCCGACCCTACCACATCCCACGCATCCCGAAAGAAAGCGGCCGTATACCCATCCATACCGGGGGCCTTATCCCCGTTCATGCTCCACACTACTCCTTTCACTTTCTCGGTCGTGATAGGTACCACGAGCTGCTGCGCCTGTTCATCACTCAACACGGCTCCCCATTCAAATACATTGTCATCTATCTCCTCACACTCCCCCGCAGTACCCAACAAGTTTCTATAGAATGAGAGAAACTCTCCAACGACTTCATCACGAGAGGTAGTATGCCCGGATCCCGTACGTATGGAGGGGATGATATTCCTCACACTATTGGACTTGATCTTCTTATAGAAGAATTTGTGAGTTTGTCCTGACTGATCAAGTAATCTTCTCTGGCCATTTGAGAGAAGAAGAGATGTTCGGCGTGACACAAGAAGTCGACCTTCTTTGCTGCCTCCCGAACCTTGTCCCATTTCTCAACATTACCATGATCAGTATGGCTCTCCAGCTGCAAACTATCTAGCTCCTCTCTAGCCCTCTCTGCTCTCTCAGCTATGTGGCCGAAGTCCCTCTTGCCAAGTTGACGTAGCTTTGGCTTGAGTAACTGCAACCTACGATAAACACTGAACTGAGCCGTACCCCACACTTGCGAGTCCCACACCTCTTGCACAGTATCCAGGAATCCCTCACTGGTCTTCCATACATTCACATACCTGAACGGTCTCCCCTTCGAGTACTCGACATGAAATACAGAAACTAGGACAGGGCAATGATCCGAAGTGGACCCATGGGCAGGAACTCCGACTTCACTACTCCCGAGGTGATGTCCCAGTTCTAGGTCACCAATACCCGATCAATATGGCTCCACACTCTGCCATTCGTCCAGGTGAAAAAGCATCCCTTGGACATAGCATCATCCAACTCCCGATCAACACAAAACTCCTCAAAATCCAACCTGCACTAGTTCCGATGAGACGGAACAATTTCAGATCGCTCTTCCAGTTTCCTAATGCAATTAAAGTCTCCAAAGAGCATCCAGGGAGAGTTAACTGCCGGGACAACCGAAGAGAGATAAGACCATAGCCTGCACCTATCAACTATGCCATTACGGGCGTACACAACACAGATGAGGAACTCCTGCTGAGAAATCAAACAGCGAACCAAACCAGAGATACATTGCTCATGGAGCACAACATTACTAACAGCAATCAAAGTGGAATCCCATGCAACCACAATACGACCCCCATCAACAATATTAAAATTATTCACACTATTCCAACTAGGAACAATTCTACCCACAATATCCACTACATTATCAACAGACAATCTAGTTTTAAGAAAACCCACTAAGCATACTTTATTCTTGCGAACTAACCTGCGGGCTGCTCGCTACGCACGAGTGGCTGCAAGCCCTCGTACGTTCCATGCTAGACACCTCATTGACGAACATTGGGGGAGGAGCCCCTGCCTCGTCTTGGTCCATTGCCTGTGCCCTGCGGCTCCTGGATGATGATTCCAGTGCCTCTCCTAGTGTCGTCTACCCTGTGGGTGAGAGTGGTAGGCAGGGAGCGCCCCGAGCGGCCTACAGCCTCTTCGTCCTCCTCTTCCATTTCCGAAGCCCAAGTCTTTCTAGTATTCACTTGAGCGGGCAGTTTCCCCTCACGTCTGTTGATCCTCCAATCATCAGGATCAAGGTCGTCTAGGATTTGGTATTTCCCTGACATGACCTTCTGTTTTTGTGCTTGGGATAGTTTAAGACCTGCAGCCTTTTTCTTCTCATTTCGATTCCTCTTTTTCCTCGGCCTCGTGTTTCTAGCCCCAACGTGCTAGAATCCCTCCTCGTCGACCGTGTCATCAGCTCGTGCGATCTTCGTAGGCTGGTCCATCCCTTTCTCCCCCTTATCACCCCTAGTAAGATCATCACAATCACTAACTAGGTGGCCAAATTTCCTGCATTTAGTAGAATACGTCGGGAGGCGTTCGTACAAAATGGATTGGGAGAAGTTGGCCCCTCGGTAGTTAAATGTGACCTCCCTCGGGACACGCACAAACGATACCCTGTTTGCCTTAACAGAAGTATCATCCACCATGATAGGTCTACCAACCAGTGAAGCCACCTTACTATTGTGGTTCTTCAACCACAACTCCAATGGGAACGAAGGCAACCCAATCCAGACAAGGACATAGGAGATTTCCCGGTCATCAAATTAAAAGGCTCGTGGCAGCCTTTCAAGCATAAGATAACATTCCCATATGGAGTGAGGCGCACTGTCTAGCACCTTCCACACGTCCTCCTCCGAGCAAAGTTGGAAGATAATCCACCCCGACTGATGCATGACGATGGTATACTTGACGCCCCATGCTCGACAGATGGCATGGAGGGCCTACATACCTGGGAACCGTCTCGAGAAATACCCACCAACGTGTACTTCCAAGCATCATAATCATACTTTGGATCAAGATAGGCCACCCCATCGCATGGCGCAATGTATTCAAGTTTTCTGTTCGGATCAATGTTACTCTTGTTGACAAACCTATCATAGTCGATCGGTTCCTTGGGAGCGGAACCCCACCCTATGTGCCCTGCCACGCGTGCTGGTCTCGCTGCATACCTTGCTGCCGAGGGCCTACCGCCTCATCCCCGCGCTGCCCTGAGTTGTCTGGGCCTCGCTCAGCACTGGCGCCCACGCTCGATGCACTCTATCAAGACAGAGGGCTGGACGCACGCGCTGGGCTATGCTAGCGGGTATCGCCCTATGCCTGCCGAGAAACCTTGGCACTGCCTGCAACCTTGGTGCCCTACTAAGAGCCTTCCACAAACTCGTGACCCTACCGAGGAATGTCGTCGGCCTGCTGAGACTCCACATCCGTCTGCCGAGAGGGAGAGGCAGGGGGTCTCCACGTCGAGCCGACGCCTAGTGCCTGGGGTGGTGCTGCGCCACCTTTCCGCCGAGGGTTTCCGCTTAGTGGTTGGGTTGCGCACGATTGGCACCACCGGGGTCGAGTCGTCCATGGCCGCATCTACAAGGCCTTGCGTGGGACTGTCGGTGCCGCGAGCCTCCGGCATGGTGGCCACAACAAGAGCCATGGACCCGACCGTGATTTCCTCTTCTATCTCCCTGCGATCCGCCACAATTGAACGCGCCAAGGCGGCACCGTCACCCAATTGCGGGTTGTTCACCAATACCGCTTCCTTTACAGCCTTTTTTCGTTCGATATCCTTAGCCTGATCCTTCACCGATTTGAACATCTCCTTACTCACATGCATATCTGGCAACACTTTTGAGGGCGTTAGACTCATAGATTTCTTCCCCATGAGAATCAATCTAGTCAGATCACATGAACAAGAGAGGAAACTCTATCACCGCCGTGGGGGGTGGTGAGATCAATCGGATGTCATTGGCGAGAGGCGCCGACAACATTGAGAGAGGATGGACGACGTCGATCATTGATTGTCGTCGTACACCAAGGCTGTGGGCGAGAGGTGCCGGCAGCTGCGGGATAACTTGCGCAAGAAGCAAAGGAGCGAAATTTTGGAACTAGGGTTCCGAAAATTTTTGCACGCGCAATGACTCCTTCCTTCACCTGGGTTTCACCTCCTAAAGCATATATAGGAGGGTGTGCTGTCAAGGGGCTGGCAAGGCACACATGGGCAACGGTTGCCAAGCACCAAGGCCACGGGTAGGCAACGGCCGTGCCCCATCCGGGTCTCCGGCCAGGCACTTTTTCAGCAATTGCAGGAGATGTTCCGGTGATAGTTCTGGTGGGGATTTCCCGGCGTGCCCCAACTTCTGGTGAGGAATTCCCGACGTGCCTCGGCACTGGACGTGGGCATCCCCCGACAACCGATGTGGGCTTCCCCTGACCCTACCCCGGCACTCGGCTTGGGCGTCCCCCGGCTTGCCTCAGCACCATGCGTAGGCGTCCCCCGGCACCCGACGTTGGCATCCCCTGGCATACCCAGGCACCCAACGTGGGCGTCCCCTGGTACCCGATGTGGGCGTCCCCCGGCGTGCCTCGGCACCTGGCGTCGGCGTCCCCTGGCATGCCCTGACACCCGGCGTAAGCGTCCCCTGGCCTGCCTCAGCACCCGACATGGGCATCCCCCGGCCTTCCTCAGCACCCGATGTGGACGTCCCTCGGCGTGCCCCGACACTCTTCGTGGGCATCCCGCGGTGTGCCCCGACACTCGACGTGGGCGTCCCCCGACATGTCCCAAAATCCGACGTGGGCGTCCCTCGACGTTCCCCAGCACCCGATGTGGGCGTCTCCCGACGTGTCCTGGCACCTGACGTAGGTGTTTCCCGGCCTGCCACGGCACCCGACGTGTGCATCCCCTGGCCTATCTCGCACCCTACGTGGGTGTGCCCTGGCACCCGACGTGGGCATCCTGCGGTGTGCCCCGACACTCGACGTGGCCGTCCTCTAGCATGTCACGGCATCCAACGTGGGCGTCCCTCGACCTATCCCGCCCCCAACATGGGCATCCCCCGGTGTGCTCCGCACCCGATGTGGGCATCCCCCGGCGTGTCCTGGCACCCGATGAGGGCATCCCCTGGCGTTCCTCGGCACTCGACGTGAGCGTCCCCTGGCACGCCCCGGTACCTGACGTGGGCATCCCCCGACTTGTCCCGCACCTGACGTGGGCGTACCCCAGCACCTAACGTGGGCGTACCCCGGCTTGTCCCGCACCCGACGTGGGTGTGTCCCTGCCTGTCCCACACCCGATGTGGGCATGCCCCCGGCTTGCCTCGGCACCCGATGCCCACGTGCCTCGGCCCGTTCAACTCCCAATGTGGGCGTGCCCCGAAACCCCACGTGGGCATCCCCCGGTATTCCCCGACACCTGATGTGGGCATCCCCAGCGTGCCCTGGCACCTGACGTGGCCATGCTCCGGCCTGTCCCGCACCGATATGGGCATGCCCCTGCCTACCCGATGCCCACCTGCCCTGTCCTATCCTTCACCTGACGTGGGCATGCCCCTACCTATCCCGCACCTGACGTGGGCGTGCCCCCGGCATCCCACGTGGGCAACCCCCGGCGTGCCCCGACACCCCACGTGGGCATCCCTCGACGTGTACCGGCACCCGACGTGGGCCTCCCCGGCCTGTCCCGCACCCGACGTGGGCATCCCTGGCATGCCCCGACACCTGACGTGGCCATCCCTTGTCCAGTTTAATATTTGAGCTTCCCTGCATGTTCCCTTCTGATCGGATGGCCAACATGGCTTGTGTTTCTTCGCATCCAGCGGTTCGTGCTCGAGTTTCTTATTCTTCGTTTAGCCTTCCTTGCAGAGTTTCTCCGTGGGGTGGTTTGGCAATGAGATTCACACCCAAGCATTGCGTACGTGATGGTGCGTGAGAGGTGAAGGGTTTGATCGCGTGTGTCGTGTCCCTGCTACAGCAGCGAAGGCGCCGCACGACAACCTTGTCAATAGTTGGCGCGACAGCTGTTAGCCTCGGCTGTAAATGGTTTCCCCATGCTGAATTCCCATTGAGATGGTAACTGTCCATACAATCAGTCATTTTCCACCTTAAACCGCTGCTCCATCCGTAAATGCAGTGTGGGGGGACGTCAGAACCCATGTCGCGCCTCGCAATTCTAGCCCCCATAAGGATGCTTGGTCTATTGGGCCACGACACGATGCTTGAATTCTCGATTATGGAGCACAGAGCGACCATGAGGCCACAGTGCCTCCATCGTTCATGTAGAGAAAATTCAATGCTCCTTGCGAATGACCCTCATGTGTGCCTTGGTCCGAGTGCCCCCACGGCTCGGATCATGTCGTTCTGGCATCTGTGAAGAATGCTACCTTGTTGATCCTGCCAGTGGTCATATGCTTGACTCAAAGATTAAGCCATGCATGTGTAAGTATGAACTAATTCAAACTGTGAAACTGCAAATGACTCATTAAATCAGTTATAGTATGTTTGATGGTATCTGTTACTCGGATAACCATGGTAATTCTGGAGCTAATACGTGCAACAAACCTCGACTTCTGGAAGGGATGCATTTATTAGATAAAAAGTCGTCACGAGCTCTGCTATTGCTGCGATGATTCATGATAATTCGACGGATCGTACAGCCCTCGTGCCGGCGACGCATCATTCAAATTTCTGCTCTATCAACTTTCGCTAGTAGGATAGTGGCCTACCATGGCGGTGACGGGTGACGGAGAATTAGGGTTCGATTCCAGAGAGGGAGCTTGAGAAATGGCTACCACATCCAAGGAAGGCAGCAGACACACAAATTACCCAATCCTGACATGGGGAGATAGTGACAATAAATAACAATACTGGGCTCTTTGAGTCTGGTAATTGGAATGAGTACAATCTAAATCCCTTAACGAGGATCCATTGGAGGGCAAGTTTGGTGCCGCAGTCGCGGTAATTCCATCTCCAATAGCATATATTTAAGTTGCAGTTAAAAAGCTCGTAGTTAGACTTTGGGTTTGGTCAGCCGGCCCGCCTTCCGGTGTGCATTGGTCGTCTCGTCCCTTCTGCTGACGATGCACTCCCGGTCTTAACTGGTTGGGTCGTGCCTCTGGCGCTGTTACATTAAAGAAATTAGAGTGCTCAAAGCAAGCCTACGCTCTGGATACATTAGCATGGGATAACATAATAGGATTACGGTCCTATTACGTTGGCCTTTGGGATCGGAGTAATGATTAACAGAGACATTCGATGGCATTTGTATTTCATAGTCAGAGGTGAAATTCTTGGATTTATGAAAGATGAACAACTGCGAAAGCATTTGCCAAGGATGTTTTCATTAATCAAGAATGAAAGTTGGGGGCTCGAAGACGATCAGATACCGTCCTAGTCTCAACCATATACGATGCTGACCAGGGATCGGCGGATGTTGCTTAAAAGACTCCGCCGACACTTATGAGAAATCAAAGTCTTTGGGTTCCGGGGGGGATGGTCGCAAGGCTGAAACTTAAAGGAATTGACAGAAGGGCACCACCAGGAGTGGAGCCTGCGGCTTAATTTGACTCAACAAGGGAAAACTTACCAGGTCCAGACATAGTAAGGATTAATATACTGAGAGCTCTTTCTTGATTCTATGGGTGGTGGTGCATGGCCGTTCTTAGTTGGTGGAGCGATTTGTCTAGTTAATTACGTTAACGAACGAGACCTCAGCCTGCTAACTAGCTATGCGGAGGTATCCCTCCGCGGCCAGCTTCTTAAAGGGACTACGGCCTTTTAGGCCGCAGAAGTTTGAGGCAATAACAGGTCTGTGATGCCCTTAGATGCTCTAGGCCGCATGCGCGCTACACTGATGTATTCAATGAGTTTATAGCCTTGGCCGACAGGCCCGGGTAATCTTTGAAATTTCATCGTGATGGGGATAAATCATTGCAATTGTTGGTCTTTAACGAGGAATCCCTAGTAAGCGCGAGTCATCAACTTGCATTGACTACGTCCCTATCCTTTGTACACACCGCCCGTCGCTCCTACCGATTGAATGGTCCGGTGAAGTATTCAGATCGAGGCGACATGGGCAGTTCGCTGCCCGCGACGTTGCGAGAAGTCCACTGAACCTTATCATTTAGAGGAAGGAGAAGTCGTAACAAGGTTTCTGTAGGTGAACCTACGGAAGGATCATTGTTAAAACTACAAAGCAGACCGCGAACATGTTCAGAAACAACTGGGTTTCGCGTCGTTGGCTAATCCCCACACCGCGTGCTCGGAATCGACGGCGCTCGAGGCGTTCGGGCCTAACAAACTTGGGCGCGGGATGTGCCAAGGAATACAAACACGAGCATCACTTGTCGAACACCCCGTCCATGGGGTACTTTGGGGATCAGGACGCCCATAAAATGTCTGAATGACTCTCGGCAATAGATATCTCAGCTCTTGCATCGATAAAGAACGTAGCGAAATGCGATACTTGGTGTGAATTGTAGAATCCCATGAACCATTGAGTCTTTGAACGCAAGTTGTGCCCGAAGCCACTAGGCCGAGGGCACGCCTGCCTGGGTGTCATGCATCACGTCGCCCCCTCCCCGCACCCAAATGTGCAGCAGGGTGGAAAGTGGTCCCCTGTGCTCGGTGCCGCGCGATCGGCCCAAATGTGATCCCCGGCGACGCACCTCACGACAAGTGGTGGTTGAACCCTGAACGTGCTTTGTCGTGCACCACCGTGTTGGGATGCATGATCAGACCCAATGGCACGTGCTAGCACGTCGCCTTCGACCGCGACCCCAGGTCAGGCAGGATCACCCGCTGAGTTTAAGCATATCAATAAGTAGAGGAAAATAAACTTATAAGGATTTCTCTAGTAACAGAGAGCAAACTGGGAATAGCCCAACTTGAGAATCAAGTGGCCACACCGTTCGAATTGTAGTCTGGAGAAGCATCCTCAGCAGCGGACTGGGGTCGGGAGTGCCATAGTGGGTGAGAGCCTCGTTACTCCCGGACCCTGTCGCACCATGAGGCGCTATCGGCGAGTCGGGTTATTTGGGAATGCAGCCCCAATCGGGTGGTAAATTCCATCTAAGGCTAAATACGGGCGAGAGACCGATAGCGAACAAGTACCTCGAGGGAAAGATGAAAAGGACTTTGAAAAGAGAGTCAAAGAGTGCTTGAAATTGT
>CM042953.1:1137562-1150062 GCA_023678885.1 Pogostemon cablin | reverse complement strand
TGGGCAAGACGTGGCCATGGCATGGGCAAGCGTGTGCATGGGCAACCCCGTGGTCAATCGTGTACAACGGGAGTAGGCAACCAGCCCTTGGGTAACCCCGTGGGCAATCCTAGGCAATGGGTGGGCAACCCCCGTGGGCAATCCTAGCCAATGGGAGTGGGCAAGCGTGGCCTTGGCACGGGCAAGCCTTGGCCCTTGCATGGGCAAGCCTTAGCAACGGCCGTGGGGAACCGTGGTCATGGGTCATGGCATGGGATTGCCTAGGCAATGGCCGTGGGCAAGCTGTGGGGGCATGGGCCATGAAAGCGTGCCCTGTGAATGGGCAACCCGTGGGCAACGGGAGTTGGGCATGGGCCATAGCATGGCAAGCCAAGGTAATGGCTGTGGGCATGCCGTGGGCATGGGCTGTACAAGCATTGCCTGTGCATGGGCAACCCGTGGCAATGGGCGTGGGCATATGTGGGCGACCTCGTGGGCAACCGTGGGCAACAGGAGTTGGGCATGGGCCATGGCATGGGCAAGCTAAGGCAATGGCCGTGGGCAACCGTGGTCATGGGGCATGGCATGGGCAAGCCTAGGCAACGGCCCTAGGCAAGCTGTGGGGGCATGGGCCATGAAAGCGTGGCCTGTGAATGGGCAACCCGTGGGCAACGGGAGTTGGGCATGGGCCATTGCATGGGCAAGCCAAGGTAAAGGCTGTGGGCAAGCCGTGGGCATGGGCTGTACAAGCATTGCCTGTACATGGGCAACCCGTGGCAACGAGTGTGGGCATACGTGGGCGACCCCATGGGCAACCGTGGGAAACGGGAGTTAGGCATGGGCCATGGCATGGGCAAGCCAAGGTAATGGCCGTGGGCAAGCCGAGGGCATGGGCCATGCAAGCATGGCCTGTGCATGGGCAACCCGTGGCAATGGGCGTGGCCATACGTGGGCGACCACCAGGGGCAACCTTGGGCAACGGGAGTTGGGCATGGGCCATGGCATGGGCAAGCTAAGGCAATGGCCGTGGGCAAGGCATGGGCATGGGCCGTGCAAGCATGGCGTGTGCATGGGCAACTCGTGGCAACGGGCATGGGCAACCGTGGCAATGGGTGTGGGCATACGTGGGAAGCCTCCGTGGGCAACCGTGGGTAACGGGAGTTGGGAATTGGCCATGGCATGGGCAAGCCAATGCAACGGCCGTGGGCAAGCCATGGGCATGGGCCGTGCAAGCATGACCTGTGCATAGGCAACCCGTGGCAATGGGCGTGGGCGACCCGTGGCAACGGGCATGGGCATACGTGGGCGACCCCCGTGGGCAACGGGAGTTGGGCATGGGCCATGGCATGGGCATGCCAAGGCAACGACCGTGGGCAAGCCGTGGGCATGGGGCGTGCTAGCATTGCCTATGCATGGAAAACCCATGGCAACGGGCATGGGCATACGTGGGCGATCCCATGGATAAAATCATGGGCAATGGGAGTTGGGCATGGGCAAGCCAAGGCAACGGCCGTGGGAAAGCCGTGGGCATGGGTCATGTAAGCAATGCCTGTGCATGGGCAACCCGTGGCAACGGGCGTGGGCATACGTGGACGACCCCTTGGGAAATCGTGGGCAACGAGAGTTGGGCATGGGCCATGGCATGGGCAAGCCAAGGCAACGGTCGTGGGCAAGCCGTGGGCATGGATAGTGCAAGCATGGTCTGTGCATGGGCAACCCGTGACAACGGGCGTGGGCAACCCATGACAATGGGCGTGGGCATACATGGGTGACCCCGTGGGCATGGACCGTGCAAGCATGGGCAACCCGGGGCAATGGGCATAGGCATACATGGCGACCACCGTGGGCAAACGTGGGCAACAGGAGTTGGACATGGGCCATGGCATGGGCAAGCTAAAGAAACCGCCGTGGGCAAGCCGTGGGCATGGGTCGTGCAAGCATTGCCTGTGCATTGGCAACCCGTGGCAACGGGAGTGGGCATACGTGCGCGACCCCCATGGGCAAGCCAAGGCAACGGCCGTGGGCAAGCCGTGGGCATGGGCCATGCAAGCATGGCCTGTACATGGGCAACCCGTGGCAACAAGTGTGGGCACCCGTGGGCGACCCCCGTAGGCAACGGGAGTTGGGCATGGGCCACGGCATGGGCAAGCCAACACAACGGTAGTAGGCAAGCCATGGGCGACCCCCGTGGGCAACGGGAGTTGGGCATGAGCCATGGCATTGGCAGGCTAAGGCAACGGCCATGGGCAATCCATGGGCATAGGCCGTGCAAGCATGGCCTGTGCATGAGCAACCCGTGGCAACGTGCGTGGGCATACATGGGCGATCCGTGGGCAACGGGAGTTGGGCATGGGCCATGGCAAGGGCAAGCCAAGGCAACGGCCGTGGGCAAGCCATGGGCATGGGCCGTGCAAGCATTGCCTGGTATGGGCAACCCGTAGCAACAGGCATGGGCATACGTGGGCGACCCCGTGGGCAACTGTGGGCAACGGGAGTTGGGCATGGGCCATGGCATGGGCAATCTAAGACAACGGCCTTGGGAAAGTCATGGGCATGGGCAGTGCAAGCGTTACCTATGTATGGGCATCCCGTGGCAACGGGCATGGCATACGTGGGCAACCGTGGGCAGCGGGAGTTGGGCATGGGCCATGGCATAGGCAAGCCAAGGTAACGGCCGTGGGCAAGCCGTGGGCATGGGCCGTGCAAGCATGGCCTGTGCATGGGCAACTCGTGGCAACGGGTGTGGGCACCCGTGGGCAACCCCCGTGGGCAACGGGAGTTGGGCATGGGCTACGGCATGGGCAAGCCAACGCAACGGCCATGGGCAAGCCGTGGGCGACCCCTGTGGGCAACGGGAGTTGGGCATGAGCCATGGCATGGGCAAGCTAAGGCAACAGTCGTGGGCAAGCCGTGGGCATGGGCAGTGCAAGCAATGCCTTTGCATGGGCAACCCATGGCAACGGGCGTAGGCATACATTGGCGACCGTGGGGAACCGTGGGCAACGGGAGTTGGGCATGGGCCATGGCATGTGTAAGCCAAGGCAAAGGCCATGGGCAAGCCGTGGGCATGGGCAGTGCAAGCATTGCCTGTGCATAGGCTACCCATGGCAACGGGCGTGGGCATACGTGGGCAACCCCGTGGGCAACCCATGGGCAACGAGAGTTTGGCATGGGCCATGGCATGGGCAAGTTAAGGCAACGGCCGTGGGCAAGCCGTGGGCATGTACCGTACAAGCATTGCCAGTGCATGGGCAACCCGTGGCAATAGGCATGGGCATACGTGGGCGACCCCATGGGCAACCGTGGGCAACGGGAGTTGGGCATGGGCCATGGAATGGGCAAGACAAGGCAACAGCCGTGGGCAAGCCATGGGCATGGGCCATGCAAGCATTTCCTGTGCATAGGCAACCCGTGGCAATGGGCGTGGGCATACGTGGGCGACCCCATGGGTAACCAACCGTTGGAATGGGAGTTGGGCATGGGCCATGGCATGGGCAAGCCAAGGCAACAGCCATGGGCAAGCAGTGGGCATGGGCCATGCAAGCATTGCCTATGCGTGGGCAACCTGTGGCAACGGGCGTGGGCATACGTGGAAGACCTCGTGGGCAACCGTGGGCAACGGGAGTTGGGCATGGGTCATGGCATGAGCAAGCCAAGGCAATGGTCATGGGCAAGCCATGGGCATGGGCCATGCAAGCTTGTCTGTGCATGGGCAACCCGTGGCAACGGGCGTAGGCATACGTGGGTGACTCCGTGGGCAATCGTGGGCAACTGGAGTTGGGCATGAGCCATGGCATGGGCAAGCCAAGGCAACGACCGTGGGCAAGGCATGGGCATGGGCCGTGCAAGCATGGCCTATGCATAGGCAACCCATGGCAACGGGTTTTTCCCGGGTAACCCCCGTCACCCGGCATGCACAATCTGAGGCAACCATGGGCAGCCCGACAGGATACTTCCCAGGCAACCGTGGGCAACCGTAGGCAGCCATGGGCAACCCGACGGGGCTCAACACGGGTAATCCTAGGCAACAACCGTTGGCAACCGTGGGCAACCATGGGCAGCCATGGGCAACCCAACGAGATTCTTCCTAGGCAACCCCCGACATTGACAATCTGATGCAATGGGCGTGGGCAATCCTAGGTAACCACCGGCAATACTAGGCAACGAGCGTGCGCGGACAAACTACTAAAAATGAATTCAAATTTCAAAAGATAAATCCGACTCAAAAAATGAATTCCTTGCTCGATTTTGATGGGTCGTGCAATCTCAACCAACCTCCATCCGTCGATATGTGGGCACGTTCGATGTCGCTCGGCATATTGAATTCACTGAAATAAAAAAAATATAAAAAAATTGGAATCTCGAAACTGAATTCCGACTTCAAAAATGAATTTCTTGCATGATTTCGGTGGGGCGTGCAAAGTTTCGTGCCGAACAGACGTCCGGATCGATGGGAACCAAAAACTTGCCTCCCAGGGAATTTCAATATCTATTGCTATCACCTGTGTTTCACCTATGAATGATATGTTAATTATTCAAAAATGAGAGGCCGAAGCCAGAGTCACAAGTACATATAATTACAACTCCAAAGTGGAGCAACCAAAGAAACTATGCCTATCTAGATACCAAATACTCGAATCTAATTACATGCATAAGTATGGAATTAATCAAGCCATCCGTAGAAGGTCGGGCACTCTCAAAGGGTGCTTCATTCTGAGCCTTCCATATGAGGAAGACGCTTCCATAGAGAGCGAGCGTCCACCTCCTCTTATCACGAACATGCACTCGCCGGTCCTTGCTGAGCCACTTAAAGCCGGCCTTCATGGTAACCTGTCTCCTCCACTCCACTTCATGCATAACCCGGTTCCATACATGCCTCGTGAATAGACACCCAAAAAAAAGGTGATCTCTCGATTCGGGGGCCCCATGCACAACACGCACTCAACCGGGCCTTCGTAGTGTCTCCATCTATCCATGGTAAGCAGGCAGTTCCTCACAGCGAGACACGTCCTGAACGCATGCTTTTGAAGAAACCATGAACTCCACAACTTCTTGTAAATAGGCTGTACCGGCATAGAGTCTGAAACGAGCCAATACAACTTACCTAAACGAAGCCTTCCCATCTCCGAACATGAACCCAAAGTGGAAACCATGTCCCCACCAATCTGTGCTCTGACCCCATCCCTCGCAGGGAGGATATCCTTCTACACAATTGAGGCGCTATAATTCACCTCAACATCCCAACACGAAGAGGACTGCAGATAAATGACACTAATCCATTTTATCCACATCGATCTCTTCTCCTGATGCACATCCCACAGCATACCACAAAGAGCTACATCGTTCAGCAAGTCGAGTCCCCTAAGTCCAAGGCCACCCTGTTCCTTAGGGAGAATGACCTCCTCCCAAGGAACTGCACCCCTTGTGGCTCCCCAAAGGAATTTCTTTGTCATCCTCTCTATTCTGTCCACAACTCCTTTGGGGATCATCACCATCGACGTCCAGAAATTCATCAACCCATACACAACTGATCTGATGAGTTCCAATCTGCCTGCATATGATAGCAGATGCATGGACCACCCCCTGATCAAATTAGTAACCTGCGTGATGAGCGGCTCAAATGCAGACTCCCGGAGCTTACTTCCCTGTAGCGGAACTCCCAAATAACGTATAGGAAAGGTGCCTTCCTGAAAAGGTAGCACCTAACGGATAGCCTGCTCCTCATCCTCCGGAACTCCTGCCATGAACAAGTGAGACTTGTCCGCACTAACCTCCAAACCTGACATTCGAGTGAAGAGATTAAGTGCCTTGGCCACCACTTCTGCTGAAGAGCGATTGCTATAAGCAAAGATAATCAAATCGTTTTCAAACGCCAAATGGGAAATGCCAACCTTCGCACAATGCCTAGAGTGATACTTATAGTTGTCCGTCACAATCATTCTCTTGAAGAGACGGGAGAAGTAATCGATGCACAAGATAAATAATAAGGACGACAACGGATCACCCTGACGCAAGCCTCTCTTACCATCGAAATATCCCTCAGGTGTGTCGTTGATAAGGATGGAGAATGAGGTGGTGGTGACACATTCCATGATCCAGCCTGTCATACGCTGAGGATATTTCAAACCTATAAGCACTCCACGCAGAAACCCCCAATCCACCGAATCATATGCCTTCTTAATATCCACCTTAATCGCCATTCTCCTGTACTGACTATGCCTAGCCCACCCATAATTCTTCACTATCTTCTGGGCTAGCATCACATAGTCACTCATTCTTCGGTTCTTAACAAAACCGAAGTGATTTTCCACCACCAAGTCCTCCATCAGGTCCGTCATTCGTGTCACAATAATACGGGATATAATTTTGTAGAGCACATTGCAACACGAAATCGGGCGGAAGTCCCTGATAGTAGAATCGTGCTTACCTATCGGGATAGTGTAATAAACGTGGCATTCATCTACCGCAGCAGCTGCCAGGAGTGGAAGAATTCCTGGACAGCCGCCACGACATCTGACCCGACCACGTGCCATGCGTCCCGAAAGAAAGCAGCCGTGTACCCATCCGGACCGGGGGCTTTATCCCCATTCATGCTCCACACAACTCCCTTCACCTCTTAGGCCGTGATAGGCGCCTCAAGCTGCTATGCCTGTTCATCACTCAACACGGCTCCCCATTCAAACACACTATCATCTATCTCCTCGCACTCCCCCACTGTACCCAACAAGTTTCTATAGAATGTAAGGAACTCTCCAACGACTTCATCACGGGAGGAAGTGTGCCCGGATTCCGTACGTATGGAGGGGATGATATTCCTCATGCTATTGGACTTGATCTTCTTATAGAAGAATTTCGTGGGCTTGTCCTGACTGATCAAGTAATAGGCTCTGTCCATCTGAGAGAAGAAGAGATGTTCAGCGTGACACAAGAAGTCGACGTTCTTCGCTGCTTTCTGAACCCTGTCCCATTTCTCAACATTACCAGAATCAACATGGCTCTCCAATTGTAGACTGTCTAGCTCCACTCTAGCCCGCTCTGCTCTTTCGGCTATGTGACCAAAGTCCCTCTTGCCAAACTGACGTAGCTTTGGCTTGAGTAACATCAGCCTACAACAAACACTGAACTAAGCTGTACCCCATACTTGCATGTCCCACACCTCTTGCACAGTATCAGGAATCCCTCGCTGGTCTTCCACATGTTCACATACCTGAACGGTCTCCCCTTCTAGTACTCAGAGTGAAACATGGAAACTAGGACAGGGCAGTGGTCCGAAGTGGCCCCCATTAGCAGAAACTCCGACTCCACTACTCCCGAGCTGATATCCCAATTTGAATTCACCAGTTCTCGATCAATACGACTCCATACTCTGCCATTTGTCCTGGTGAAAAAACACCCCTTAGGCTTAGCATCATCCAACCCCCTATCAACACAAAACTCCTCAAAGTCCACCATGCACCAGTTCCGATGAGATGTAACAATTTTAGATTGCTCTTCCGGTTTCCTAACGCAATTAAAGTCTCCATGGAGCATCCAGGGAGAGTTAACTGCGGGGACAACCAAAGAGAGATGACTTCATAGCTATCAACTATGCGATTACGGGAGTACACAACACTGATGAGGAACTCCTGCTGAGAAATCAAACAGCGAACTAAACCAGAGATACATTGCTCATAGAGCATAACATTACTAACAGCAATCAAAGTGGAATCCCATGCAACCACAATACGACCCAATCAACAGTATCAAAATTATTCACATTATTCCAACTAGGAACAATTCTACCCACAATATCTACCACATTATCAACAGACAATCTAGTTTCAAGAAAATACACTAAGCATACTTTATTCTTGCGAACTAACCTGCGGGCTGCTCGCTATGCATAAGTGGCTGCAAGCCCTCGTACGTTCCATGCTAGACACCTTATTGACGAACATTGGGGAAGGAGCCCCCACCTCGTCCTGGTCCGTTGCCTCTGCCCTGCGGCTCCTGGATGATGATTCCAGTGCCTCTCCTAGTGCCGTCTGACCTGTGGGTGAGAGTGGAAGGCATAAACCCCAATCCACCGAATCATATGCCTTATTAATATCCACCTTAATTGCCATTCTCCTGTACTGAGGGTGCCTAACCCACCCATAATTCTTCATTATCTCCTGGGCTAGCATCACACAGTCCCTTATTCTTCGGTTCTTAACAAAACCGAAGTGATTTTCCGCCACCAAGTCCTCCATCAGGTCCGTCACCTCTAGCAAGATCGCCACAATCACTAACTAGATGACCAAATTTCCTGCACTTAGTACAATACGCCGGAAGGCGTTTGTACAACACAATTTTGGAAAAGTTGGCTCCTCGATAGTTGAAAGTGACCTCCTTCGGGAGTTCCTGCAAGACATCAGTATCCACTCGCACATGCACAAATAATACCCTATCCGCCTTAACAGAAGTATCATCCACCATTATAGGTCTACCAACCAGTGAAGCCACCTTACTAATGTTGTTCTTAGACCACAACTCCAATGGGAACGAAGGCAACCGAATCCAGACCGGGACATGAGAGATTTCCTGGTCATTAAATTGAAAGGCTCGTGGGAACTTTTCGAGCATAAGATATTGTTCCCATATGGAATGGGGAGCACTGTCAAGCACCTTCCGCACGTCCTCCTCTGAGCAAAGCTAGAAGATAATCCACCCCGACTGATGCATGACAATGGTATACTTGACGTCCCATGCTCGGCAGATGGCATGAAGGGCTTGCATACCCGGGAAATGTCCCGAGAAATACCCCACCAACGTGTATTTCCATGCATCAGAATCATCCTTCGGATCAAGATAGGCCACTCCATCGCATGGCGCAATGTATTCAGGCCTCCTATCTTGATCAATGTTATTTTTGTTGACAAACTTGTCGTAGTCAACCGGTTCCTTAGGAGCGGAACCTCCACCTGATTCGCCCTACCGTGCGTGTTGGTCGTGCTGCCTGCCTTGCTACCGAGGGCCTGCCGCCTCACCCCCGCGCTATCCTGTGTCGCTTGGGCCTCACCCAGCACTGGCGCCCATGCTCGGCGCACTCTGCCGAGATGGGGAGGTGGACGCGTGCGCCGGACTATGCTGGCGGGTAGCGCCCTACATCTGCCGAGAGTTCTCGACACTGCCTACAGTCTTGGTACCTTGCCGAGACCCCTCCACTATTTCCTGCCCCTGTCGAGGTGCGTTGCCAACCTACCGAGACTTCCTGCCTGCCTGCCGAGAGGGAGAGGCAGGGGGTCGCCACATCCTGCCGACGCCAAGTGCCTGGGGTGGTGCTGCGCCGCCGCTCCGCCGAGGGTTTCCGTTTGGTGGTTGGGTTGCGCATGATGGGCACCACCGGGGTCGAGTCGTCCATGGCCGTGTCCATTAGGCCTTGCGTGGGACTGTCGGGGTTGCGAGCCTCCGGCGTGTTGGCCACAATAAGGCCATAGACCCGATGGTAATTTCCGCCTCCATCTCCGTACGATTCGCCACAATAGAGCACGCCAAGGCAGCGCCATCGTCCAATTGCGGGTTATCTACCAATACCGCATCCTTCAATGTATTTTTTCGTTCGATCTTCTTAGGCTGATCCTTCACTGATTTGTATGTTTCCTAACTCACACGCATATCCGACAATGCTTTTGAGGGCGTTCGACTCCTAGATTTCTTCCCCATTAGAGAATCGATCTAGACGGATCACATAAAAGAGTGAGAATAATCTTTCACTGCCGTGGGGAGTGGTGAGATCAAACGGGTGTTGCCGGCGAGAGGCGCCGGCAATGTTGGGAGTGGTCGAGCAGCGCTGAATGATGAGCATCGATGTTCTCCGAGGATGCGGGTGATAGGATCCAGCAGTCGTAAGGTAACTTGCTCAAGAAGCTAAGGAGCGAATTTTGGAACTAGGGTTCTAAAAATTTTGCACGCGCAATGACTCCTACACCTGGATTTCGCCTCCTAAAACATATATAAGGGGTGTGCTGTCAAGGGGCTGGCAAGGCACACATGGGCAACGGTTGCCAAGCACCAAGGCCATGGGTAGGCAATGGCCGTGCCCCTTTTGGGTCTTCGGCCTGGCACTTTTCCGGTGATCGCCGGTGAGTTTCCAGTGACAGTTCTGGTAGGGATTTCTCGGCGTGCCCCGGAAACTGACGTGGGCTTCCCCCAGCCCTGCCTCGGCACTCGACGTGGGCATCCCTTGGCTTGCCCCGGCACCCGGCATGGGAGTTCCCCGGCGTGCCTAGCACTCGACGTGGGCATCCCCCGACGTGCCCCGGCGTCCTACGTGGGCATCCCCTGGCGTGCCCTGGCGCCCGATGTAGGCATCCCCTGGTGTGCCCCAGCACCTGACGTGGGTGTCCCCCAGTGTGCTTCGGCACCCGATGTGGGCGTCCCCCGACATGCCCCAGCACCCGGCGTGGGCATCCCCCGGCCTACCTCGGCACCCTACGTGGGCATCCCTCGACGTTCCCCGGCACCCGACATGGGCATCCCTCGGCCTGTCCTGCACCCGACGTGGGCATGCCCTGGCACCTGACGTGGACATCCCGCGGCGTGCCCTAGCACTCGACGTGGGCATCCCCCGGCGTGTCCCGACACCCGATGTGGGCGTCCCTCACCTATCCCGCACCAGATGAGGGCGTCCGGTAGCGTGCCCCGGCACTCGATGAGGGCATCCTGTGGCGTGCCCCAGCACTCGACGCGGGCATCCCCCTTGTGTCCCGGCACCTGACGTGGGTGTCCCCCGGCCTGGCCTACACCCGACATGGGTGTCCCTTGGCATGCCCCGGAACCGAACGTGGGCATCCCCCGATGTGTCCCGGCACCCGATGTGGGCCTTCCCCAGCCTACCTCGGCACCTGACATGTGCGTCCCCTGGCCTGTCCCGCACCCGACGTTGGCATGCCCTGGCACCCGATGTGGGCGTCCCACTGCATGCCCTGGCACTCAGCGTGGTCATCCCCAGGCAAGTCCCGGCACCCGACGTGGGCATCCTCCAGCATGCCCTGCACCTGACATGGGCATCCATCGGCGTGTCCTAGAACCCAATGAGGGCATCCCAAGGCGTGCCTCGGCACCCGACGTGGGCATCCCCACGCACCCGACATGGGCATCCCCCAGCCTGTCCTGCACCCGACGTGGGCGTGCCCCGGCCTGTCCCACACCTGACATGGACGTGCCCCTTTCTGTCCCGCACCTGATGTGGGCGTGCCCCCGGCTTGCCTTGGCACCTGACGCCCACATGCCCCTGCTTGTCCTGCACCTATTGTGGGCGTGCCCCTGCCTGTCCCGCACCCGACATGGGCATCCCCCGGCACTCGATGTGGGCGTCCCTCGGCGTGCCCCGACACTCGATGTGGGGGTCCCCCGATGTTCCCCGGCACCCGACGTGGGTGTCCTTCGGCCTGCCTTAGCACCCGACATGGGCGTCCCTTGGCGTGCCCCAACACCCGACGTGGGCATCCCCTGGTCTGTCCCGCACCCCGCGTGGGCGTGCCCTGGCACCCGATATGGGCATCCCGCGGCGTGACCCTGCACTCGACGTGGATGTCCCCTAGAGTGTCCCAGCACCCGACGTGGGCATCCCCCGGCATGCCCCGGCACCCCACGTGGGCATCCCCGGCGTGCCCCGACACCTGATGTGGGCGTCCATAGGTGTGCCCAGTACTCGACTTGGGCGTCCCCCGGCCTGCCCTGGCACTCGACGTGGGCGTCCCCCGGCCTGTCCAAGCACTTGACGTGGGCGTCCCCTGGCCTGTCCCAGCACCGGACGTGGGTATCCCCCAACCTACCCGCACCCGATGTGGGCGTGCCCTGGCCTGTCCCGCACCCGACATGCGCGTGCCCCGGCCTATCCTGCACCTGATGTGGGCATGCCCCTGCCTGTCCCGCACATGATGTGGGCGTGCCCTCGGCTTGACTCGGCACCTGATGCCTACATGCCCCGGCCTATCCCTCACTCGACGTGGGTGTGGCCCTGCCTATCCCGCACCCGACGTGGGCATGCCCCGGGCTTGCCTCGGCACCTGACGCCCACATTCCCCGGCCTGTCCTTCCCTTGACGTGGGCGTGCCCCTGCTTGTCCCGCACCTGACGTGGGCGTGCCCCCAGCACCCCACGTGGACATCCCCCGGCGTGCCTCAACACCCCACTTGGGCATCCCCTGGCGTGCCCCGGCACCCGATGTGGGCGTCCCATGGCATGCCCTGGCACCCGACATGGGCATCTCCCGGCCTACCCCAACACCCGACGTGAGCGTCCGCCGGCGTGCCCCGACACCCAACTTGGGCATCCCCCGGCCTGTCCAGCACCCGACGTGGGCATCCCACGACGTGCCCCGGCACTCGACATTGCCATCCCTTGTCTGGTTTAATATTTTAGCATCCCTGTATGTTCCCTTCTTATCGGATGGCACATGGCTTCTTTGCATCCAGCGTGTCGTGCTCGGGTTTCTTATTCTTCGTCTGGCCTTCCTTGCAGAGTTTCTCCATGGGGTGGTTTGGCGATGAGATTCG
>CM042953.1:1120062-1132562 GCA_023678885.1 Pogostemon cablin | reverse complement strand
CGGGAGTTGGGCATGGGCCATGGCATGGGCAAGCCATGGCAACGGCCGTGAGCAAGGCATGGGCATGGGCCATGCAAGCATGGCCTGTGCATGGACAACCCGTGACAATGGGCGTGGGCATACGTGGGAGACCCCGTGGGCAACCGTGGGCATGGGCCATGGCGTGGGCACGCCCAGGCACCCGTCGTGGGTAATCCTAGGCAATAGGTGTGGGCAACCCCCGTAGGCACCCCAGGCAACGGGCGTGGGCATTCCTAGGCAACCATGGGCAACCCGACGAGGTACTTCCCAGGCAACCCCCGGCACCCGGCATGTGCAATCCGAGGCAACCATGGGCATCCTGACGGGGTTCTTCCCAGGCAACCATGGGCAACCGTAGGCTGCCATGGGTAACTCGACAGGGCTCGGTATGGGCAATCCTAGGCAACCACCATGGGCAACCGTAGACAATCATGGGTAGCCATGGGCAACCCGATGAGGTTCTTCCTAGGCAACCCCCAGCAGGGGCAATCCGATGCAACAGACGTGGGTAATCCTAGGCAATCCCTGGCAATACTAGGCAATGGGCGTGCACGGGCAAACTACTAAAAATGAATTCGAATCTCAAAAGTGAAATCTGACTAAAAAATGAATTCCTTACTCGATTTTGATGGGTCATGCAATCTCAACCGACCTCCATCCGTCGATATGTGGGCACGTTCGATGTCACCCGGCATATTGAATGAGCTGAAATAAAAAAAAAATTATAAAAAAAATTGGAATCTCAAAACTGAATTCTGACTTCAAAAATGAATTCCTTGCGTGATTTCAGTGGAGAATGCATAGTTTCGTGCCGAACGAACGTCCGGATTGACGGGAACCAAAAACTTGCCTCCTAGGGAATTTTAATATCTACTACTGTCACCTGGGTTTCGCCTCTGAACGATATGTTAATTATTCAAAAATGAGAGGTCGAAGCAAGAGTCACAAGTATATATAATTACAACTCCACAGCGGAGCAACCAAAGCAAAAATATGCCTATCTAGATAACAAATACTCGAATCTAATTACATGCATAAGAATGGAATTAATTAAGCTGTCCGAAGAAGGTCGGGCACCCTCGAAGAGTTCTTCGTTCCTAGCCTTCCATATGAGGAAGATGCTTCCATAGAGAGCGAGCGTCCACCTCCTCCTATCACGTACATGCACTCGTCGGTCCTTGCTGAGCCACTTGAAGCCGGCCTTCAATGTGGTAACCTGTCTCCTCCACTCCACTTCTTACCTAACCCGGTTCCAACCATGCTTCGTGAACGGACACCCGAAGAAAAGGTGATCTCTCGATTCGGGGGCCCCCAACTGGGCCTTTGTAGTGTCTCAATCAGTCCATGGTAAGCAGGCGGTTCCTCACCGCGATCAACATCGTGAACGAATGCTTCTGAGGAACCCATGGACTCCATAACTTCTTGTAGATAGGCTGTACAGGCATGGAGTCTGAAACGAGCCGATACAACTTACCCACACGAAGCCTTCCCATCTCCGAGCATGAAGCTAAAGTGGAAACCATGTCCCCACCAATCCGTGCTCTGACCCTATCCCTTGCACGGAGGATGTCCTTCCACACAATTGAGGCGCTGTAGTTCACCTCAACATCTAAGCATGAAGAGGATTGCAAATAAATGGCATTAATCCATTTAATCCAAAGCGATCTCTTCTCCTAATGCACATCCCATAACACGCCACAAAGAACTGCATCGTTCAGCAGGTCAAGCCCCCTAAGTCCCAGGCCGCCCTGTTCCTTAGGGAGAATGACCTCCTCCCAACGAACTGCCCCCCATGAGGCTCCCCAAAGGAATTTCTGTATCATCCTCTCTATTCTGTCCACAACTCCTTTGGGGATCTTCACCATCGACGTCCAAAAATTCATCAACCCGTGCACCACCGATCTAATGAGCTCCAATCGGCCTGCATACGAGAGCAGCTGCGTGGACCATCCCCTGATTAGATTAGTAACCTGCGAGATGAGCGGCTCAAAAGCAGACTCCTGGAGCTTACTTCCCTGTAGCAGAACTCCCAAATAACGTACAGGGAAGGTTCCTTCCTGAAAAGGCAGCATCTCACGAATCGCCTGTTCCTCATCCTACGGAACTCCTGCCACGAACAGGTGAGACTTGTTCGCACTAACCTCTAAACCTAACATTCGAGTGAAGAGATTAAGTGCCTTAGCTACCACTTCTGCGGAGGAGCGATTGCCATAAGCAAAGATAATCAAATCATCCGCAAACGCCAGATGGGTGATGCCAACCTTCGCACAATGCCTAGAGTGGTACTTATAGTTGTCCGTCACGGTCATTTTCCTGAAGAGACGGGAGAAGTAATCCATGCACAAGATAAACAATAAGGATGATAAAGGATCACCCTGATGCAAGCCTCTCTTACCATCGAAATATCCCTCAGGTGTGCCGTTGATAAGGATGGAGAATGAGGTGGTGGTGACACATTCCATGATCCACCCTATCATACGCTGGGGAAATTTCAAACCTGTAAGCACTCCACGCAAGAAGCCCCAATCCACCGAGTCATACGCCTTCTTAATATCCACTTTGATCGCCATCCTCTTGTATTGACGATGCCTAGCCCACCCATAATTCTTCACTATCTCCTGGGCCAGCATCACATAGTCCCTCATTCTTCGATTCTTAACAAAACTGAAGTGATTCTCCACCACCAAGTCCTCCATCAGGTCCGTCATTCGTGTCACAATGATACGGGATATGATTTTGTAGATCACATTGCAACACGAAATTGGGTAGAAGTCCCTGACAGTAGGATCATGCTTACCCTTTGGGATTAGTGTAATAAACGTGGCGTTCATCTGCCGTAGTAGCTGTCCAGAGTGGAAGAATTCCTGGATATCCCCCACGATATCCGACCTGACCACATCCCACGCATCCCGAAAGAAAGCGGCCGTGTACCCATCCGGACCAGGAGCTTTATCCCCGTTCATGCTCCACACTACTCCCTTCACTTCTTCGGCCGTGATAGGCACCACGAGCTGCTGCGCCTGTTCATCACTCAACACGGCTCCCCATTCAAACACACTATCATCTATCTCCTCACACTCCCCCACAGTACCCAACAAGTCTCTATAGAATGAGAGGAACTCTACAACGACTTCATCATGGGAGGTAGTATGCCCGAATTCCGTGCGTATGGAGGGGATGATATTCCTCGCACTATTGGACTTGATCTTCTTGTAGAAGAATTTTGTGGGCTTGTCCTGGATGATCAAGTAATCGGCTCTGGCCATCTAAGAGAAGAAGAGGTGTTCGGCGTGACACAAGAAGTTGACCTTCTTTGCTGCCTCCCGAACCCTGTCCCATTTTTTTAATATTACCAGGGTCACCATGGCTCTCCAGCTACAAATTGTCTAGCTCCGCTCTAGCCCGCTCTGCTCTCTCGGCTATGTGACCGAAGTCCCTCTTGCCAAGCTGACATAGTTTTGGCTTGAGTAACTTCAACCTATGGCAAATACTGAACTGAGCTATACCCCACACTTGCGAGTCCCATACTTCTCGCACAGTATCCAAGAATCCCTCGCTGGTCTTCCACATGTTCACATACCTGAACGGTCTCCCCTTTGAGTACTCGGCGTGAAATACAGAAACTAGGACAGGGCAGTGATCCGAAGTGGCCCCTATGGGCAGGAACTCTGACTCCACTACTCCCGAGATGATGTCCCAATTTGAGTTCACCAGTACCCAATCAATACGGCTCCATACTCTGCCATTTGTCAAGGTAAAAAAGCACACCTTAGACTTAGCATCATCCAACCCCAGATCAACACAAAACTCCACAAAGTCCACCTGTACCAGTTTCGATGAGATGGAATAATTTCAGATCGCTCTTCCAGTTTCCTAACGCAATTAAAGTCTCCAAGAAGCAACCAGGGGAGTTAACTGCGGGGACAACTGAAGAGAGATGACTCCATAGCCTACGCCTATCAACTATGCTATTACGGGCGTACACAACACTGATGAGGAACTCCTGCTGAGAAATCAAGCAGCGAGCCAAACCAGAAATACATTGCTCATGGAGCATAACATTACTAACATCAATCAAAGTGGAATCCCATGCAACCACAATACGACCCCCATCAATAGTATCAAAATTATTCACACTATTCCAACTAGGAACAATTCTACCCACAATATCCACCACATTATCAACAGACAATCTAGTTTCAAGAAAACCCACTAAGCATACTTTATTCTTGCGAACTAAACTGTGGGCTGCTCGCTGCGCACGAGTGGCAGCAAGCCCTCGTACGTTCCATGCTAGACACCTCATTGATGAACATTGGGAGAGGAGTCCCCGTCTCGTCCTGGTCTGTTGCCTCTTCCCTGCGGCTCCTGGATGATGATTCCAGTGCCTCTCCTAGTGCCCTCTGCCCTGTGAGTGAGAGTGGGAGGCGGGGAGTGCCCCGATCGGCCTACAGCCTCTTCATCCTCCTCCTCCATTTCCAAAGCCCAAGTTTTCCTAGTATTCAATTGAGCAGGCTGTTTACCCTCTCGTCTGTTGATCCTCCAATCATTAGGATCAAGGTCGTCTAGGATTTGGTATTTCCCTGACATAACATTCTCTTTCTGCGCATGGGATAGTTTAGGACCCGCGGCCTTTTTCTTCCCGTTTCGATAACTCTTCTTCCTCGGCCTCGTGTTCCTATCCCCAACTTGCTGGAATCCCTCCTCGTCGACCGTATCATCTGCTCTTGCGGTCTCCGGAGGCTGGTCCATCCCTTTCTCCCCCTTATCACCTCTAGCAAGATCATCACAATCACTAACAAGATGTCCAAATTTCCTGCACTTGGTACAATACGCCGGAAGGCGTTCGTACAACATGGTTTGGGAAAGTTGGCCCCTTGGTTGTTGAAAGTGACCTCCTTCAGGAGTTCCTATGAGACATCAATATCCACTCACACACGTACAAACAATACCCTATCTGCCTTGACGGAAGTATCATCCACCATGATAGGTCTACCAACTAGTGAGGCCACCTTACTAATGTGGTTCTTCGACCACAGCTCCAATGGGAACGAAGGCAACCTAATCCAGACTGGGACATGGGAGATTTCCCAATCATCAAATTGAAAGGCACGTGGAAGCCTTTTGAACATAAGATATCGTTCCCATATGGAGTGGGAAGCACTGTCCAGCACTTTCCACACGTCTTCCTCTGAACAAAGCCAGAAGATAATCCACCCCGACTGATGCATGACAATGGTATACTTGATGCCCCATGCTCGGTAGATGGCATGGAGGGCTTGCATACCCGGGAACCGTCCTGAAAAATATCCCACCAATGTGTATTTCCATGCATCAGAATCATCCTTCGGATCAAGATAGGCCACTCCATCGCATGGTGCAATGTATTCAAACTTCCTATCTAGATCAATGTTATTTTCGTTGATAAACTTGCCATAGTCAACTGGTTCCTTGGGAGCGGAACTTCCACCCAATTCGCCCTGCCGCGCGCACTGGCCACACTGCCCGCCTTGCTGCCGAGGGTCTGCCGCCTCGCCCCTGCGCTATCCTGTGTCGCTCGGGCTTTGCCCAGTGCTGGCACCCACGCTCGGCGCACTTTGCCGAGATGGAGAGCTGGACGCACACGCCGGGCTATGCTGGCGGGTAGCATCCTGCGCCAGCCAAGAGTTCTCAGCGCCCTGCCGAGACCCTTCTGCTATCTCCTAACCCTGCCGAGGAGCATCGTCGTCCTGCTGAGACTCCCCACCCGTCTGCCGAGTGGGAGAGGCAGGGGGGTCGCCACGTCCAGCCAACGCCGAGTGACTGGGGTGGTGCTGCGCCGCTGCTCCGTCGAGGGTTTCCGCTTGCTGGTTGGGTTGAAAATGATGGGCACCACCGGGGTAGAGTCGTCTATAGCCGCGTCCACTAGGCCTTACGTGGGACTGCCGGAGCCGTGAGCCTCCAGTGTGTTGGCCACGACAAGGGCCATGGACCCAATGGTAATTTTTGCCTCCATTTCCATACGATCCGCCGCAATAGAGTGCGCCATGGCGGCACTGTCTCCCAATTGCCAGTTATCCGCCAATACTGCATCCTTCAATGTCTTTTTCTGTTCGATCTCCTTAGCCCTATCCTTCACCGATTTGAATGTTTCCTCACTCACACGCATATCCGGCAACACTTTTGAGGGCGTTCGACTCCTAGATTTCTTTCCCATTAGAGAATCGATTTAGGCGGATCACATGAACAAGTGAGAATACTCTTTCACCGCCGTGGGGAGCGGTGACATCAATCGGGTGTCACTGGCGAGAGGCGCCGGCAACATTGGGAGTGGTCAGGTGGCGCTGAACAATGAGTGTCGATGTTCTCCGAGGCCGTGGGCGAGAGGCACAGGCAGCCGCAGGGAAACTTGCGCAAGAAGCTAAGGAGTGAAATTTTGGAACTAGGGTTCCAAAATTTTTTTGCACGCGCAATGACTTCTTCTCACCTGGGTTTCGCCTATGAACGATATGTTAATTATTAAAAAATGAGAGGCCGAAGCCAGAGTCACAAGTACATATAATTACAACTCCAATGCGGAGCGACCAAAGAAAAACAACGCCTATCTAGATAAGAAATACTCGAATCTAATTACATACATAAGTATGGAATTAATCAAGCCATCTGTAGAAGGTCGGGTATCCTCGAAGAGCGCTTCGTTCCGAGCCTTCCATATGAGGAAGACTCTTCCATAGAGAGCGAGCGTCCACCTCCTCCTATCATGAACATGCACTCGTTGGTCCTTGTTGTGCCATTTGAAGCCGGCCTTCAATTTGGTAACCTGTCTCCTCCACTCCACTTCATGCCTAACCCAGTTCCATACATGCCTCGTGAATGGACACCCGAAGAAAATGTGATCTCTCGATTTGGGGATCCCCACGCACATCACGTACTCAATCTGGCCATCGTAGTGTCTCCATCTGTCCATGGTCAGCAGGCGGTTCCTCACAGCAAGCCACATTCTGAACGCATGCTTCTGAGGTACCCATGGACTCCATAACTTCTTGTAGATAGGCTATACCGGCATGGAGTCTGAAATGAGCCAATACAACTAACCTACACGAAGCCTTCCCATCTCCGAACACGAACCCAAAGTGGAAACCATGTCCCCACCAATTCGTGCTCTGACCCTATCCCTCGCACGGAGGATATCCTTCCACATAATTGAGGCGATGTAGTTCACCTCAACATCCCAACAAGAAGAGGACTGCAGATAAATGGCATTAATCCATTTGATCCACAGAGATCTCTTCTCCTGATGCACATCCCACAGCACTCCACAAAGGGCTACATCGTTCAGCAGGTCAAGTCCCCTAAGTCCCAGACCTCCCTGTTCATTAGGGAGAATGACCTCCTCCCAACGAACTGCACCCTTGTGGCTCCCCAAAGGAATTTCTGTATCATCCTCTCTATTCTGTCCACAACTCCTTTGAGGATCTTCACCATTGACGTCCAGAAATTCATCAACCCATACACCACCGATCTAATGAGCTCCAATCGGCCTGCATACGAGAGCAGATGCATGGACCACCCCCTGATCAAATTAGTAACCTGCGTTTTGCCTCTAAACGATATGTTAATTATTCAAAAACGATAGGCCATAGCCAGTGTCACAAGTACATATAATTACAACTCCACATCGGAGCAACCAAAGATAAATACACCTATCTAGATAACAAATACTCGAATCTAATTACATGCATGAGTATAGAATTAATCAAGCCATCCGTAGTAGGTGGGGCACCCTCGAAGAGTGCTTCGTTCCGAACCTTCCATATGAGGAAGACGCTTCCATAGAGAGCGAGCGTCCACCTCCTCCTATCACGAACATGCACTCGCTGGTCCTTGCTGAGCCACTTGAATTCGGCCTTCAATGTGGTTACTTGTCTCCTCCACTCCACTTCATGCCTAACCTGGTTCCATACATACCTCGTGAACATACACCTAAAGAAAAGGCAATACCTCATGGATAGCCTGCTCTTCATCCTCCGGAACTCCTGCCATGAACAAGTGAGACTTGTCCGCACTAACCTCTAAATCTGACATTCGAGTAAAGAGATTAAGTGCCCGGGCTACCACCTCTGCCGAAGATCGGTTGCCATAAGCAAAGATAATCAAATCATCCGTAAATGCAAATGAGTAACTCCAACCTTCGCACAATGCCTAGAGTGATACTTATAATGGTCCGTCACGGCCATTCTCCTGAAGAGACATGAGAAGTAATCCATGCACATGACAAACAATAAGGACGACAACAGATCACCCTGACGCAAGCCTCTCTTACCATCGAAATATCTCTCAGGTGTGCCGTTGATAAGGATGGAGAATGAAGTGGTGGTGACACATTCCATGATCTACCCTATCATACGTTGAGGAAATTTCAAACCTGTAAGCACTCAACGCAGAAACCCCCAATCCACCGAATCGTACGCCTTCTTAATATCCACTTTGATCACTATTCTCTTGTACTAACGATGCCTAGCCCACCCGTAATTCTTCACTATCTCCTGGGCCAGCATCACACAGTCCCTTATTCTTCAATTCTTAACAAAACCGAAGTGATTCTCCGCCACCAAGTCCTCCATCAGGTCTGTCATTCGTGTCATAATGATATGGGATATGATTTTGTAGATCACATTGCAACACGAAATTGGGCGGAAGTCCCTGACAGTAGGATCATGCTTACCCTTCGGGATTAGTGTAATAAATGTGGCGTTCATCTACCGTAGTAGCTGCCCAGAGTGGAAGAATTCCTGGACAACCCCCACGACATCTGACCCGACCACATTCCATGCATCCCGAAAGAAAGCGGCCGTGTACCCATCCGGATCGGGGGCCTTATCCCCATTCATGCTCCATACTACTCCCTTCACTTCCTCGGCCGTGATAGGCACCATGAGCTGTTGTGCCTGTTCATAACTCATCACGGCTCCCCAGTCAAACACATTATCATCATTCTCCTCACACTCCCCCGCAGTACCCAACAAGTATCTATAGAAAGAGATGAACTCTCCAACGACTTCATCATAGGAGGTAGTATGCCCGGATTCCGTACGTATGGAGGGGATAATATTTCTCACACTATTGGACTTGATCTTCTTGTAGAAGAATTTCGTGGGTTTGTCCTGACTAATCAAGTAATCTGCTCTGGCCATCTGAGAGAAGAAGAGATGTTCGGTGTGACACAAGAAGTCGACCCTTTTTGCTGCCTCCCGAACCCTGTCCCATTTCTCAATATTACTAGGATCAGCATGGCTCTCCAGCTGCAAACTGTCTAGCTCCTCTCTAGCCCTCTCTGCTCTCTCAGTTATGTGGCCAAAGTTCTTCTTGCCAAGCTGACATAGCTTTGGCTTGAGTAACTTCAACCAACGACACACACTGAACTGAGCCGTACCCCACACTTGCGAGTCCCACACCTTTTGAATACTCAGCATGAAATATGAAAACTAGGACTGGGCAGTGATCCGAAGTGGCCCCCATGGGCAGGAACTCCAACTCCACTACTCCCGAGGTGATGTCCCAGTTCGAGTTCACCAATACGTAATCAATACGGCTCCAAACTCTGCCATTCATCCAGGTGAAAAAGCATCCCTTGGACTTAGCATCATCCAACCCCCGATCAACACAAAACTCCTCAAAATCCACCCTGCACCAGTTTCGATGAGATGGAACAATTTCAGATCGCTCTTCCAGTTTCCTAACATAATTAAAGTCTCCAAGGAGCATCCAGGGAGAGTTAACATCGGGGACAACCGAAGAGAGATGACACCATATCCTGTGCCTATCAACTACGCCATTACGGGCGTACACAACATTGATGAGGAACTCCTGCTGAGAAACAAACAGCGAACCAAACCAGAGATACATTACTCATGGAGCACAACATTACTAAAAGCAATCAAAGTGGAATCCCACGCAACCACAATACGACCCCCATCAACAATATCTAAATTATTCACACTATTCCAACTAGGAACAATTCTACCCACAATATCCACCACATTATCAACAGACAATCTAGTTTCAAGAAAACCCACTAAGCATACTTTATTCTTGTGATCTAACCTGCGGACTGCTCACTGCGAACGAGTGGCTGCAAGCCCTCGTACGTTCCATGCTAGACACCTCATTGACGAACATTAGGGGAGGAGCCCACGCCTCATCCTGGTCTATTGTCTGTGGCCTGCGGCTCCTGGATGATGATTCCAATGCCTCTCCTAGTGCCGTCCGCCCTCTGGGTGAGAGTGGGAGGCGGGGAGCGCCCCGAGCAGCCTACAGCCTCTTTGTTCTCCTCTTCTGTTTTCGAAGCCCAAGTCTTTCTAGTATTCACTTGAGCAGGTTGTTTCCCCTCACGTCTGTTAATCCTCCAATCATTAGGATCAAGGTCGTCTAGGATTTGGTATTTCCCTGACAAGACTTTTTATTTCTGCGCTTGGGAAGTTTAGGACCCGCGGCCTTTTTCTGCCCATTTTGATTCCTCTTTTTCCTCAGCCTCGTGTTCCTATCCCCAACGTGTTGGAATCCCTCCTCGTCGACCATTTCATCAGCTTGTACGGTCTTCGGAGGCTGGTCCATCCCTTTCTCCCCCTTATCACCCCTAGCAAGATCGTCACAATCACTAACTAGGTGGCCAAATTTCTTGCATTTAGTTCAATACACCGGGAGGCATTCGTACAAAATAGTTTGGGAGAAGTTGGCCCCTCGGTAGTTAAACATGACCTCCCTCGGGAGCTCCTGCGAGACATCAATATCCACTTGCACATGCACAAATGATACTCTGTCCGCCTTAACAGAAGTATCATCCACCATGATAAGTCTACCAACCAGTGAAGCCACCTTACTAATGTGGTTCTTCGACCACAACTCCAATGTGAACGAAGGCAACTGAATCTAGATCGGGACTTGGGAGATTTCCCGGTCATCAAATTGAAAGGCTTGTGGCAGCCTTTCGAGCATAAAATAACGTTCCCATATGGAGTGGGGCGCACTATCTAGCACCTTCTGCACGTCCTCCTCCGAGCAAAGCCAGAAGATAAAATCAACCCCGACTGATGCATGATGATGGTATACTTGACGCCCCATGCCCGGCAGATGGCATGGAGGGCCTACATACCTGGGAACCGTCCCGAGAAATACCCCACCAACATGTACTACCAAGCATCAGAATCATCCTTCAGATCAAGATACGCCACTCCATCGCATGGCACAATGTATTCTAGCTTCCTGCCTGGATCAATGTTATTTTTGTTGACAAACTTGTCGTAGTCAACCAGTTCCTTGGGAGTGGAACCTCCATCCAATTTGCCCTGCCGCGCCCTCACACTGCCCGCCATGCTGTCGAGGGCCTGCCGCCTCGCCCCCGTGATGCCCTGTGTCACTTGGGCCTCGCCCAGCACTGGCGCCCATGCTCGATGCACTCTGCCGAGATGGGGAGCTGGACGCGCATGCCGGGCTACGCTGGCGGGTAGCGCCCTGTGCCTGCTGAGAGTTCTCGATACTACCTACAGTCTCAGTGCCCTGCCAAGACACTGCCGCTCCATCCTGACCCTACCGAGGGGCAACGCCTACCTGCCGAGACTCCCCGCCCACCTGCCGAAAGGGAGATGCAGGGGGTCTCCACGTCAAGCCGACACCGAGTGCCTGGGGTGGTGCTGCGCTGCCTTTCCGCCGAGGGTTTCCGCTTGGTGGTTGGGTTGCGCACGATGGGCACCACCGGGGTCGAGTCATCCATGGCTGCATCCACGAGGCCCTGTGTGGGACCGCCGGGGCCGCGAGCTTCTAGCGTGTTGGCCACAACAAGGGCCATGGATCCGATGGTGATTTCTGCCTGCATCTTCGTGCGGTCCGCCACAATAGAGCACGCCAAGGCGGCACCATCGCCCAATTGCGGATTCTCCGCCAATACTGCATCCTTCAAGGTCTTTATCCATTCGATCTCCTTAGCCCAATCCTTTATTGATTTGAACGTCTCCTCACTCACACGCATATCCAGTAATGCTTTTGAGGGTGTTCGACTCCTAGATTTCTTCCCCATAAGAGAGTCAATCTAGTCAGATTACATGAACAAGAGAGAAAAATCTTTCACTGTCGTATGGAGCGGTGAGATCAATCGGATGTTGCTAGCGAGAGGCGCCGGCAATGATGGGAGAGGTCGGACAGTGTTGTTTGTTGATTGTCGTTGAATACCGAGGCCGCGGGAGAGAGGCATCGACAGCCGCAAGGTATCTTGCGCAAGAAGCAAAGTAGCGAATTTTTTGGAACTAGGGTTCCGAAAAATTTTGCACGCGCAATGACTCCCTTTCTCTTCTTCACTTGGGTTTCGCCTCCTAAAACATATATAGGGGGTGTGCTATCAAGGTGCTGGCAACAGTTCTGATGGGGATTTCCTGGCATGCCCCAGCTTTCGGTGGGGAATTCTCGCCGAGCCCCGGCACTCGACGTTGGTGTCCCCTAAGAACCGA
>CM042953.1:1110062-1115062 GCA_023678885.1 Pogostemon cablin | reverse complement strand
CGAAAAATGGTGAACTATGCCTGAGCGGGACGAAGCCAGAGAAACTCTGGTGGAGGCCCGCAGCGATACTGGTGTGCAAATCGTTCGCTGAATAGTATGTAAATTATTCAAAGCAGCAGGCCGAAGCCAATGTCAATTTTTAATTACAACTCCAAACGGAGCAAACCAAAGATTAAAAACCGCCTATCTAGTCAACAAATACTCAAATCTAACCACATGCATAATAATAGAATTAAACAGTACATCCAATGAAGGTCGGGCACCCTCGAAGAGCGCTTCATTCCGAGCCCTCCAAATGAGGAAGACACTGCCGTAGAGGGCGAGCGTCCACCTCCTCCTCTCGCGAGCATGCACACGCCGGTCCTTGCTCAACCACTTGAGGCCGGCCTTCAAAGTGGTAACATGTCTCCTCCACTTCACTTCGTCTCTAACCCGGTTCCACATGTACTTCGTGAACGGGCAACTGAAATAGAGATGATCTCTCGTCTCAGCGGCGCCCACACACAACACGCACTCAACCAGGCCTTCATAGTTCCTCCACCTGTCCAGAGTAAGCAGTCTGTTCCTTAGGGCAATCCACATCCTGAACGAATGTTTCTGTGGAACCCAAGGACTCCACGGCTTCTTATAGGCAAAATGCACCGGTGCCGTTGTGGCAGCGAGCCAGTACATCTTGCCCACTCGAAGCTTCCCCATCTCCGAGCACGAAGCGAGAGAGGTGATGAGGGCCCCTCCGATCCGTGCTCGGACTCTATCCCTCGCACGCAGAATGTCTTTCCACTATAGAGGTGCTATAGTTCACCTCTACATCCCAGCAAGAAGAGTTCTGTAGGTAAATGGCATTAATCCACTTAATCCACAGCGACTTCTTCTCCTGATGCACATCCCATAACACTCCACACAGGGCTACATCGTTCAGGAGATCCAATCCCCTAAGTCCCAGGCCACCCTGTTCCTTAGGTAGTATAACCTCCTCCCAACGGACTGCACCCCTCGTCGTTCCCCAAAGGAACTTTCGGATCATGCGTTCTACCCTGTCAACCACTCCTTTGGGAATCTTCACCATGGTGATCCAGAAGTTCATCACCCCATACAAGACTGACCGGATGAGTTCCAGTCGGCCTGCATAGGACAACAAATGCGTGGACCAGCCCCTGATGAGGTTCGCCACCTGCGTGATAAGAGGTTCAAAGACGTACTCACGTAGTTTACTTCCCTGCAGCGGTACTCCCAAATAGCGCACAGGAAAGGTACCCTCCTGAAAAGGCAGCACTTCGCGAATACTCTGTTTGTCGGCCTCCGGAACACCAGCCATAAACAAATGAGATTTCTCCGGACTAACCTCCAGTCCTAACATTCTGGCGAACTGATCAAGTGCCTTAGCAACCACTTCTGCAGAGGTGCGGTTGCCATAAGCGAAAATAATCAAGTCATCCGCGAATGCGAGGTGAGTAACTCCAACTTTAGAACACAACTAAGAGTGGTGCTTGTAGTTCTCCTCCATCGTGAGTCTCCTGAATAGACGGGAAAAGTAATCCATGCAGAGCACAAAGAGCAAGGACGACAGAGGGTCACCTTGACGCAAGCCACGCTTGCCGTCGAAGTAACCCTCCGGAGCACCGTTGACAAGGATGGAGTATGAAGTGGTGGTGATGCACTCCATGATCCATTCTATCATACGCTGAGGAAACCTCAACCCTGCTAGAACTCCACGTAGGAAACTCCAGTCCACTGAATCATAGGCCTTTTTTATATCCACCTTCACAGCCATTCTCCTGCTCATTCGGTTCCTTGCCCAGCCATAGTTTTTGACTATCTCCTAAGCAAGCATCACACAGTCCCTCATCTTGCGATTCTGCACAAAACCATTCGTCCCACAATAACCCTAGAGATGATCTTATAAATTACATTGCAGCACAAGACCGGACGAAAGTCTCGTACAGTGGGATCATGCTTCCCTTTCGGGATGAGTGTAATAAACGTGGCGTTCATTTGTCGCAGCAATTACCCAGAATGGAAAAATTCCTGGACAGCGGCCACAACATCAGAACCAACCACATCCCACGCATCTTGAAAGAAGGTGGCCGTGTACCCATCCGGCCCAGAGGCTTTATCTCCGTTCATCCTCCACACCACCTCCTTAATCTCTTCAGCTGTAATAGGTGCAACAAGCTCTTGGGCCTGCTGATCAGATAGCAAGGTGCCCCACTCGAACACACTATCATCAATCTCATCACACTGGCCTGCAGTACCCAACAAGTATCTGTAGTACGTAAGGAATTCATCAACCACCTCATCACAGGAAGAAGTGTGCCTGGATTCGGTGCGAATGGATGAGATGACGTTCCTCACGCTGTTTGACTTAATCTTCTTGTAGAAAAACTTTGTGGGCTTATCCTGATTAATCAGATACTCACCCCTGGTCATCTGAGAGAAGAAAAGGTGTTCGGCATGGCATAGGAAATCAACTTTCTTTGCCGCCTCACGGACCCTCTCCCATTTCTCAGCATTATCCGGATCAACCTGGCTATCCAGCTGGAGTCTGTCAAGTTCCACTCTAGCTCTCTCCGCTCTTTCGGCTATGTGGCTGAAATCTCTCTTGCCAAGCAGACGTAACTTTGGCTTGAGTAGTTTCAGCCGACGACATAAACTGAATTGAGCGGTGCCCCAAATTTGTGAGTCCCAAATCTCGCTCACAACATCCATAAAACTACTGCTCTTACTCCACATATTCACATATCTGAACGGTTTCCCCTTTGATTGCTCCGTATTAAGTACGGTTGCTAGTGCAGGGCAGTGATCCGAGGTGGCCCCCATGGGCAGGAACTCGGCCTCTACCACCCCCGACCTGGCATCCCAGTTCGAGTTCACCAGTACCCTGTCAATACGACTCCATGTCCTGCCATTAGTCCAGGTGAAGAAGCACCCTTTAGACTTGGCATCATCTAATCCCAATTCGACACACAACTCCTCAAAATCCACCCTTTTCCAGTTCCTATGAGAAGGAACAACTTCAGAATGCTCATCCGGTCTCCTAACACAGTTAAAGTCACCCAGGAGGATCCAGGGGGAGTTAACTGCTAGAGCGGCCGAAGAGAGATGTGACCATAGCCTACGCCTGTCAACTACGCCATTATGGGCGTAAACGACACTGATGTCAAACTCCTGTTGAGAAATCAGACAGCGAATCAAACCAGAAATACACTGTTCGTGGAGCACAACATTACTAAAAGCAATCAGGGTGGAATCCCACGCAACCGCAATCCGCCCCCCATCAACAAAATCGAAATTATTAACAACATGCCATCCTGGAACTATTCTACCCACTATGTCGACCACATTATTAACAGATAATCTAGTTTTAAGAAAGCCAACTTGACACACATTATGCTTGCGAACTAACCTGCGGGCTGCTCGCTGCGTGCGAGAGGCTGAAAGCCCTCGCACATTCCACGTTAGTAACCTCATTGACGAACATTGGGGGTAGAGCCCCCGCCTCATCCCGGTCCATTCCCTTGGTCCGGCGGCTCCTGGATGATGATTCCAGAACCGTGCTTCCTCCCATCAGCTCTCGGTGGTGCACCGGGTGGAGGGGAGCATCCCGTTCGCCCAACGGCTTCCTCATCCTCATCCTCTGTCTCCGACGCCCAAGTTTTCTTAGTATTGACTTGAGCGTGTTGTTTTCCATCCCGTCTGTTGATCCTGGTATCATCAGGATCCAAAGGATCGAGGATTTGATATCTCCCCGATGAAACCACAGTGCTCGGTTCCTTAACAGGTGGGGCAGTCGTGCCCTTATTCTTCCTGCTTCTGCTCCTCCCCTTCTTTTTCTTATTCGAACCAACCTGTTGAAATCCTTCTTCATCCACACCATTCTCAACGTGTGTGGCCTGGACAGGCATCTCCTTCTCCCCATTATTCCCCTTTTCCCCTGCGTCACAATCTCCTACCAGATGACCAAACTTTCTGCAGTTTGTACAATACGCTGGGAGATGTTCATACAGTACAGTTTGGGTATAGTTGGCACCTCGATAGTTGAAGGTAACCTCCTTTGGAAGCTCCAGCGATACATCAATATCCACACGCACTCGAACATACGATACCCGGTCGGCCTTAACCGAGGTATCATCCACCATAATAGGTCGACCGACCAAAGAGGCAATCTTGCTTATGTGATTTCTCGACCACAATTCCAATGGGAAAGATGGAAGACGTATCCAAACTGGACATGGGAGATTTCCCGGTCATCAAACTGAAAAGCTCGTGGAAGCCTCGCTAGCATGAGGTACCTCTCCCATATAGAGTGTGGGGCTCTATCAAGCACCTTATTGACATCCTCCTCCGAACAGAGACGGAAAATAATCCACCCTGACTGATGCATAATGAGTGTATACTTGACGGCCCAGGACCTGCATATGGCATGGAGAGCCTGCATCCCTGGAAAACGCCTCGAAAAGTATCCAACCAGAGTGAACTTCCATGCATCTTAGTCATCCTTCAGATCCAGATAGGCCACTCCATCACAGGGTGCGATGTATTCGAGCTTCCTATCCGGATCAATGCTGTTCTTGTTGACAAACTTGGAATAGTCTATTGGTTCCTTGGGAGCGGAACCCTTCCCCGAACCACCTTGTCCCCTATGCTGATTCCCCTGATTACTGCCTGCCTGTCTGGGCCCTGCCGAGGTGCCCTCGGCCATGACCACATCACCCGGCTCCTGCCGAGCGCTGCCACCCGGCGCCTACCGCGAACTGCCTCCCTGCGCCTGCCGAGAGATGTCGCCCATGCCAGGCGCTTTCTGCCGAGATGGGGAGCCAGAATTACGCCTGGACTCCTCCTGCCGAGTGGCTACCAGCGCCTGCTGGAAGCCCATATCATCCTGCCGAGAAGCCTCGGCGCTTCCAAGGCCCGCGCTAATCTGCCGAGAGAGGTCAGTGATCTCGCCATCTCGCCGAGTTCCAGCGCCAGGCCTGGGGGTGTCATCGTCTGACTGCCGAGAG
>CM042953.1:815062-1105062 GCA_023678885.1 Pogostemon cablin | reverse complement strand
CATTTAGCGGTTCAACAAGCATCCAGACCTAATTAAAAATCCATCGATTCTATTTTAATATTCATTGCACTTTGCTAGGATTTGGCATTTCTAACTTGTAGTGCTTCGTCGTATCTGTGGGTCCATTTCATGTTTGCTAGGGACCAAGTCTCACGACTCTCCCAAAACATGTATCAAACAGGTTGTCGAACATCCCTCTCACTACGAAAAGGCATTACATGCAATTGTGTATCAGACATGACATGCGTTGCAGTTTACCTTGTGGTTTATCTTCTTGCACAGTTGGTACTAATACTTTGTGTTTTTCCCTCTCACTTCCTTTAGAACAATTTATACATGGGTTTATGATTTAATACATAGTCTTTTTCCAAAAATCTAGTGTTTGTGTTAACAATCACCCTTCGATCTTTTGGACTAAATAAATCACCCTTTATTTTTCTAGGATATCCCACAAACAGACAAACATTCATACGAATTACTGTTTCTAGGGCATACCCATAATAATTTAGTAATTCCAAATAATTCATCATCCATCTAATCATTTCCATAAGAGTGCTACACCTTCTATCCGCCACACCATTCAGCTGGGGTATGCCCGGTGTAAACAATTTGAGATTTAATCTCAACCTCTGATTAATAGCTCCTAATTATCATAAGAGGTTCTCGCCATACGATTAATCCATAATGACTTGATATATTTTCCATGACGCTTCACTGTACTAGCCTTGCAATTCTTGAATTAATCAAAGAACTTAGACATGCAGTGCATCAAATAAATATATCAGTATCTAGAATAATCATCGATTGACGAATATTCATAACCACCTCTCGTCCGAATAATCTTAGGATCGCTTAAATCAGAATGAACTAATTCCAGCATATATGTCTTTGGCTCTACTCCCCATTGCCTTGAAAAGCAATTAATCATTTTTACTTCAAAGTAAGACTCGCAAGTCCAATAGTTTCCACTTCAGATAAACCTTACGGTCCATCTGCTATCAACTTTTGAATCCTACTCAAGTAAAATGATCTAGTCTTAGACGCCAAATGCATGTTTAGTTCATCTCCGAAGGTTACTTTCTCTTACTAAGATCAGAAGATGTATTATTAATTACTATTTGTTGCATCTGTGGAATATACATGATTTAAGAGTATAAAAATTATCCATCAACGTACCATAACATATTACAACTCTATCCTTCATTATAATGATCATGTCATTTAAATGAAATGGAGTATCCATCTATTAATGCATAGAAACCAAAATCAAATTTTTTCTATGAAAACGTACGTAAAGATAATTTCACAAAATCAAATGTTTATTCATATCGTAAGATAAATAAACAACTCCCATTGCAATAGCCACTAGTCTTGTAGTTTTACCCATGTCATAACAACCTTATCCTCACTTAGTAATGAACATTCAGTGATTCCAGTATCTACACACTTCGTGTCAGTAGATGCCATCACTAATCATGTTTAAACAACTAGCAAGTAAGATTCTAACCTTGTTCACTCATTTTATGAAATTGGATTTTCTTTACCACATGTTTTGTCAGAAGTTTCCCGCCATATACAACCTCTTGTAATTCAGGAGAAACTTACTCAAAACTTCTAGGCAATTATGAAGAATAAAATTGACTTAGGTTTCCCCTTCAACTTCTATTCCATGTTGTTCCAATTCATTCATCAAATTCAATCATTACCTACCGCCTTTTAAATTACTCGAGTATCCGAAGAGTTACATGAGACCATCATATTTCTATGAACCTCTCATCTCTTCACTAGAGACTTTAATAGACATCATGAGACGTCCTTTGTGAGAACACACATGTATTTTCTTAAGCAGTAAAATTCAAAACCAAGATAATTTTCTAATCATCTAATTTTGGACCAGTAAATATAATTTCTTTTAGTCAACCATAAGTGAAATAAAACTATTTAAAATTTAGAGAATAATAAATAAATACACCGATCAAATCTTTGAATTTATCGATTTATATTGATTTCCTCAAAACAATATAAAATATAAATTCACCGACATCTCAAGCACCGTGAGTTTGCAAGCCACGATAGTGTGGATGTTTACAAACCTGAACATTTACAAGAGAAGGTTTTACCCATTAATTTCATTTGTCAACCTAACTTTATGACAAAATAATTAATAGTCGGTTCCTCTTTAGCCATGCAAATAAAAGCAGTGACTCCGATGGGGAGGATACTTATTATTTACACCTAAGTGTACACCATTATTTGACCCCAAGTCCATTGCGCGAGCTTATGTGCCTTACAGATGGAGAAGTACACACGTGCTCGGATAACTTCCTACAGTCATCAATTATAAGTTTGTACCAGTGAACCGCATATAAACTCATCCGATAGGGAGGAAGGTCTATGCCAACGCGCAAGTTCATATGCATCACATTACAAACATAATTATTTAAAGAAGTCTGTCCCAGCAATCCATGAATAAACTCATCCGATGGGGAGGAAGGCTCTAATGCCAACGCGCAAGTTTATTCACATCGCTAACAAACCAATAATGGAGGCCGCGGGAATTTTTACCAATCCCCTCTCCCACTTAGTTATTCAACACCGAGAGTTTTTTATATGCATATAATATTTAAAAATAAAATACGCAACCTAGCATGCTCATACTTCCAAATATATAACAATAATTGACCAATAAAATAATTATAGCAGTTATATATAAGGAAATAAATTGCCAAAAATAAGTCGACTTGATCAACACTCCAACATACATGCATATAATATACCAAATATAATACGCAATCTAGCATACTTCTATTTAAGGCAATAAATCATAGAGAATCATGCATACATATATAACAATAATCAATTAATAAATCAATTATAACAGTTATATAACAGCGAATTCGATTGTTCGCCACCAATCATAAATGCGGACAACTGCGATGGGGATCGACCTCTCCGCAGCCTGCTCCACCACTCTGGCACCCTGCCTGTTCATATTGTGAAGACTCACGCGGAACCTGATGCAGACCAGTCGAACTTGATGCAAACCTGCTCGAACCTGGTGCAGAGTCGATCAAACCTGATGCAGACCAATCGAACCTGATGTGAATCCGCTCGAACCTGGTGCAACATTGATTGAACCTGATGCAGACCAATCGAACCTGATGCAAATCCACTTGAACCTGTTGCAGATCAATCGAACCTGATGCAAATCTGCTCGAACCTGGTGCAGTATCGATCGAACCTGATGCAGACCAATCGAACCTGATGCAAATCCGCTCGAACCTGGTGCAGCATCGATCGATCCTGATGCAGACCAATTGAACCTGATGCAAATCCGCTCGAACCTGGTGCAGCATCAATCGAACCTGATGCAGACCAATCGAACCTGATGCAAATCTGCTCGAACCTGGTGCAGCATCGATCGAACCTGATGCAGACCAAACGAACCTGATACAAATCCGCTCGAACATGGTGTAGCATCGATCGAACCTGATGCAGACCAATCAAACCTGATGCAAATCCGCTCGAACTGTCACTCGTCCAAGGGCCTACTTGCACGGAACCATGTTCAGCCCAACGCGCAACATCAAACTACACCAACTGTCGTTCAGGGTTCGCAACTGAGGAACTTGACAATCCAATCTTCACCGTCCAAAATCTACTTCTCTAAGTTTTGAACATGCTGTCCAAATTACAGGTTGATCCAACGGTTAGTTTCTGAGAAACGGCTCTATTCCCTCGACTGCGCAGAACAGAATTGCCCAAAAAATTACTTTTATTTTCGGCGTATTCCCGATAATAAAATGCTCCAAATATGATCTGCACCGTTCAGAATGTAAATCCACAAAATCCGAACGTGCTGACCAAAATTCAGCTTGATCCGATGGTTGAAACTCCGGATATTGCCTCTGAAATATCACTGCGCTGATTTTCTCTCAAAAACGTGAATCCTGTTTTTGCCCTCTTTTTCTTCCTTCCATGTGAAATTGACAAACAGTTTTCGTCGAATCCTCTCACACTCAACCATCAAAAAAAAAGTATGATACAGGGTATATATCACATAGGGATATTCATGGTTTAGCAGTAAAACTAAAACCCGAAACATGCGATCCTAATTTCGAAAAATTAATCACATAAACCCTAGCCTAACGTGTCATGCTTCACCACGAAACTGAAGCACTGATACCAATTGTTCATGCTTGGATAGTTTGGTTAATGTAACCCGTTAGGATACCATGCGTATCTATCATAGCGGAAGCAATAAAACATAGAAACGATTACCGTTCACAGGGTATGTAGAAGATGAAGGATTCTCGCTGGCAGACTATGTAGTCCCACGAGAATGGCCAAAACATCCTCGTCTGATGTCGGAATTGAATGATCTTTGTGCTCAAACGATCCTCTCTTCAACAGCTTTCCGCCAATATATTGATCATCAAATTCTAAGCAATGTAAGATTTTATATAAATTTCGCAAGGTGGCGGACAGCAATAGCAAACTACCTTTTGATCTTCTGCCGTATGTCCCAAGTCCGATCTCGACGTCGTGTGGGCGATGATCTACGAGTCCTCCTCAATCTGCTCTCAACCCTCATCACATGTGAATAATGAATTAGATTAGGGTTCCAGATAAGTTGAGGTGACTTATATACATGGGCTACAGCAGGGACCAGGAGGAGAAATTGGGTTGGGCCTCCATTGGCTTAAGTATTCAAGCTTAGCCCAAAGCTTATACTTAAGTCCAATAATAATAATATATTCCACTAAAATATTATTACTGCACTGCCTTTCCAATCCCAAAATTACGTTTTGGGCTCCTTATTATGAGCCCGTTATTCTCCCCATGTTTAAGATATACAATGTCCATTAATTAATTTAAGTTACTGACAACTCAATTAATTAATATCTCATCCAAGAGTAGTACCACTCAACCTCATTATCATGCCGGAATAAATTTCACCTGCAGGGTTTACATGATAATCCTTATGAGCTCCTCAAGGGGACATCATCAACCTATGACGGACACGGATTCCTTCTACAATCAACAGCACACCATAGAAACAGTACTACTTCCCAACTCATCGAGTTTGTTGATTTAATTACATGTAAATCTCACCCATTGATGAATCAAAGAAATACATACTACCCTACGTGCCGAGGTTATTGTATAGGGATTAAGAGCACGAACTTCCATAATAACTGAGATCAAGTTCTCCTATAAGTCAGTATAAGTCGAACGATCTCAAGCGGTCCTACTCAATACACACAAGTGCACTAATGTGATTCTATAGCCAAGACAAGCTAATACCAAACCACACTACAACCATCCCGATAGAGAGTCCCTGTCTATCTCGGTTGTGAGCATCTGTTTATACTTTATAAGGAAACCGACAATATGATCTTCCGTGTGTTGTCGCACAATATATTATCTACAGTATAAAGTAAGTGGACTATTGCATCGAACATATAAATAAATTAAAAGATGCAATCATTTGATCATATGATTCTCATTTCAAATTAATTGTTATAATATTGTTCATACAAAAAGCTAGACTTTTAGTATACAATCCAACATAAATTTTATGGTCAAATTAGTTATGAGAAATGAGAATATTGTTGGAGAACATATTTTCAGAGTATCAAAATTCTAGGAAGCTTGCACCACAGAGTCACTAAAAAGTCAAAGTGCAGAGCAGATTCTACTCCGTGAACCAGAAGTCCTAGAAGTGAGCATTTATTTCCTTTTTATTGACAAATTAGTTATTAGACTTGCTAATATTGTTGGAGAACATATTTTTAGAGTATTTAACTACTACGAAACTTGCACCATAGAGTCACTAAAAACACATAGTGCAGAGCTGATTCAACTCCGTGAGCCAGGTTAAGAACTCCTTGAAGTGAGCATTTTCTTGCCATTTTTATGGTCAAATTAGTCATTAGACATGAGAATATAGTTTGAGAACACGTCTTCAGAGTATAAAAATGCTAGGAAGCATGCACCAAAGAGTCACTAAAAAGTCTAAGTACATAGTTGATTCTACTCCGTGAGCCATTTTCTTACCATTTTTATGGTCAAATTAGTTATTAAACATGAGAATATTGCTGGAGAACATGTTTGCAAAGTTTAAAAATTCTAGGAAGCTTGCATAATAGGGTAACTAAAAAGTCAAGTGCAGAGCTGATTCTATTCCGCGAGCCAGGTCTAAAACTACTTAAATTGAGTTGCCATTTTTATGGTCAAATTAGTTCTGAGACATGAGAATATTGTTGGAGAACATATTTTCGGAGTATAAAAAATGCTAGGAAGCTTGCACCATAGAGTCACTAAAAAGTCAAAGTGCAGAACTTATTCTACTCCGTGAGCCAGAAGTGAGCATTTTATTTCCTTTTTATGGACAAATTAGTTATTTGATTTGCTAATATTGTTGGATAACATGTTTTTAGAGTATATAACTGCTATGAAGCTTGTTCCATAGAGACATTAAAAACTCACAGTGCAGTGCTGATTCTACTCTGTGAACCGTGTAAGGAATTCCTAGAAGTAAGCATTTTCTTGCCATTTTTATGGTCAAAGTAGTTATAACACATGAGAATATAGTTGGAGAATATTTTTTCAGAGTAAAAAAAGGCTAGGAAGCTTACACCGTAGAGTCACTAAAAAGTCAAAGGGCAAAGTTGATTATACTCTGTGAGCCAGGTCAAGAACTCTTTGAAGTGAGCATTTTCTTGCTATTTTTATTGTCAAATTAGTTATTAGACATAAGAATATAGTTGGAGAACATGTTTTTATAATATAAAATGCTAGGAATCTTGCACCAGATATGGCAACATAGTCTTTTAGTATAAGTGTGAGATTGTTGGATTATATACTAAAAGTCTTGCTTTTGGTATGAACAATGTTTCGATAATATTTGAAATGAGAATCATGTGATCAAACGTTTGCAATAATGTTATTGCAAAAGTCCATTTTACTTTATATTGTAGATAATGTGGTGTGCGGCGTCACATGGAAGATCATATTATCAGTTCCTTATAAAGTATAAACAGATATTCACAATCTAGAATAAGGGGACTATCTATCGATATGGTTGTAGTGTAATTTGGCATTAGTCTGTCTTGACTATAAAATTACACTAGTGCGCTTTGTGTGTATTGAATAGGACTACTGTTGAGATCGTTTTGTTTATACTGACTACATAATAGAACTTGATCTCTGTTATTATGGAAGTTCGTACTCTTAACCTATACAATAACCTTGACACGTAAGCCAGTATTTATTTTTCTAATTCATCAATGAGTGAGATTTAATAGTTAAATCAATATGCTAGGTGAGTTGGGAGATGGTGCAATCTCTATGGTGTTGTTGATAGTAGAAGGAATCCGTGTCATAACGGAATTGGTTGATGATGTCCCCTTGAGGAACTCATAAGGATTATCATGTAAACCCTGCAGGTAGATTTATTCCGGCATGATAATAAGGTTGAGTGGTACTACTCTCAGTAAATATATTAATTAATGGAGTTGTCAGTAACTTAATTAATTAATGGGCATTGAATCTTAAACACGGGGAGACTAACGGGCTCATAATAAGAAGGAGCTCATAAATGTAATTTGGGATTAGTGTGGCAGTGAAATAATATTCCATTAGTAGAATGATTTATTATTATTGTAATTAAGTATAAGTTTTGGGCTAAACTTGGATGCTTAAGTTCAATGGGAGGCCCAAACCCTAATTTCTCCTCATGGTCCCTGTTGTAGCCTATATATAGCCAATCTCAGCAGTCTGGTTAATTAATTAATCATGCTAGAAATGTGAGAAAGCAGATTAGGGATTGCAAATTGAGTTCGTCTCGTAGATATTTGCCCACACCAACATCAAGACGTGGCTTCGGAATACAACAGAAGACTGGGAGGTCATTTGTTGTTTCTGGTCATCAATTTCACCAAATTTTATAAAATTGTATAAAAGTCCAATCTAACATTGTAATATACTGATGGAAAGACACAGAAAAGAGGATCATTTTGGTGCATAGATCACTCGAATTGGATCTCCTTAGAGGAGTTATGGCGAAAACTATGACGCTGCGCAGGATGTCAGCGAGAATCAACCTTAACATCAACCCTTGGTGAAAGGTAATTCGATTCTACACTTTTGCTTCTTCTGCTGTAGAATTGCATGGAACCCTATCAGTTCACGCTAACCAAAAGATCCTAAATGCCAACATGTTGATATAATAAATTTATAGCCCATTGTGCATGATGAAAGATACGTTTCCCCAATCTTTTGTAAGACAATAAATTTTGTGTTGCATAGATAAGGAATTAATATATTATAAGAGACATGACAAATTTATTTTATGTGCTCCAGAAGAGCAGTGAAATATTACACACTGTATCCGTTCATATGAAAATCTAAATTATTTATCATTGTTTTGTAAACTCCCAAATTATATTTTAGTATGTACTTGTACTATTGTATTATGTTGACCTAGAAGATTGTCGTCTTCAGGGGGAGTAATAATTTCAAGTAAATTCTGAATTTTTGATCTTGAAGCTCAACAATTATATTTTAAAATACCGCTATCTTGAGGGGAGCGGTAATTTCTAAACAATCCAGAAGATTAGGTCCTGATGACCAATAGTTGTACTCATTTTTCCTTAACTAATTTTTAACGAGGCATGCATATGACGTCGTAACGTCGTAATGTCCAAGAGGGAGTGTTGTGAAATAATTTGTACGGACATTACTCCTTATATCATTAGAATAGAAAGAGAATTTATTTACCATTGTACCCTTTCTCTTCTCTATATAAAGGGTAAGAATATTAGGGTTTTTTATACATTCATACATAATGCCATTAAAAAAAATCTCTCTTTCTCTCTCTTTTATATTTTTCTCTTCTTCTTTATGTTTTACTCATCGTTCTTATCAAATACTTTACAACACATACAACTTATGTACATATTTTTCTAACTTCTAATGTCTCACTTACATTTTAACTTACCATCTCCTTTTAGTACATCATATTTTTAGACCACCAACAAACTAATATGTTAATTTATCTCTACACTGCTTTAAGAGAAAATACGTGTTTTTCCATTCTTCAATTTTCATCATAGGATTTATTTGTCAAAAAGGTAAAATTTCATGATTTAATACAAATTTTATTTTGTTAATACTTGCAAAGTGAATATGTGTTGGAACTCTACTTAAACCCATATTTTTAATGGGAATAAATATGCTCGAACGTAGATTTTTACTTATTATCGCCTAACTAGTTTTATTTTGATTTGAAATTATTATTTATTGTCATTCTTATTTTTATGATGAAGGATCAATTACTATGAAATCTATATTCTAAAAAATAATAGACGACTTCAAGTGTAATATGGATGAGATGATAAGATTGAGGGAATCCCAGGCTCTTTACGTTTAGTTATAGAGAACAAATTCAGACATAAGATTTGGAAAATTTGTGAAAAAACTAAAAATACATATGTACTTTTTAAACATTTAAAAGATTACACGAAGACTGGTATTAGAGAGCATATTAAGAGACCAATAAGTGATAATGTAGTCATATTTAGCAAATCATAAAAAAATAGACGATAAGATTGATTATGCAATTGAAGTTGTGGACTTGTGTGATGATGATGGTGAAGACATTCATATTTTGGAGACAAAAAAAAAAGAGAAAAAAAGAAAAAGGTATGTTATTACACTATAATTTAAATGTTTAGATATATATATATATATATTTTTTAAAAATAGGATTAATTACTTTCTAATACAAAGTACTAAATGTTAATACTATAAGATACATACATTCAAATTTCTTATTATCAGATACAAAAAGTTAGAGTAATATACCTAACATAACCCTAATACTAATTAAATAATTAAAAATAGAATTTTTATCTATAACTTATCCCACTACTTGCAGCTCCTATTTACACGCTACCTGCAACTCCTATTTACACGCCTAAGCACAACATATAATCCCCATTCCAACTTTAACTGATCACGACACCACATGAACGACCACAATTCTCCCCCCATCTCTCTCCAACTTTGACAATCGGTATTGTCTCTCTTCAATTAATAACATTAGTCATGATTATTTTTTATTCAAAAAGGAGTATTATATTTCTCCAACAAATAACATGGGACGTATAGCTTAAAAATATTTATCAAGAGCACAACCTTTACATGGCGGCAGTCAAATTTGAATCCAACTTCGCCAGTCTCCATAATACGCATGGACTTGGAATATATTTCTGAATTTCATTCAAATAAGTTAAATTGTATAAAGTAAATGGTATCTCTAAAGTCTAAATTTAGTCGTAAACTTAATTTAGCTTTTATATATATATATATATATATATATATATATATATATATATATATATATATATATATATATAAATATGAACCCTCAAATCCATTGCTATTTAAAAATAAAATTATAATTACTAAAATTGAAAATAATTGGAACCTACACCTAATCAAAATAAAATTATATATATATATATATATATTTATTTATTTCATCGATTAAATATCATATCCGTTAATACACACACATATATATATATATATATTCATTTATTTATTTAATCGATTAAATATCATCTCCGTTAATATATATTTATTTGAACCTCAAGTTCATTGCTATTTAAAAATTATAATGATAATTATTTTTTAATATTCAAAATTACATGTATTAAACTCTAGAGGTGTAATAAAACATAAATCAATTGGTGTTAACTTAATATATTAAAGATTTATATTTTAATTTCAGAGTTTAATATATTATATTTAAAAACTTTTCTTTCTTGGTAAAGACTTGTGTGAAATCGTCTCACGTAAGCTCTTACGTAACACAGAAAAAAAGTAATAACATAAATAGCGGAGATGATATTTAATCGATGAAAAATGATAATGGTGCAATGAACTATTTCATTAACAATTTATAGTATATAAATAAAAAGTGAACATATTTTATAGCGAAAGTAATGATATTTTATAGCGAAAATGATCATAATTTTATTATTTTTTATTTGTGCACACCACTAATACCTACCATTCTTTCTTATTTATCATTAATAATTTGATAATAACAAGTATAATTTTATATAGTCATTATTTCTTCAAAAAATTTATAAAGTCTATTCATTTCTTCAAAAAAGTTATCTCACTAGTTAAATTAAATTTTATAAAGTCATTATTCAATTTTGATATAACTTTGTCTATTTATTTTTTTTAGCCTTCATTCTAGTACATTAATTTTAAAATTTTATTCACCACATAATCTAGACATTCAATATTTACTTCATTTAATCAAATATTGTTTACATAAATATTTTATTTAGTAAAAAAATACAATCGTTACATCAATATTGTGGTTAATACACAAAACTACTGGATTTTTATATATTAGAATATATTTGAACATGTTATATTTAACTTGTATGAATAAAGTAAATACAAAGACAAATACTTGTGTATATATAGTTTATGTAATCCATAATTTTTTTAATTAGTACTTGAAAATTTACTTTTTAAATAAGTAAACTAGTATTATTCTTTTGAATGAAAAATATTACTCTTCAAATTCTGACATGCTTCGACTTTTTATATTTTTATTGAAATGGATAATATTTTTCATTTGAAAGAGTAATAGTTCATTTATTTAAAAATTAAATTTTCACACACTAACCTCATTCATAAGAGACTAACTCAAACATAAATTCAAAATTTTAAATATATATATATATTTCTTATTTCATGATGTTTTATATATAAAGATTTTAATTAATATTAATTTAATTAAAATAATTTTGTAATATAAAAAATATTCATATTATAATAAAGTAAAATTGCGAGCTTGTCTAAATATTTTTAGAAATAATTAAAACCTAATCTATTTGTTATAAATACATAAAAGCACAAAAAAAGGGTTGAAATTAAAATATTATTACATAATTTACATTGTCAATTTGTCATAAACCATTCGCCGCCCAATTTTTCAATTTTCACTTTCCAATTGTGAAGACCTAGTTTCTTCCTCTCTCCAAGTCGCTGCCGCTCTCCGCCTCTCCCTGTCACAATCATTTCTGCCAGGACATTGTAGCCACCATCGTCGCCAGCTGGACATTGCGGAACTTCGTTGCCCAACCTTCCTCTCACGCTGTCATTTCGGTCCTCTGTTCTTCCAAGCACGCGCGTCAGAAATTAAAATATTATTACATAATTTACATTGTCAATTTGTCATAAACCATTCACCGCCCAATTTTTCAATTTTCACTTTCCAATTGTGAAGCCCTAGTTTCTTCCTCTCTCCAAGTCGCTGCCACTCTCCGCCTCTCCTTGTCGCAATCATTTCTGCCAGGATATTGTAGCCACCGTCGTCGCCGACTGGACATTGTGGATCTTCTTTGCCCAACCCTCCTCTCACGCTGTCATTTCAATCCTCTGTTCTTCCAAGCACGCGCGTCAAAAATTAAAATATTCTTACATAATTTACATTTTTAATTTGTCATAAACCATTCACCGCCTAATTTTTCCATTTTCACTTTCCATTTGCGAAGCCCTAGTTTCTTCCTCTCTCGCTGTCGCTTCCGCTCTCCGCTTCTCCCTGTCGCAATCATTTCTACCAGGACATTACAGTCACCGTCATCGCTGGCTGGACATTACGGAACTTCGTTGCCTAACCCTCCTCTCACTTCCATTTTGCTAATCTGTTCTTCCAGGCACGCGCGTTTGACTTTAGGTTCTCTCTCTAGTTTCTCTATCTGTAATTAGTAAAGTTATGAGTTTCTTTTGCTTTGAAGGGGACAACGACGTGTTTATTAAGAGGTTTTGAATAAGTGATGTATTAAGAAAAAAGAGAAGGTAAAATAATCAAGAGTAAAGATGATAAAAGGAGCCACATGCGGCAAGGCTATGAAAAGGCATGAAGCTATCGAAATCTATAGTATTCAAAGTTCATGTCGTTGAACATTAAATGATGAATATAATTTGGGCTTGTAGTATGCCAATCAAAAACCCCTCCAATGTCTGATAAGGCATCAATAACTGTATTTTCCTCCCAGAAAATTGAGATACGTGGAAGTTTATGTTTGAGATGATATCTTTAGCTTTTCTCCATCTCACTAACAATCTCCAAGGAATCTTCAGAGCAGGGTCGGTCAGTGCATATAATACATACATTGAGTCTGTCTCTAACCATAGAGAAGTCCGTTCCCTATCATGCGGCAACTCCACAACAATAAAGGCTACCGCCATTTTTTTCTCAAAAGCAAATCCAGTTCCATATCCACACGTGAAACTTCCTCTAGCAAACCCTTTGTTGTTTATGAAAATTCCAGCCCCGAGATTATGCCTGGAGCCCCCGAAGCATGACCATCTATATTGACTTTTATCCATCCAGGTGGTGTGGTTCCCAATATAGAGACATAATGTTCGGAGCTTTCTTGGGTACTCCTATTACGCCAAAAAATGCAGTGCGGCCAAGTCTTCCATAGTGTTATTCATCATGCCAATAGATAGCCTTCCCGCTGCTTTGATGAGTGACATCAATACAGCCTTTATAACAGATATTCTCATGGGAGGACGGCTCCCTTCTGAGTTCAAATCCATATTCATATTCATTCTCTCGTTTCTGGTGCTCTAGATGATCTAGAAGTATGAAACAATTGCCACTCTCCACAAACTCATGACCTGAGTACTTCCCTCCATGCGCATTGCATGAAGTAAAAAAGCAACAAAACTTTGATCCAATGGAATGACTCCATCAAATCCAAACCCTGCCAAAATATATTATAGTACCTCTGATGAAACCCTACAATGTAGAAAGAGATGATCAAAAATTTCAGAGTCAGATTCAAATAAATAACAACATGTGGGGCCATGAAAATCCCTATTCACTAGAATATCCCATGTGGTAAGAACTCCCCGAATAGCCTTCCATAGAATGAGAAACAACAAACATTATTTCAAAGGTTGAAGAAGTAGTTTGTGATGAGGTGGTGTCCAATGTGGATGAGGAAGTTGCCACTGATGATGATTTGTCTTTTGATGATGAGAGGATTATTGGTGAATTTTTGTCTTCATTCATTGATGAAAGTAAGTGTGATAAAGAGTTGTGGTTGGAACAAGATCATGAAATAGTTGAAGTTGATGCTTCATTAAAGGTGGAAGACCCTGATAAATTCATTCTTACTTGTAAAATTGGAAATGAGGAATATTTTAATGATATATGTCATCTTGGTTCAAGCATTAACGTGATGCCTTTGGAAATTTTGAAAAACTTGGCATTGGGAGGTTAAAGGAAACGGATGTAGAAATCGAAATAATGGATGGTTCAATGATAAAGCCCCATGGAGTTGTGGAGGATATGCTTGTGAAAATAGAGAATTTTGTTTTTCTGGTGGATTTTATGATAATCGAGAAGTAAGTGGATCCTTTGATCCCATTGATTTTTGGAAGGCCAATTTTGGCAACCGGAAGAGCAAAATTTGACATGGATAAGAAGGAACTCATACTTCGTTCAAATAAAAGAGAATATGTTATCAAGTAAGAAATTAAAAGGGGGACATCTTCATTTGAAGCCACCCATTAAACCTCTGGATGATCGAGATCGAGTGGTAAGTGAGATTTTAAAAGATGAAGAATTGACTATCTTTTTACTTGAATTTGCAAGAAATTTTTCTTCAAAAAGGAACAAGTTTGGGAGAAATCCACATGTTGATTGAAAGTGCAAAGTTGATTCTACTCCGTGAACCAAGTCAAAAACTCCTTGAAGTGAGCATTTTCTTGCCATTTGTATGGTCAAATTAGCTATTAGACATACGAATATAGTTGGAGAACATGTTTTTAGAGTATAAAAAAAATGCTAGGAAGCTTGCACCATAGAGTCGCTAAAAAGCCAAAGTGGAGAGCTGATTCTACTCTGTGAGCCAGGTCAAGAAATCCTTGAAGTGAGCATTTTCATTCCATTTTTATGGCCAAATTAGTTATTAAACTTGCTAATATTATTGGATAAAATGTTTTTAGAGTATATAAATGCAATGAAGCTTACACCATAGAGTCACTAAAAACTCATAGTGCAGAGATGATTCTACTCCGTGAACCAGGTCAAGAACTCCTTAAAGTGAGCATTTTCTTGCCATTTTTAAGGTCAAATAAGTTATTAGACAAGTGAATATAGTTGGAGAACATGTTTTCAGAGTATAAAAATTCTAGGAAGCATGCGCCATAGAGTCACTAAAGAGTCAAAGTGCAGAGTTGATTATACTCCGTGAACCGTTTTCTTGCCATTTTTATAGTCAAATTAGTTATTGGACATGATAATATTACTGAAGAACATGTTTTCAGAGTATAAAAATTCTAGAAGTATGTATAATAGAGTAACTAAAAAGTCAAAGTGCAGAGCAGATTCTACTCCGTGAGCCAGGTCTAGAACTACTTAAAGTGAGCAATTTCTTGCCATTTTTATGTTCAAATTAATTATAACACATGAGAATATATTTGGAGAACATATTTTCAGAGTATTAAAATGCTGGAAGTATGCGCTATAGAGTCACTAAAAAGTCAAATTGCAGAGCTGATTCTACTCCGTGAGTCAGAAGTCCTTGAAGTGAGCATTTTATTTCCTTTTTATGGACAAATTAGTTATTAGTCTTGCTAATATTGTTTGACAATATGTTTTTAGAGTATATAACTGCTATGAAGCTTGTTCCATAGAGTCATTAAAAGCTCACAATGCAGAGCCGATTCTACTCTGTGAACCATGTCAAGGACTCCTTGAAGTGAGTATTTTCTTGCCATTTTATGTCAAATTAGTTATAAAACATGAGAATATATTTGGAGAATATATTTTTACAGTAAAAAAAGACTAGGAAGCTTGCACCATAGAGACTAAAAAGTCAAAGTGCAGAGTTGAATCTACTCCGTGAGCCATGTCAAGAACTCCTTGAAGTGAGCATTTTATTGCCATTTTTATGCTCAAATTAGTTATTAGACATAATAATACAGTTGGAGAACATGTTTTTAGAATATAAAAATGCTAGGAAGCTTGCACCACAGAGTCGCTAAAAAGTCAAAGTGGAGAGCTGATTTTACCCAGTGAGTCAGATCAAGAAGTTCTTTAAGTGAACATTTTCTTTCCATTTTTATTGCTAAATTAGTTATTAGACTTGGTAGTATTGTTGGATAACATGTTTTTAGAGTATATGACTGCTATGGAGCTTGTACCATAGAGTCATTAAAAACTCACAGTGCAGAGCTGATTCTACTTTGTGAACCATGTCAAGAACTCGTTGAATTGAGCATTTTATTGCCATTTTTATGGTCAAATTAGTTATAAGACATGATAATATAGTTGGAGAATATTTTTCAGATTAAAAAAGGCTAGGAAGCTTGCACCATAGAGACTAAAAAGTCAAAGTGCAGAGTTGATTCTACTCCGTGAGCCAGGTCAAGAACTCCTTGAAGTGAGCATTTTTTTTTCCATTTTTATGGTCAAATTCATTATTAGACATAAGAATATAGTTGGAGAACATATTTTTAGAGTATAAAAATGCTAGGAAATTTGCACCATAGAGTCGCTAAAAAGTCAAAGTAGAGAGTTGATTATACTCTGTGAGCCAGGTCAAGAAGTCCTTGAAGTGAGCATTTTCTTTCCATTTTTATGGCCAAATTAGTTATTAGACTTGCTAATATTGTTGGATAACATGTTTTTAGAGTATATAACTGCTATGAAGCTTGTACCATAGAGTCACTAAAAACTCATAGTACAGACAGATTCTACTCCATGAGCCAGGTCAAGAACTCCTTGAAGTGAGCATTTTCTTGCCATTTTTATGGTCAAATTAGTTATTAGACATGAGAATATAGTTGGAGAACATGTTTTCAGACTTTAAAAATGCCAGGAAGCTTGCGCCATAGAGTCACTAAAAAGTCAAAGTGCGGAGTTGATTCTACTCCGTGAGCCATTTTCTTACTATTTTTATAGTCAAATTAGTTATTAGACCTTAGAATGTTGTGGAAAACATGCTTGCAGTGTATAAAAATTCTATAAGCTGGCATAATAAGGTTACTAAAAAGTCAAAGTGCAGAGCTAATTCTATTCCGTGAGACAAGTCTAAAACTACTTAAAGTGAGCAATTTTTTGCCATTTTTATGGTAAAATTAGTTCTCACACATGAGAATATAGTTGGAGAACATATTTTTTTAGTATCAAAATGCTAGGAAACTTGTGCCATAGAGTTATTAAAATGTCAAAGTGCAGAGCTGATTCTACTGTTTGAGCTAGAAGTCCTTGAAGTGAGCATTTTATTTCCTTTTTTATGGACAAATTAGATATTAGACTTGCTAATATTTTTGGATAACATGTTTTTAGCGTATATAACTACTACAAAGCTTGTTCCATAGAATCATTAAAAACTCACAATGCAGAGCTGATTCTTCTTTGTGAACCATGTCAAGAACTCTTTGAAGTGAGCATTTTCTTGCCATTTTTATGGTCAAATTAGTTATAAGACTTGAGAATATAGCTGGAGAACATGTCTTCAGAGTACAAAAATTATAGGAAGCTTGCGCCATATAGCCACTAAAAACTTAAAGTGCAGAGTTGATTCTACTCGGTGAGCCGTTTTCTTGCCATTTTTATGGTCAAATTAATTATTAGACATGAGAATATTGTTGGAGAACATGTTTGCAGAGTATAAAAATTCTAGGAAGCTTGCATAATAGAGTAACTTAAAAGTAAAAGTGCATAGTTTATTCTATTCCGAAAGCCAGGTCTAGAACTATTTAAAGTGTGCATTTTCTTATCATTTTATGGTCAAATTAGTTCGGAGACATGAGAATATTGTTGGAGAACACATTTTTAGAGTATCAAAATACTAGGAAACTTGCACCATAGAGTCATTAAAATGTCAAAGTGCAGAGCTGATTCTACTCCTTGAGCCAGAAGTCCTTGAAGTGTGCATTTTATTTCCTTTTTTATGGACAAATTAGTTATTAGAGTTGTTAATATTATTGGATAACACGTTTTTAGCGTATATAACTACTATGAAGCTTGTTCTATAGAATCATTAGAAACTCATAGTGCAGAGCTGATTCTTCTTTGTGAACCATATAAAGAACTCTTTGAAGTGAGCATTTTCTTGCCATTTTTATGGATAAACTAGTTATAAGACATGAGAATATAGTTGGAGAATATGATTTCAGAGTAAAAAAAGGCTAGGACGCTTGCACCATAGAGTCACCAAAAAGTCAAAGTGCAGAGTTGATTCTACTCCGTGAGCCAGGTCAAGAACTCCTTGAAGTGAGAATTTTCTTGCATTTTTATGGTCAAATTAGTTCTCACACATGAGAATATAGATGTAGAACATATTTTCAGAGTATCAAAATGATAAAAAGCTTGCGCAATAGAGTCACTAAAAGTTAAAGTGCAGAGCCTATTCTACTCCGTGAGCCAGAAGTCCTTGAAGTGAGCATTTTATTTCCTTTTCTATGGACAAATTAGTTATTAGTATTGATAATATTGTTGGATAACATGTTTTTATAGTATATGACTGCTATGAAGATTGTTCCATAGAGTCATTAAAAACTCACATTGCAGAGCTGATTCTACTCCGTGAGCCAGGTGAAGAACTCCTTGAAGTGAGCATTTTCTTGCCATTTTTATGGTCAAATTAGTTATTAGACATGAGAATATAGCTAGAGAACATGTCTTCAGAGTACAAAAATGCGAGGAATCTTGCGCCTTAGATCCATTAAAAACTCAAAGTGCAGAGTTGATTCTACTCCGTGAGCCATTTTCTTCCCATTTTTATGGTCAAATTAGTTATTAGAGATGAGAATATTATTGGAAACATGTTTGCAGAGTATAAAAATTCTAGGATGCTTGCATAATAGAGTAACTAAAAAGTTAAAGTGCATAGTTTATTCTATTCCGAGAGCCAGGTCTAGAATTATTTAAATCGAGCATTTTCTTATCATTTTAATGGTCAAATTAGTTCTGAGACTTGAGAATATTGTTGGAGAACACATTTTCAGAGTATCAAAATGATAGGAAACTTGTGCTATAGAGTCACTAAAAGTCAAAGTGCAGAGCTGATTCTACTCCTTGACCCAGAAGTCCTTAAAGTGAGCATTTTATTTCCTTTTTTATGGACAAATTAGTTATTAGACTTGCTAATATTGACTGATAACATGTTCTTAGTGAATATAACTACTACGAAGCTTGTTCCATAGAATCATTAAAAACTCATAGCATAGAGCAGATTCTTCTTTGTGAACCATGTCAAGAACTCTTTGAAGTGAGCATTTTCTTGTCATTTTTATGGTCAAATTAGTTATAAGACATTAGAATATAATTGTAGAATATGATTTTAGAGTAAAAAAAGGTTAGGAAGCTTTCACCATAGAGTCACTAAAAAGTCAAAGTGCAGAGTTGATTCTACTCCGTGAGCCAAGTCAAAAACTCCTTGAAATAAGCATTTTCTTGCCATTTTTATGGTCAAATTAGTTATTAGGCATACGAATATAGTTGGAGAACAAGTTTTAGGGTATAAAAATTCTAGGAAGCTTGCACCATAGAGTCGCTAAAAAGTCGAAGTGGAGAGCTGATTCTACTATGTGAGCCAGTCAAGAAATTCTTGAAGTGAGCATTTTCTATCCGTTTTTATGGCCAAATTAGTTATTAGACTTGTTAATATTGTTGAATAAAATGGTTTTAGAGTATATAACAGCTACGAAGCTTGCACCATCGAGTCACTAAAAACTCATAGTGCAGAAATGATTCTACTCCGTGAGCCATGTTAAGAACTCCTTGAAGTGAGCATTTTCTTGCCATTTTATGGTCAAATTAGTTATTAGACATGAGAATATAGTTGGTGAACATGTTTTTAGAGTATAAAAATGCTAGGACGCATGTGCCATATTGTCATTAAAAAGTCAAAGTGCAGAGTTGATTCTACTCCGTGAGCCGTTTTCATGCCAATTTTATAGTCAAATTAGTTATTAGACATGAGAATATTGTTGGAGAACATATTTTCAGAGTACAAATATTCTAGAAGCTTGTATAATAGAATAGCTAAAAAGTCAAAGTGTAGAGCTGATTCTATTCCGTGAGCCAGGTCTACAACTTCTTAAAGTGAGCAATTTCTTGCCATTTTTATGGTCAAATTAGTTCTCACACATGAGAATATAGTTGGAGAACATATTTTCAGACTATTAAAATGCTAGGAAGCTTACGCCCTAGAGTCACTAAAAAGCCAAAGTGCAGAGCTGATTCTACTCTGTGAGCCAGAAGTCCTTGAAGTGAGCATTTTATTTCCTTTTTTATGGACAAATTAGTTATTAGTCTTGCTAATATTGTAGGATAAAATATTTTTAGAGTATATAACTGCTATGATGCTTGTTCCATAGAGTCATTAAAAACTCACAGTGTAGAGCCGATTCTACTCTGTGAACCATGTCAAGAACTCCTTGAAGTGAGCATTTTCTTGCCATTTTTATGGTCAAATTAGTTATAAGACATGAGAATATAGTTGCAGAATATATTTTAAGAGTAATAAAAGGCTAGGAAGCTTGAACCATAGAGTCACTAAAAAGTCAAAGTGCAGAGTTGATTCTACTCCGTGAGCCAGGTCAAGAACTCCTTGAAGTGAGCATTTTCTTACTATTTTTATGGTCAAATTAGTTATTAGACATAAGAATATATTTTGGGAACATGTTTTTCGAATATTAAAATGCAAGGAAGCTTGCACCATAGAGTCGCTAAAAAGTCAAAGTGGAGAGTTGATTCTACTCTATGAGTCAGGTCAAGAACTCCTTGAAGTGAGCATTTTCTTGCAATTTTTATTGTCAAATTAGTTATTAGACATGAGAATATAGGTTGAGAACATGTTTTCAGAGTATAAAAATACTAGGAAGCATGTGCCATATTGTCAATAAAAAGTCAAAGTGCAGAGTTAATTCTACTCCGTGAGACGTTTTCATGCCTTTTTTATAATCAAATTAGTTATTAGACATGAGAATATTGTTGGAGAACATGTTTGCAGAGTATAAAAATTCTAGAAGCTTGCATAATAGTGTAACAAAAAAGTCAAAGTACAGAGCTGATTATATTCCGTAAGCCAGGTCTAGAACTACTTAAAGTGAGCAATTTCTTGCCATTTTTATGGTCAAATTAGTTCTCACACATGAGGATATAGTTGGAGAACATATTTTCAGAGTATCAAAATACTAGGAAGCTTGCGCCATAGAGTCACTAAAAAGTCAAAGTGCAGAGCTGATTCTACTCCGTGAGCAAGAAGTCCTTGAAGTGAGCCTTTTATTTCCTTTTTTAAGGACAAATTAGCTATTAGTCTTGATAATATTGTTGGATAATATGTTTTTAGAGTATATAACTGCTATGAAGCTTGTTCCATAGAGTCATTAAAAACTTACAATGCAGAGCTGATTCTACTCTGTGAACCATGTTAAGAACTCCTTGAAGTGAGAATTTTCTTGCCATTTTTATGGTCGAATTAGTTCTCACAAATGAGAATATAGTTGGAGAACATATTTTTGAGTGTATCAAAATGCTAGGAAGCTTGCGCCATAGAGTCACTAAAAAGTCAAAGTGCAGAGCTGATTCTACTCCGTGAGCCAGAAGTCCTTGAAGTATGAGCATTTTATTTCCTTTTTTATGGACAAATTAGTTATTAGTCTTGTTAATATTGTTGGATAATATGTTTTTAGAGTATATAACTGCTATGAAGCTTGTTCCATAGAGTCATCAAAAACACACAGTGCAGAGTTGATTCTACTATGTGAATCATGTCAAGAACTCCTTGAAGTGAGAATTTTCTTGCCATTTTTATGGTCGGATTAGATGGAGAATATATTTTTAGAGTTAAAAAAGGTTAGGAAGCTTGCACATAGAGTCACTAAAAAGTCAAAATGCAGAGTTGATTCTACTCTGTGAGCCAGGTCAAGAACTCCTTGAAGTGAGCATTTTCTTGCCATTTTTATGGTCAAATCAGTTATTAGACATAAGAATATAGTTTGAGAACATGTTTTCAGAGTATAGAAATGCTAAGAAACTTGCACCATAGTGTCGCAAAAAAGTCAAAGTGGAAGGCATATTCTATTATGTGATCCAGGTCAAGAAGTCCATGAAGTGAGCATTTTCTTTCCATTTTTATGGCCAAATTAGTTATTAGACTAGCTAATATTGTGGATAACATGTTTTTAGAGTATATAACTGCTACGAAGCTTGCACCATAGAGTCACTAAAAAGTCACAGTTCAGAATTGATTCTACTCTGTGAGCTAGGTCAAGAACTCCTTGAAGTGAGCATTTTCTTGCAAATTTTATAGTCAAATTAGTTATTAGACATGAGAATATAGTTGGAGAACATGTTTTCATGGTTTAAAATGCTAGGAAGCTTGCGTCATAGAGTCACAAAAAGTCAAAGTGCAGAGTTGTTTCTACTCCGTTAGTCATTTTCTTGCCATTTTTGTAGTCAAATTAGTTATTAGACATGAGAATGCTGATGGAAAACATGTTTGCAGAGTATAAAAATTCCAGAAGCTTGCATACTAGAGTAAATAAAAATTCAAAGTGCAAAAATGATTCAATTCGGTGAGCCAGGTCTTAAACTACTTAAAGTGTGCAATTTCATGCTATTTTTATGGTCAAATTAGTTCTCACACATGAGAATATAGTTGGAAAACATATTTTCAGAGTTTTAAAATGCTAGGAAGCTTATGCCATAGAGTCACTAAAAAGTCAAAGTGCAGAGCTGATTCTACTCCGTGAGCCAGAAGTTCTTGAAGTGAGCATTTTATTTCCTTTTTTATGGACTAATTAGTTATTAGTCTTGCTAATATTGTTGGATAACATATTTTTAGAGTATATAACTACAATGAAGCTTGTTCCATAGAGTCATTAAAAACTCACAGTGCAGAGATGATTCTACTGTGTGAACCATGTCCAGAACTCCTTGAAGTGAGCATTTCCTTGCCACTTTTATGGTCTAATTAGTTATGAGACATGAGTATATAGTTGGAGAATATATTTTAAGAGTAATAAAAGGCTAGGAAGCTTGCACCATAGAGTCACTAAAAAGTCAAAGTGCAGAGTTGATTATACTCCGTGAGCTAGATCAAGAACTCATTGAAGTGAGCATTTTTTTACCATTTTTATGGTCAAATTAGTTATTAGACATAAGAATATAGTTGGGGAACATGTTTTTAGAATATAAAATGTTAGGAAGCTTGCACCACAGAATCGTTAAAAAGTCAAAGTTGAGAGCTGATTCTATTCCGTTTGCCAGGTCAAGAAGTCCTTGAAGTGAGCATTTACTTTCCATTTTTATGGCCAAATTAGTTATAAGACTTTCTAGTATTGTCGGATAACATGTTTTTAGAGTATATAACTGCAAAGAAGCTTGCACCATAGAGTCACTAAAAACTCATAGTGAAGAGCTTATTCTACTCCGCGAGGCAAGTCAAGAACTCCTTGAAATGAGCATTTTCTTGCCATTTTATGGTCAAATTTTTTATTAGACATGAGAATATATTGGAGAACATGTCTTCAGAGTATAAAAATGCTAGGAAACTTGAGCCATAGAGTCACTAAAAAGTCAAAGTGCAGAGTTGATTCTACTCTGTGAGCCAAAAGTCCTTGAAGTGAGCATTTTATTTCATTTTTATGGAAAAATTAGTTATTAGTCTTGCTAATATTGTTAGATAACATATTTTTAGAGTATATAACTGCTATGAAGCATGTTCCATAGAATCATCAAAAACTCACAGTGCAGAGTTGATTCTACTGTGTGAACCATGTCAAGAACTTCTTGAAGTGAGCATTTTCTTGCCATTTTTATGGTCAAATTAGTTATAAGACATGAGAATATAGTTGGAGAATATATTTTAAGAGTAATAAAAGGCTAAGAAGCTTGCACCGTTGATGAGTGTGTAAATTCACAAGTTTGGCGCTATGTTTTGTGCTAATTTTGGAGAGTTTTGATGTGAAAATAGGTGGAAAACCTATATATATTGTGAATTAGCATGAATCAGGTGTTAGTGGAGCTATTTGAGTGTTTTCTTAGCAAAAACGGAGTGAAAGAGCCAAGAATCGAAGAGACAGAGTCGAAGCTATGCGAACCGCCCAAGAATTAGGTGGGTTCGACCTGGTTGGAGGAGGGTTCGACCTCTCCAACAGGTCGAACCAACATTGCTGAACTTACAGAAGAGGATTCGACCACAACTCGAGTGTTTCTACCTGTCCATTAGGTCGAACCATGGTCGAACCAGTTTGCGGGAAAGAGGATTCGACCACGACGTTTGAGTTCGACTTGCCAGTTGGTCGAATCGAGAGCGGGAGTTGTCCAGTAATGAGGTTCGACCTGGGGTTCGACCAAGGCCTACGTGGTTCGACCTGTCCAGAAGGTCGAACCTGTGCAGAATTCTTCCAGTAGCGGGGTTCGACCTGGGGTTCAACCTGTGGCCAGTTGTTCGACCTGTTTGACGTGGTCGAACCTATGCGCGAGAACTTACCTTATCTGGATTTTCGAGGCCGAAACGCGTGAGATCACTTAGAAAGCCCATTCCAAGCCCTAGAGACGTGATTACAAGTATAAAAGAAGGCTCATACAGAGAATGAATAGAGCTTTTGATCATCAATCATAAGAGAGACAAGAGTAGAGGTGGTGATCCATCCGGAGGGCTGTGACAGAGGTTCGCTGAAGGTTCAAGTAAGAATGATCAATCTAACCATGATTGTTCCTAGATCAATCATGGGCTAGAACCACCTTGGTAGTTCTAGGGTTATGAAAGTTTCATGATGTAATTCGTATTTCGTGTGTAAAACTCCGTACAACACTACATGTGGTTTGTTTTATATAAGATTGCATATTTAATCCATACTCATAGTCGTTTTGTGCATCAATGATCGTTGTGTAGAGTCTGAATACATAACATGGTTATTGATTGAGTGCGTTCACTACTGAGCAGGGTTTATTGTTATAATTCTAAGTGAAGGGATTCCGAAGTCATACTAGAACCGTCTTATATGAATATTCATGAATTGAATTAAATTCGGGTTGATGAATAGGATGAAGAGTACAACTTAATAGTACCTAAAAAGGGAGATTAAATCAGGTTAGATTCTAGACGTAGAAGATAATTGATTATGATAGTATCTAGAAAGGGGGGTGAAGTATATCTCTTGCTCTGAGGTTATTCACACGTGTTACACGCATGTTTACTTGTGTCTGTAGAGTAGATATGCATGGTTTAGTGATGCGTCCACAAACCACAGGGCAGAGTCGGACACCATCACATGAAAATACGAATTGCTAGTGAAACTGGATGACCCGACGAACTACCTATTATTCTTATTGATCACAACTCACTTTTCTCTACTCTTACTATTTCTTTTTGCTATTTCGATTAGAAGTTATTATCCATTAAACCTTTACAATTACCAAACATAGTCTAAAATATACTAGAAGATAACAAATTGATATTTAACCGTCCCATGGGTTCGATATTGTAACTTGGTCATCTTCGCGACTACAATTGATATCCTTATACTTGAGGATTAATTTGTGTGTTGAGAAAACCCCTATCAAGTTCTTGGCGCCGTTGCCGGGGATGGCGTAAAATATCTTTTTTGTATTATTTCTAGTTTATTAGGACTATTTACCTTGTTTTGTTATTTTCTTTCTTATTCGTTTTAGGTGTATGCTCACAAGATCAAAGAAAGGTAATCTTGAACCGTATAATCCTGAGATTGGAGCATCATCAAGAAAGAAGAAGAAGAAAAAGAGCAAGGCAAAGACAATTGACCCAACTGAAGCTCTGAATTTTGGAGTCGAGGTTGACAAGCAGATTTCGCAAACGATTGAGGCTACAACTGAAGTTAATTTGGAAGTAGATACAGTCAACATGGCAGCGAATCCGGATAATCTAGCCATCCGAGAGGTTTTCAGAAATAATGGGGCTGGAAATTATGAGCTTTTAGGAGCAAGGGGAACTAACACAACGTTTGATCTTCATCCCGCTCTTATTAGCATGATAGAAAGAAACTCCTTTTCAGGAGGGTCTTTCGAGGATCCACAGCAGCATCTGAACAAGTTCTTGGGCTATGCAAGTACTCAAAAAGACGTAGGAGAACATGAAGATGCTAGGAAGATCCTTTTATTCAAATTCTCGCTTACTAAAAGGCGAGGGATTGGTACGATACTATTAACGCAGCTGAGTGCACCACATGGGAGCAATTGAAGTTAAAGTTCTTGGAAAGGTATATGCCACCTTCGAAGGTGTTTAAGATGAAGCAAGATATTAACCAATTTGCTATTAGTGGAGGTGAGAAATTTCATGAAGCGTGGGATAGATTCAAGGACATGCTCAGGAAGTGCCCTCAACATGGGTTATCTAAAGCCCAATATATCAGTATATTATATAATGGATTGGACTGTGAATCAAGAGTGCTACTTGATGCTTCTTCTAATGGAGCATTGCTTACAAAGTCATCCGTTGAGGCCGAGAGATTGTTTGAAGACATATCGATGAATTCGAGGGATTGGCCTACTGATAGAGTTAGAGGTACGTATGTTCTTGGAAAGGTAGCTCAGGTTGAACAAGCAATGGTGAAAACAAAGAGAGAGGATGAGATTATTTCGAGCTTGTCCAATATCAACAAGCTACTTGAGTCTCAACAGAAGCAGATCAGCGAGATATCTCAACGAGTGCCAATCATGCAGCAAGAGATGATGAATAATGGAACCATCCAAGAAGAATTGGAGGAAGCAAATTATGCCATGGGTCAAAGTATTCAAGGAACGAGGTACCCAAATCAAGGAAACCGGAATTACCGAAGGAACTATCGAGGGAACTTTAATAATCGTGGTCCCTCTGGTAGTTATCAACAGCAACCAAGGAGGCCTGAATTTTCATGGAGCAATACGAACAATGCAGTGCAACTTCCGATGGGTGTTGATCCGGGAGAAAAGGTGGAAGAAGGGAAGCCTAATTTTGAGGATACTGTGAACCGGTACATGGTAAAGAATGATGAAAGAGTGAACCGCCTTGAGACAAAACTTGAGAAAAAAATTAATGATCACCACAGAGATTTTTCCACTCAAGTGAAAGATCTCACGTTGTTGATGGGTACAATTGCAGAGAATGTGAACACGTTGACTCAAACTGTAGGAAAAGGGAAGTTTCCATCTCAGAGTATAGAGAATTCGAAGTCGTGTAATGCCATCACACTGAGGTCGAGAACGCAGTACGAGGGACCGATGAGGCCAGAATCAAAGTTGGAATTTTCTAAGCCTCGGTTCGACCAAAATTCAGAGGGTTCGACCTGGCATACAGGTCGAACCATTGTCAAACCTCATCAACAAAAGCACTCTATTTTGTCATAGGAACGGTTCGACCAACACTCAGAGGGTTCGACCTGGCATACAGGTCGAACCATGGTCGAACCTCATCAGCAAGAGCACTCTGTTTTGATGCAAGAACGGTTCGACCACGATCGAAATTGTTCGACCAACCCTTCAGGTCGAACGCAGGTCGAACCGGAGGATAGAGATTATACAGTGAAGCGGTTTGACCTCCAATGCTGGTCGAACCCAAGTCGAACCTCCGGAGCAGAATGAGATCAGTCTTCCAGGAGAGAGGTTCGACCAATACAATGCTGGTTCGACCTCTCAAACTGGTCGAACCCTAGTCGAACCTCACCAAGATGTTTTGATTGATGCACCTGATGTTCCTTTTGATGTTGATGCAACTCCAGTGGTACGGAATGAGCAAAGTACAGACATAATAGCTGAGAAAAAGTGGGAAAGAGCTAAGCGATTAAGAGCCGAAAAGGAGAAAGCAGAGAAGGTTGATCGTGATGAATGGGGGATTCCCAAAACAAAGATACCTCCACCGTTTCCCTACAAGCTAGTGAAGAAGGGGTTGGAAGAGAAGTTCAAGAAGTTTTCAGAGATAATGAACAAGATAAGCTTGAACATCCCTTTTTCAGAGGCAATCATGGAGATGCCATATTATTCTCGATTCCTTAAAGACATATTGATGAAGAAGCGAAGCTTAACCGGAGTTGAAACGGTAAACTTATCTGAGAATTGTAGCTCAATTATTCAAAAGAAGTTACCACCAAAGATGAAAGATCCGAGGAGATTTACTATTCTATATGAGATCGGGAAGGGGCCAGCACAGCGAGCTTTGTGCGATCTAGGGGCAAGCATCAATTTGATGCCGTTGTCCATCTTTCAGAAGCTTGGTTTGGGGGAGCTGACTCCGACAACTGTTGCTCTCCAATTGGCAGATAGATCAATGACGTTTCCGAAAGGTATTGTTGAAGATGTTCTTGTAAAGGTGGAGAAGCTAGTTTTTCCCATGGATTTCCTTGTACTAGAAATGGATGATGACAAGGATAATGTTCCTTTAATCTTGGGGAGGCCATTCCTTGCTACGGCTGGAGCTATGATAGATGTTCGGAAGGGAGAACTGAAGTTGCGAATGGACAAAGAAGAAGTACTTTTCAACTTGGACAAAGTAATGAAGATGCCAATGGAGTCCCAGTGTTATAGTATTGACGTGGTGGAGGAGATTGTGAAGGAGGATATGTCTCTGATCTTGTCAAAGGATCCTCTTGAGACATGTTTGATGGAGTCTCTTACTTATCCCACTACGGAGCTTGATGGACTGTCTAACGAGGTATGTATTGAATTTCTTGAAAACTTACTTGCTTTGGGTGATGACAGGTTTGCATTGGAAAGAAATAAGGTGGAAGAAGTCAAATGGACCAGGAAGTACTTGCCTTTGGATAACGAAAACACTCCAGTGGAAGAAAGAAAAGAAGAGTTGAAACCATTACCGGAACACTTGAAGTACGCTTTTCTTGGTGATAATGCACAATATCCGGTAATTGTATCTTCTTCCCTTAATGAGGATCAACTTGAGGAGTTATTAGATGTCTTAAGGAAGTACAAGTCTGCAATAGGGTGGTCACTTGATGATTTGAAAGGTATTAGTCCTTCGTATTGTATGCATCGGATTAGGTTGTTGGATGAAGCCAAGGCGAGTGTTCAAAATCAGCATAGGGTGAATCCCGCAATTCAAGAGGTGATAAGGAAGCAAATCCTTACGTGGTTGGATGCTGGAATTATATATCCTATTAGTGATAGTCCCCATGTGAGTCCATTGCATGTAGTTGCTAAAAAGGGGGGCATGACTGTAGTGAAAGCTGAGGATGGAGAAGCTATAGCCACGAGGATTCCTATGGGATAGCGTACATGTGTGGATTACAGGAAATTAAATGAGAACACGTGTAAGGACCATTTTCCTCTTCCTTTTTTGGATCAAATGTTGGATCGTCTTGCAGGGTATGAGTTTTATTGTTTCTTGGATGGATACTCGGGGTATAATCAAATCATGATTGCTCTCGAGGATCAAGAAAAGACTACTTTTACTTGCCCCTACGGGACCTTTGCTTTTAGGAAGATGCCGTTTGGATTGTGTAATGCGCCTGCTACTTTTCAGAGATGCATGATGGCGATTTTTGATGGTTTGATAGAGAAGATCATGGAAGTATTCATGGATGATTTTTCAGTTTTTGGTTCTTCTTTTGATATTTGTTTGTCTAACCTTGCTATTGTTTTGAAGAGGTGTCAAGAAACTAATCTTGTCTTGAATTGGAAGAAGTGCCACTTCATGGTGAAGGATGGGATTGTTCTTGGGCATCATGTTTCCACCAAGGGATTACAAGTAGATCGTGCTAAAGTGGTGGCAATTGAGAAGCTTCCACCACCGACCAATGAAAGAGGAGTGCGGTCCTTCCTTGGACACGCCGATTTTTACAGGAGATTCATAAAAGACTTCTCAAAATACTCTAAGCCCTTATCTTATTTACTTGAAAAGGATATTCCTTTTGTGTTTAATGATGAGTGTCTAACAGCTTTTCAAGTTTTGAAGGAGGCGCTTATTACTGCCCCTATCTTGATCACACCGGACTGGACTCAATCGTTTGTACTTATGTGTGATGCAAGTGATGTAGCACTGGGTGTGGTGCTCGAGTAGCTAAGGGAGAAGAAGTTCTGCGCCATTTACTACGCGAGTAAGACTTTCGATGCGGCACAGAAGAATTACACGATGACTGAAAAGGAGTTTTTGGCTGTTGTGTATGCGTTCGTTAAGTTTCGTCAGTATTTGGTTAGCATGAAGACGCTTGTGTATACGGATCATTCAGCGATTCGGTATTTGATGGAGAAGAAGGAGATGAAGCCTAGGATTATAAGGTGGATTCTACTACTTCAGGAGTTTGACATGGAGATTCGGGATAAGAAAGGAACAGAAAATGTGTTGGCAGATCACTTGTTAAGGTTGGAGACTAGGGAGCATTGTGATAATTCTTTCGAGTATATTGAAGAAATGTTCCCTGATGAGAAGATCATGGCTGTGGCTGTTGAAGGAACTGAGCGAGCGTGTGTGGTCGCAGCGCAAGGTATGGATCCATGGTACGCCGATTATTTTAATTACATTGTCATTGGAGAAATTCCAAGGGATCTCAACCGATATCAACTTGCAAAATTTCGGAGGGAAGTTGAGACATTTATATGGTATGATCCATTTGTTTACAAGATTTGTACAGATTCTATTGTCCGAAGATGTGTACCCGAGATGGAAATGGAGAGTGTGCTTGAGTTCTGCCATGCACAACCAAATGGAGGGCATTTCGGAGCGCAAAAGGCTGTAGCTAAGGTACTTCAATCCGCTCTTTATTGGCCTACATTGTTTAGAGATAGTGAGAGCTATGTGGCATCTTGCGATAGATGTCAGCGCATGGGAAATATAGGTAGGAGAGATGAGATGCCAATGCAGCCTAGTATAGTTGTGGAGATATTTGATGTATGGGGGATCGATTTTATGGGGCCTTTTCCCCCGTCGAATGGGTTTCTCTACATTCTTCTTGCGGTGGATTATGTTTCAAAGTGGGTGGAAGAGATTCCTACTCGTGTTAATGACTCAAAAATTGTTTTATCTTTCTTGAAGAAGCATATTTTTGCCCGTTATGGAGTTCCTAGAGCATTAGTTAGTGATGGAGGTTCTCACTTCGTCAATAAATTTCTTGAGAAGGTGCTTAAGGATTATGGTGTTAAGTATAGGGTTACTACACCCTATCATCCACAAGCGAATGGGCAAGCAGAGGTCTCCAACCGTCAAGTCAAGCAGATTCTGGAGAAAGTGGTAGGAACTAATAGAAAGGATTGGGCTATGAAGCTTGATGATGTGTTATGGGGGTTCCGGACCGCTTACAAGACGGTGTTAGATATGTCACCGTATCAAATTGTCTATGGGAAGCCGTGCCACTTACCTGTAGAGATTCAACACAAAGCATTTTGGGCTTTGCGACGCTTGAACTTGACTCTTAAGGATGTGAAGGAGTTGAGGATAACTCACATGAATCAATTGGATGAGTTTAGGAGTCGTGCTTACAAGAATTCAGAGATTTATAAGGAAAGAATGAAGAGGTGGCATGATTCTAAGATCTCATACAAGGAGTTCAAGCAAGGAGATGAGGTACTACTTTTTAACTCTCGTTTGAAGCTTTTTGCAGGCAAGTTGAAGTCTAAGTGGACGGGACCATTCATGATTCATCGAGCCTTAGGAGGGGGAGTTTTGAGCTTATTAACAAAGATGGAGACGTTATCGCGGCGAATGGGCATCGGTTGAAGCATTATAGGTCGCCGGATGATGCGTGTGTCATTTTTGATGATACCTTGATCTGATTTGGTACCGTCGTGACTCTCCGACGTTAAACATGAGCGCTTGTTGAGAGCTTACTCTTCCATTTTATTGCTTTATTTCTTTTGTGTGAGTAAGAAATTTTTATATTTAAAATGCTTACTAATCGGCAATTACATCTCTTTTCAAACTTAGTTTCGACTTGCGTTTTTACTAAGTTTGGGGGGTGTGATGTTATTACCTCATTGAAGCATTAAGAGTATAATCTTTTCTTTGTATTGTTTGTTAGGGGAGTTGGTTTTTGCGGCCATATTGAAATTTTAATCGATTTTGATGTGACAATTTTTTACAACTTGCCTAATGTTCAGTGGTTTTTGGTTGTGTTTTCTTTTACAGAGTTACTCATGAATGATGTTATGTGGAACAATTTCTGAAGTTGTGCTCTAGATTGTACCTAATGAAGTTGTGTTGAAGCTTGAAGTGTGTAGTGAATGAAGAACACTCAGTTTTGAAAATCAGGAGGATGGTTCGACCAACACTAGGAGTGGATCAACAAGTGCCAGAGGTCGAACAAAAGCAGAGGAAGTCGAACCGGCGTCGAAAGTTATCCAGTGAGGTGGTTCAACCTAAGCCATAGTTGTTCGACCTATTCAGAAGGTCGAACCTAAGGTCGAACTAGTCAGTTCAAAGCACTCTGTTTTCCAGAAGAGGGGTTCGACCAATTCAAGGATGGTTCGACCTGATCAGCAAGTCGAACCCAGGTCGAACCGAGAAGATCATTTGTCCAGAATAGAGGTTCGACCTCGTCATCCATGGTTCGACCTGTTCAGGAGGTCGAACCTGAGGTCGAACCAAGCCAGGTACGCGATTTAAGTTCGATTTTTCAGAGGGGTTCGATCACTTTTTCGAAACACCAAACCTCGAACCCTCTTCGAACCTCTACACCCTTGCACAAATTCTTCAATTACACTTGATTTCACACCGATTACACAACACTACACCTTGAATTTTTGATTCGGTCGCGGATTTGGGCGGGTTTCGTCGCGAGTTAGGGCTGAAATCGCGATTTTTGGTTGTTGTGTGTTCTTGATCGGTTGTTCACCATGGGCAAGTCAAAAGGTATGTTTTTCCAACTCAATTACTCTAGGATTGAAGGTTTAGGTAAGAAATTCGATGTGAATAAGAGGATTGATGTTGAGTATGGTTGAATTTCATGGTGAATGTTGATATTGTGACTTGTTCATATGAATTCTTGTTTCATGGTTTTTGGTTGTTTGATTATTGATAGAACTTGAATTTTTATGTGGATTGATCAAGGATAGAACATATCATAGAATGAGCATGTTGATTTGGTTTGAAATTGATGAAATTGAAGTAGTTCATTGAGAGAAACATGTTGAATTTTTGATTGATTTGCTTGAATTGATTAATGCATGCTTGTTGGTTATGTTTTGATGATTAAGGAGAATGTGATTGGAGATGTTTTGAGCATGTTGAATAAGCAAGTGGTGTTGAGATGATAGTTTGTGTGAATATGCATTGATGCTTGAAGTCTTGAGTAGAGTATGTGATGTGCTAGTAAAATACTTGCTTTCTTGTCTTGTTGGTTGGATTGAAGTATTTGTTTTCAGGAAAGGGACAAGGATCAAGTAAAGGTAAAGGAAAGGCAGAGGAGGAAAGATCGAAGAAGAGGCATGACAGGCCTTTGAATTTGGACAAAGTGACAAGGAAAATGAGGCTACAAGATTGTTTACCCGATAACTTCAAGATTCAGATGTAAGATTGGGATGAGATCAAAGAGAAGTGGGAAGAAGTTTCAGACAAGATAGCTCGCACTCGATACCAAGATGATGAAGCGATGAGGATAATGAGAATAGGGGATGATATATTTTGGATGTTTGATCAAGTAGGGATCCGAAGATTCATGGAGTTGAAGAGGCCGACGTACTTCCATGTTACAGCGGAAGTAGTTTGCTCATTTGAGATGGAGAAGGACCCCCTTGGGTACCCATATCAGTGTACGTTTCAGCTTGGCGGAGTGAGTAGGAGATGGACATCTGAGGATTTCAATGAGCTATTTGAGACGCCTTTAGAGATCCCTCATTTAGAAAATGCTGCATTCAGTGCAAAACGGTTTTGGAGAGAGATCACCGGGGAGATTCGTGATTATAAGACCAGACAGGCTCGTGCTTCCGCAATAAAGAACCCAGTCTTGAGGTACATGGACCGCGTCCTGAGCAACACGTTATTCGCCCGCTCGGAGGGGAGTGTTGTGTCTAGAGGAGAGCTTTACGCCCTGTGGTGTATGCTAAACGGGGTGAAGTTCAATGTTGGAGCTTATTTTATTGCGCAGCTGAATCGATTCAAGACCATTGGATTTCAAAAGGTGAATATTGGAGGGTTATTGACGATCGTGGCTGAGCATTACAACTTGGATCTCACCGGCTTTACACCAGTAGAAGGAGAACCCGATTTGATGTTGAGCACGTGCGTGAAGGGAGGATTTGCCCATTTTAGAAATGGAGATTGTTTTTTCACGAGGGGTCTCAAGCCTTTCGAATTTATGTTCCCTTTCGACGTGAGCAACTTGAAAACTATTTGGGAAGCAAGGAATAAGTTAATGAATTCTCTTGGACATACCGCCTTATCCGTGGCAGTGAAGTCGGGTGGTGATTGGAGAGCGGTAGCGCAGATATGCGCTGAGGGGAGGATGGCTGAGTTACAGCAGATCGTTGATCAAGGAGAGTTCCATCCACCTCAGCCACAGCAGCCTGAAGAGGTGGATCAGGTAGATGAGCAGTCGGAGATGGAGATTCCGGAAGAAGAGCAGCATGATGTGCCTCAGCATGCTCAGGTACCGCAGCAGCGGCGAGCAGTTCCAGGTACCCGGGAGCAGCTTCGCTTGATTCATGAGCAGCTGATCGCGGTGGTAGCTGCACAGCAGGAGACGAACAAGCAGCTCGCGCTCGCTAACGCCAACTACGCCATGCTGAACGAAAGGTACTCTGCCTTGGATGAGCGTGTTGGTAGAGTGAGTAGTCGAGTGGATATGATGGATATGCACATTACCAGTCTGTGCCGAGCTGTGGAAAATAGGATGGATGAGGATGACGATGATGATGAGGATGATGATGCTCCTAGGGAGTAGTTTCAGGTTTTCTTTTGGCTTCTCCGATTCATCTTATCTCCCATTTTTCTTTTTATTTTTACAGATTGGGGTGTGATTCATGTGTGAGTGGCATGTACTTGATATAGTTGATCTTGTATCATTGTTGTGTATATGGGTTATTGATTATGTGCATTCATGTGTTTAAGTGTTTATTTTCATTGGAAAGAGCATGAATAATTTGTTAAGTATATGGAATTCATGAGGAATTGATTTTGATTATGTGCTATGAGGAGTATTAGGAATTGATTACCTATGTGAGGATTTGAGTCTTTATCATGATTAATCATGGTAGTTTATTTTTGAGAGAATCATTCGTATGAACGTATTCTAGAACTTGGTTTGGAGTCTTGTGTGAAACTTACAATTGATGAAATATTAGGATATGATCTTAGGCCATTTTTAATTAATTGAGTCACTTAGCCAAATTTTACCTTTCCTAATGATTTTATAAATCTTTGGTAGCCCTGTTTGAGCCTTTTAAAAGCTTTTTCTTTGGCAAGCCAAATATAAGAGCCTTAATTACCTGATTTGAGCTTTGAAAATACCCTATTCATTGGTAGAGAGAGTAAGGTGAATAAGTGTGGAAGAAGAAATGGAAGATGGAATGAGGTTTAGTACGAAAAGTGCATGGTTAAATCTTGTTAGGGGTAGTGCCTGAAATTGGTACCATGAATTGCTTATACATGGGGCTTGAAGTTTCTAAGAAGCAGCCGAATGATGTTGGAGAAGGGTAGTGCCTACAACTGGTACCCGAGCGATCAAAAGAAGAATGATGTTGATGCAAGGAAGAGAAGGAAAATTGAAAATTGCAAGTGCAAGAGAAGAATTGGAGGAGAATATGAAGCCGAATGAGAAATCAAGAACCTCCAAGGTAACTCTCTACTAGTGTCTAAAGTCACTATGACCAAATTTTCCTACCCTTTCCAAAGAGCCAACATTACAACCTAGAAACAAGTCCTTTGTGATCCTAGTATTAATCTAATGTAAGTTGATTTTTAAGACCTTTGCCAAGCTTATGGTTACGCGTGAATATGAATTGATATGAGTGTTTATACTAGCCTATAGTGCCTCACGCACGAGCAAAAGAGAGTAATGACTTATCTTGTCAGCGAGATTACTTAGTACTCCGAATGGTGTGTGATTGGATTGATTTTACATGAGTGAAATATATGATGCAAGTAATTCTTGTTTGATTCAATGAAGTGGCATGTGTAATATGTGTTGTACTAGATCTTGTTGAATTATACACGACTCTTGTGGTTTAAATTGGTTGCCTTGGGACGAGCAACATGCAAGTTTGGGGGTTTGATGAGTGTGTAAATTCACAAGTTTGGCGCTATGTTTTGTGCTAGTTTTGGAGAGTTTTGATGTGGAAATAGGTGGAAAACCTATATATATTGTGAATTAGCATAAATCAGGTGTTAGTGGAGCTATTTGAGTGTTTTCTTAGCAAAAACGGAGTGAAAGAGCCAAGAATCGAAGAGACGGAGTCGAAGCCATGCGAACCGCCCAAGAATTAGGTGGGTTCGACCTGATTGGAGGAGGGTTCGACCTCTCCAGCAGGTCGAACCAACATTGCTGAACTTACAAAAGAGGATTCGACCACGACTCGAGTGGTTCGACCTATCCATTAGGTCGAACCATGGTCGAACCAGTTCACAGGAAAGAGGATTCGACCACGACTCGAGTGGTTCGACCTATCCATTAGGTCGAACCATGGTCGAACCAGTTCACAGGAAAGAGGATTCGACCACGACGTTTGAGTTCGACTTGCCAGTTGGTCGAATCGGGAGCGGGAGTTGTCCAGTGATGAGGTTCGACCTGGGGTTCGACCAAGGCCTACGTGGTTCGACCTGTCCAGAAGGTCGAACCTGTGCAGAATTCTTCCAGTAGCGGGGTTCGACCTGTGGTTCGACCTGTGGCCAGTTGTTCGACCTGTTTGACGTGGTCGAACCTATGCGCGAGAACTTTCCTTATCCGGATTTTCGAGGCCGAAACGCGTGAGATCACTTAGAAAGCCCATTTCAAGCCCTAGAGACGTGATTACAAGTATAAAAGAAGGCTCATACAGAGAATGAAGAGAGCTTTTGATCATCATTCATAAGAGAGACAAGAGTAGAGGTGGTGATCCATCCGGAGGGCTGTGACAGAGGTTCGCTGAAGGTTCAAGTAAGAATGATCAATCTAACCATGATTGTTCCTAGATCAATCATGGGCTAGAACCACCTTGGTAGTTCTAGGGTTATGAAAGTTTCATGATGTAATTCGTATTTCGTGTGTAAAACTCCATACAACACTACCTGTGGTTTGTTTTATATAAGATTGCATATTTAATCCATACTCATAGTCGTTTTGTGCATCAATGATCGTTGTGTAGAGTCTGAATACATAACATGGTTATTGATTGAGTGCGTTCACTACTGAGCAGGGTTTATTGTTATAATTCTAAGTGAAGGGATTCCGAAGTCTTATTAGAACCGTCTTATATGAATATTCATGAATTGAATTAAATTCGGGTTGATGAATAGGATGAAGAGTATAACTTTATAGTACCTAAAAAGGGAGATCTAATCGGGTTAGATTCTAGACGTAGAAGATAATTGATTATGATAGTACCTAGAAAGGGGGTGAAGTATATCTCTTGCTCCGAGGTTATTCACAGTTGTGTCTATAGAGTAGATATGCATGGTTTAGTGATGCGTCCACAAACCACAGGGCAGAGTCGGACACCATCACATGAAAATACGAATTGCTAGTGAAACTGGATGACCCGACGAACTACCTATTATTCTTATTGATCACAACTCACTTTTCTCTACTCTTACTATTTCTTTTTGCTATTTCGATTAGAAGTTATTATCCATTAAACCTTTACAATTACCAAACATAGTCTAAAATATACTAGAAGATAACAAAATTGATATTTAACCATCCCTTGGGTTCGATATTGTAACTTGGTCATCTTCGCGACTACAATTGATATCCTTATACTTGAGGATTAATTTGTGTGTTGAGAAAACCCTATCAACCATAGAGTCACTAAAAAGTCAAAGTGCAGAGTTGATTCTACTCCATGAGCCAGGTCAAGAACTCCTTGAAGTGAGCATTTTCTTACCATTTTTATGGTCAAATTAATTATTAGACATAAGAATATAGTCAAATAGATGTTTTTAGAATATAAAAATTCTATAAAGCTTGCACCATAGAGTCGCTAAAAGTCAAAGTGGAGAGCTGATTCTACTCCGTGAGTCAGGTCAAGAAGTCCTTAAAGTGAGCATTTTCTTGGCATTTTTATGGTCAAATTAGTTATAAGACATGAGAATATAGTTGTAGAATATAGTTGGAGAATATAAAAGACTAGGAAGCTTGCACCATAGAGTTACTAAAAAGTCAAAGTGCAGAGTTGATTATACTCCGTGAGCCAAGTCAAGAACTCCTTGAAGTGAGCATTTTCTTACCATTTTTATGGTCAAATTAGTTATTAGACATAATAATATAGTTGGGGAACATATTTTTAGAATATAAAAATGCTAGGAAGCTTGCACCATAGAGTCGCTAAAAAGTTAAAGTGGAGAGTTGATTCTACTCCGTAAGTCAGGTAGAGAAGTCCTTGAAGTGAGCATTTACTTTCCATTTTTATGGCCAAATTAGTTATTAGACTTGCTAATATTATTGGATAACATGTTTTTAGAGTATATAACTGCTAATAAGATTGCACCATAGAATCACTAAAAACTCATAATGTAGAGCTGATTCTACTCCGTGAGCAAGATCAAGAACTCCTTGAAATGAGCATTTTCTTGCCATTTTTATGGTCAAATTTGTTATTAGACATGAGAATATAGTTGGAGAACATGTCTTCAGAGTATAAAAATGCTAAGAAGCTTGCGCCATAGAGTCACTAAAAAGTCAAAGTGCAGAGTTGATTCTACTCTGTGAGCTGTTTTCTTGCCATTTTTATGGTAAAATTAGTTATTTGACATTATAATATTGTTGGAGAACATGTTTGCAGAGTATAAAAATTCTAGGAAGCTTGCATAATAGAGTAACTAAAAAGTCAAAGTGCATATCTGATTCTATTCCGCGAGCCAGATCTAAAACTACTTAAAGTGAGTATTTTCTAACCATTTTTATGGTCAAATTAGTTCTGATACAAGAGAATATTGTTGGAGAATATATTTTCAGAGTATCAAAATGCTAGGAAGCTTGCGCCATGGAGTCACAAATAAGTCAAAGTGTAGAGCTGATTCTACTCCGTGAGCTAGAAGTCCTTGAAGTGAGCATTTTATTTCCTTTTTATGGACAAATTAGTTATTAGACATGCTAATTTTTTTGTATAACATGTTTTTAGATTATACAACTGCAATGAAGTTTGTTCCATAGAGTCATTAAAAGCTCATAGTGCAGAGCTGATTCTATTCTGTGAACCATGTCAAAAACTCCTTGAAGTGAGCATTTTCTTACCATTTTTATGGTCAAATTAGTTATTAGACATGAGAATATAGTTGGAGAACATGTTTTCATAGTTTAAAAATGCTAGGAACCTTGCGTCATAGAGTCACTAAAAAGTCAAAATGCAGATTTGATTCTACTCCGTTAGTCGTTTTCTTACCTTTTTTGTAGTCAAATTAGTTATTAGACATGAGAATGTTGATGGACAACATGTTTGCAGAGTATAAAAATTCTAGAAACTTGAATAATAGAGTAACTAAAAAGTTAAAGTGCAGAGCTGATTCTATTCTGTGAGCCAGGTCTAAAACTACTTAAAGTGAGAAATTTCATGCCATTTTATGGTCAAATTAGTTCTCACACATGAGAATATAGTTGGAGAACATATTTTCAGAGTTTTAAAATGCTAGGAAGCTTACGCCATAGAGTCACTAAAAAGTCAAAGTGCAGAGCTGATTTTACTCCGTGAGTCAAAAGTCCTTGATGTGAGCATTTTATTTCCTTTTTTATGAAAATTAGTTATTAGTCCTGCTTATATTGTTGGATAACAAATTTTTAGAGTATATAACTGCTATGAAGCTTGTTCCTTAGAGTCATTAAAAACTCACAGTGCAGAGTTGATTTTACTGTGTAAACCATGTCAAGAACTCCTTGTAGTGGTCATTTTCTTGCCATTTTTATGGTCAAATTAGTTATTAGACATGAAAATATAGTTGGATAACATGTGTTCAAAGTATATAAATGCTAGGAAGCATGCACCATAGAGTCACTAAAAAGTCAAAGTGCAGAATTGATTCTACTATGTGAGCTGTTTTCTTGCAATTTTTATGGTTAAATTAGTTATTAAAAATTATAATATTGTTGGAGAACATGTTTGCAGAGTATAAAACTTCTAGGAAGCTTGCATAATAGAGTAACTAAAAAGTCAAAGTGCATAACTGATTCTATTCCGCGAGCCAGGTCTAAAACTACTTAAAGTGAGCATTTTCTTGCCATTTTTATGGTCAAATTAGTTCTGATACAGGATAATATTGTTGGAGAACATATTTTCAGAGTATTAAAATGCTAGAAAGCTTGCACCATAGAGTCACTAAAAAGTCAAAGTGCAGAGCTGATTCTACTCCGTGAGCCAAAAGTCCTTGAAGTGAGCATTTTATTTCCTTTTTTATGGAAAAATTAGTTATTAGTATTTCTTATATTGTTGGATAACATATTTTTAGAGTATATAACAGCTATAAAGCTTGTTCCATAGAGTCATTAAAAACTCACAGTGCAGAGTTGATTTTACTGTGTGAACCACGTCAAGAACTCCTTGAAGTGAGCATTTTCTTGGCATTTTTATGGTCAAATTAGTTATAAGACATGAGAATATAGTTGTAGAATATAGTTGGAGAATATAAAAGACTAGGAAGCTTGCACCATAGAGTTACTAAAAAGTCAAAGTGCAGAGTTGCTTCTACTCCGTGAGCCAGGTCAAAAGAACTCCTTGAAGTGAGCATTTTCTTACCATTTTTATGGTCAAATTAGTTATTAGACATAAGAATATAGTTGGGGAACATATTTTTAGAATATAAAAATGCTAGGAAGCTTGCACCATAAAGTCGCTAAAAAGTCAAAGTGGAGAGCTGATTCTACTCCGTGAGCCAGGTCATGAAGTCCTTGAAGTGAGCATTTACTTTCCATTTTTATGGCCAAATTAGTTATTAGACTTGCTAGTATTGTTGGATAAAATATTTTTAGATTATATAACTGCTACGAAGCTTGCACCATAGAGTCACTAAAAACTCATAGTGCAGAGCTGATTCTACTCCGTTAGCCAGGTCAAGAACTCCTTGAAATGAGCATTTTCTTGCCATTTTTATGGTCAAATTTGTTATTAGACATGAGAATATAGTTGGAGAACATGTCTTCAGAGTATAAAAATGCTAGGATGCTTGCGCCATAGAGTCACTAAAAAGTCAAAGTGCAGAGTTGATTCTACTCCGTGAGCCATTTTCTTGCCATTTTTACGGTCAAATTATTTATTAGACATGAGAATATTGTTGAAGAACATGTTTGCCGAGTATAAAAATTATAAGAAAGCTTGCATAATAGAGTAACTAAAAGTCAAAGTGCAGAGCTGATTCTATTCCGCGAGCCAGGTCTAAAACTACTTAAAGTGAGCATTTTCTTGCCATTTTTATGGTCAAATTAGTTCTGAGACATGAGAATATTGTTGGAGAACATATTTTCAAACTATCAAAATGCTAGGAAGCTTACGCCATAAAGTCACTAAAAAGTCAAAGTGCAGAGCTGATTCTACTCTGTGAGCCAGAAGTCCTTGAAGTGAGCATTTTATTTCCTTTTTTATGGACAAATTAGTTATTAGTCTTGATCATATTGTTGGATAACATGTTTTTAGAGTATATACCTGCTATGAAGCTTGTTCCATAGAGTCATTAAAAATCACGGTGCAGAGAAGATTCTACTTTGTAAACCATGTCAAGAACTCCTTGAAGTGAACATTTTCTTGACATTTTTATGGTCAAATTAATTATAAGACATGAGAATATAGTTGGAGAATATATTTTCAGAGTAAAAAAATGCTAGGAAGCTTGCACCATAGAGACACTAAAATGTCAAAGTGCAGAGTTGATTCTACTCCGTGAGTTAGGTCAATAACTCCTTGAAGAGAGCTTTTTCTTCCCATTTTTATGGTCAAATTAGTTATTAGACATAAGAATATAGTTGGAGAACATGTTTTAGAATATAAAATGCTAGGAAGCTTGCACCATAGTGTCGCTAAAAAGTCAAAGTGGAGAGCTGATTCTACTCTATGAGCCAAGCCAAGAAATACTTGAGGTGAGCATTTACTTTCCATTTTTATGGCCAAATTAGTTATTAGACTTGCTAGTATTGTTGGATAACATGTTTTTAGAGTATATAACTCCTACAAAACTTGCACCATAGAGTCACTAAAAATTCATTGCGTAGAGCTAATTTACTCCGTGAGCCAGGTCAAGAACTCCTTGAAGTTTGCATTTTCTTGCAATTTTTATGGTCAAATTAGTTATTAGACATGAGAATATAGTTGGAGAACATGTCTTCGGAGTATAAAGATGCTAGGAATCTTGCAACAAAGAGTCACTAAAAAAGTCAAAGTGCAGAGTTGATTCTACTCCGTGAGCCGTTTTCTTACCATTTTTATGGTCAAATTAATTATTAGACATGAGAATACTATTGGAGAACATGTTTACAGAGTATAAAATACTAGGAAGCTTGCATAATAGAGTAACTAAAATGTCAAAGTGCATAGCTGATTCTATTCCGCGAGCCAGGACTAAAACTACTTAAAGTGAGCATTTTCTTGCCATTTTTATGGTCAAATTAGTTTTGAGACATGAGAATATTGTTGAAGAACATATTTTCAGAGTATCAAAATGCTAGGAAGATTGCGCCATAGAGCCGCTAAAAAGTCAAAGTGGAGAGTTGATTCTACTCCGTGATCCAGGTCAAGAAGTCCTTAAAGTGAGCATTTACTTTCCATTTTTATGGCCAAATTAGTTATTAAACTTGCTAGTATTGTTGGATAACCAGTTTTTATAGTATATAACTGCTACGAAGCTTGCACCAAAGAGTCACTAAAAACTCATAGTGTAGAGCTGATTCTACTCCGTGAGCCAGGTCAAGAACTCCTTGAAGTGAGAATATAGTTGGAGAACATGTCTTCATAGTATAAAAATGCAAGGTTGATTCTACTCCATGAGCAGTTTTCTTACCATTTTTATGATCAAATCAGTTATTAGACATGAGAATATTGTTGGAGAAAATATTTGCAGAGTATAAAGATTCTATAAAGATTGCATAATAGAGTAACTAAAAAATCAAAGTGCATAGCTGATTCTAAATTGTTGATACTTGGATCATTTGGTTAATTTAACCCATTAGGATACCATGCGTATCTATCATAGCGGAAGCAATAAAACATAGAAACGATTACCGTTCACAGGGTATGTAGAAGATGAAGGATTCTCGATGGCAGACTGTGCAGTCCCACGAGAATGGCCATAACTTCCTCGTCTGATGTCGGAATTGAACGATCTTTGTGCTCAGACGATCCTCTCTTCAACGGCTTTCCGACAGTATAATGATCATCAAATTCTAAGCACTGTAACAGTTTATATAAATTTCGCAAGGTGGCGGACAGCAACAGCAAACTACCTTCTGATCTTCTGCCGTATTCCCCAAGTCCGATCTCAACGTCGTGTGGGCGACGATCTACGAGACCTCCTCAATCTGCTCTCAACCCTCATCACACGTGATTAATGAATTAGATTAGGGTTCCAGATAAGTTGAGGTGACTTATATACATGGGCTACAGCAGGGACCAGGAGGAGAAATTGGGTTGGGCCTCCATTGGGCTTAAGTATTCAAGCTTAGCCCAAAAAGCTTATACTTAAGTCCAATAATAATAATATATTCCACTAAAATATTATTACTGCACTACCTTTCCAATCCCAAAATTACGTTTTGGGCTCCTTCTTATTATGAGCCCGTTATTCTCCCCATGTTTAAGATATACAATATCCATTAATTAATTTAATTTACTGACAACTCAATTAATTAATATCTCATCCAAGAGTAGTACCACTCAACCTCATTATCATGCCGGAATAAATTCCACCTGCAGGGTTTACATGATAATCCTTATGAGCTCCTCAAGGGGACATCATCAACCTATGATGGACACGGATTCGTTCTACAATCAACAGCACACCATAGAGACAGCACTACTTCCCAACTCATCGAGTTTGTTGATTTAATTACATGTAAATCTCACCCATTGATGAATCAAAGAAATACATACTTCCCTATGTGTCGAGGTTATTGCATAGGGATTAAGAGCACGAACTTCCATAATAACTGAGATCAAGTTCTCCTATAAGTCAGTATAAGTCGAACGATCTCAAACGGTCCTGCTCAATACACACAAGTGCACTAATGTGATTCTATAGCCAAGACAAGCTAATACCAAACCACACTACAACCATCCCGATAGAGAGTCCCCGTCTATCTCGGTTGTGAGCATCTGTTTATACTTTATAAGAAAACCGATAATATGATCTTCCGTGTGTTGTCACACAATATATTATCTACAGTATAAAGTAAGTGAACTATTGCATCGAACATATAAATAAATTATAAGATGCAATCATTTGATCATATGATTCTTATTTCAAATTAATTGTTATGACATTGTTCATACAAAAAGCTAGACTTTTAGTATACAATCTAACAATCTCCCACTTATACTAATAGACTATGATGTAATGTCTTCTGCCATACATCTGATTTCCACTCCCACTACACGACCATCAAAAGCTCTCGCCTTAAGGTCCTTGTAAATGGATTTACTAGGTTATCATCCGATGTAATCTAGGTGACAACAACCTTCCCCTCATCATACGATTTCTCATAACAGGTGGTACTCGCGCTCCATGTGTTTAATTTCCTTATGGACTTGTGATTCCTTCAAGTTTGCAACTGCACCAATATCATCAATATAAATTGTGATAACCTTGGGCAAACTTAGAATCACACCAAAGTCCATCATGAAGTTTCTAAAGTCATACAGATACTTTGGCTGCCTCATGGCTCCAATTTATCATCTTTCCATGATGGAATCCGGAGTCTGAAATATATTTCTATATAACACTCCTCCACATTATGACTCTACTTCCTAAAATTAAACGCATAACTTTTGAGGTGGATTTACTGTCGTCCCTATCTGATTTAAAAAATCTGAATCTATGTAACCCATAAGAATCAGTGAATTTGTTAAGCCCACATATAGTTTCTAGTCCTTTTCAGGTACATAAGTATATGTCTTACCACAGTTCAACATTCTTATTTTGGGTTACCTTGATACCCACTGTTCATACCATCGGCAAAACAGATATCCAATCTCGTGCATAGCATTCCTTAGATTAAGCTTCCTCATTTGCCGAAGCATAAGGAACCGCTTTCATCTTTTTTATCTACTTTTGTGCCAAAAGACACATTTACTTAGATAAATTCACATGCTAAACGAGTAAGAATCGTATCATTATATGAAACTTGAGATAAGCATAACATCCTTTCTTGTGATCCATATTACCGTGATCAAAAGGAGATTTTTGCTCTTCTTAAGTCCTTCATCTCATACCGCTTTATCAACCATACCCATACGCCCGACAATACTCTTTCATTGTCTCCAATGAGCAAGATACTATCTACGTATAGTACAAGAAATACCACCACGTTTCCATCACTCTTTTCAATACACAAGACCCATCCGATCATTGATTAGATCCATGTCACTAGATTACCTCATCAAAATGGGTGTTTCATGATCTTGAAGCTTGCTTTAGTCCATGAATGGACACTTTTAAGCTTACTATCACAATGCTCTTAGCTTTTTGCAATGAATCACTCTGGTTGCTTCACATAGATGTTTCCCTTAAGACTTCCAATTAGGAAAGCTGTCTAGACATCTATTTGCTATCCCTCATATTTCATATGAGTAGCAACAAATAAAAGAGTCCGGATCAACTTAGGCATAGCTACCGGCGAACATGTTTTCTCATAATCGAACCCTTTCTTTCTAAGTATACCTTTTCGCAACAAGCTTGCTTCCAAGGTTTTCACCTTATTCTACGATCATCTTTTATTCTTGCATGCCCACTTACAATGGCTTTTACACAATTTAGCGGTTCAACAAGCATCTAGACCTAATTAAAAATCCATCGATTCTATTTTAATATTCATTGCACTTTGCTAGGATTTAGCATTTCTAACTTGTAGTGCTTCGTCGTATCTGTGGGTCCATTTCATGTTTGCTAGGGACCAAGTCTCACGACTCTCCCAAAACATGTATCAAACAGGTTGTCGAACATCCCTCTCACTACGATAATGCATTACATGCAATTGTGTATCAGACATGACATGCATTGCAGTTTACCTTGTGGTTTATCTTCTTGCATAGTTGGTACTAATAGTTTGTGTTTTCCCTCTCACTTCCTTTAGAACAATTTATACATGGGTTTATGATTTAATACATAGTCTTTTTCCAAAAATCTAGTGTTTGTGTTAACAATCACCCTTCGATCTTTTGGACTAAATAAATCACCCTTTATTTTTCTAGGATATCCCACAAACAGACAAACATTCATACGAATTACTGTTTCTAGGGCATACCCATAAAATGAATTTAGTAATTCCAAATAATTCATCATCCATTTAATCATTTTCATAAGAGTGCTACACCTTCTATCCGCCACACCATTCAGCTGGGGTATGCCCGGTGTAAACAATTTGAGATTTAATCTCAACCTCTGATTAATAGCTCCTAATTATACTAAGAGGTTCTCGCCATACGATTAATCCATAATGACTTGATATATTTTCCATGACGCTTCACTGTAATAGCCTTGCAATTCTTGAATTAATCAAAGAACTTAGACATGCAGTGCATCAAATAAATATATCAGTATCTAGAATAATCATCGATTGACGAATATTCATAACCACCTCTCGTCTGAATAATCTTAGGATCACTTAAATCAGAATGAACTAATTCCAGCGTATATGTCTTTGGCTCTACTCCCCATTGCCTTGAAAAGCAATTAATCATTTTTACTTCTAAGTAAGACTCGCAAGTCCGATAGTTTCCACTTCAGATAAACCTTACGGTCCATCTGCTATCAACTTTTGAATCCTACTCAAGTAAAATGATCTGGTCTTAGACGCCAAATGCATGTTTAGTTCATCTCCGAAGGTTACTTTCTCTTACTAAGATCAGAAGATGCATTATTAATTACTATTTGTTGCATCTGTGGAATATACATGATTTAAGAGTATAAAAATTGTCCATCAACGTACCATAACATATTACAACTCTATCCTTCATTATAATGACCATGTCATTTAAATGAAATGGAGTATCCATCTATTAATGCATAGAAACCGAAATCAAATTTTTTCTATGAAAACGTATGTAAAGACAATTTCACAAAATCAAATGTTTATTCATATCGTAAGATAAATAAACAACTCCCACTGTAATAGCCACTAGTCTTGTAGTTTTACCCATGTTATAACAACCTTATCCTCACTTACTGATGAACATTCAGTGATTCCAGTATCTACACATTTCGTGTCAGTAGATGCCATCACTAATCATGTTTAAACAACTAGCAAGTAAGATTCTAACCTTGTTCACTCATTTTATGAAATTAGATTTTCTTTACCACATGTTTTGTCAGAAGTTTCCCACCATATACAACTTCTTGTAATTCAGGAGAAACTTACTCAAAACATCTAGACAATTATGAAGAATAAAATTGACTTAGGTTTCCCCTTCAACTTCTATTCCATGTAGTTCCAATTCATTCATCAAATTCAATCATTACCTACCGCCTTTTAAATTACTCAAGTATCCGAAGAGTTACATGAGACCATCATATTTCTATGAACCTCTCATCTCTTCACTAGAGACTTTAATAGGCATCATGAGACGTCCTTTGTGAGAACACACATGTATTTTCTTAAGCAGTAAAATTCAAAACCAAGATTCTTTTCTAATCATCTAATTTTGGACCAGTAAATATAATTTCTTTTAGTCAACCATAAGTGAAATAAAACTATTTAAAATTTAGAGAATCATAAATAAATACACTGATCAAATCTTTGAATTTATCGATTTATATTGATTCCCTCAAAACAATATAAAATATAAATTCACCGACATCTCAAGCACCGTGAGTTTGCAAGCCACGATAGTGTGGATGTTTACAAACCCGAACATTTACAAGAGAAGGTTTTACCCATTAATTTCATTTGTCAACCTAACTTTATGACAAAATAATTAATAGTCGGTTCCTCTTTAGCCATGCAAATAAAAGCAGTGACTCCGATGGGGAGGATACTTATTATTTACACCTAAGTGTACACCATTATTTGACCCCAAGTCCATTGCGCGAGCTTATGTGCCTTACAGATGGAGAAGTACACACGCGCTCGGATAACTTCCTACAGTCATCAATTATAAGTTTGTACCAGTGAACCGCATATAAACTCATCCGATAGGGAGAAAGGTCTATGCCAACGCGCAAGTTCATATGCATCACATTACAAACATAATTATTTAAAGAAGTCTATCACAGCAATCCATGAATAAACTCATCCGATGGGGAGGAAGGCTCTAATGCCGACGCGCAAGTTTATTCACATCGCTAACAAACCAATAATGGAGGCCGCGGGAATTTTTACCAATCCCCTCTCCCACTTAGTTATTCAACACCGAGAGTTTTTTATATGCATATAATATTTAAAAATAAAATACGCAACCTAGCATGTTCATACTTCCAAATATATAACAATAATTGACCAATAAAATAATTATAGCAGTTATGTATAAGGAAATAAATTGCCAAAAATAAGTCGACTTGATCAATACTCCAACATACATGCATATAATATACCAAATATAATACGCAATCTAGCATGCTTCTATTTAAGGCAATAAATCATAGAGAATCATGCATACATATATAACAATAATCAATTAATAAATCAATTATAACAGTTATATAACAGTGAATTCGATTGTTCGCCACCAATCACGAATGCGGACAACTACGATGGGGATCGACCTCTCCGCAGCCTGCTCCACCACTCTGGCACCCTGCCCGATCATATTGTGAAGACTCACGCGGAACCTGATGCAGACCAGTCGAACTTGATGCAAACCTGCTCGAACCTGGTGCAGAGTCGATCAAACCTGATGCAGACCAATCGAACCTGATGTGAATCCGCTCGAACCTGGTGCGACATTGATTGAACCTAATGCAGACCAATCAAACCTGATGCAAATCCACTTGAACCTGTTGCAGACCAATCGAACCTGATGCAAATCTGCTCGAACTTGGTGCAGTATCGATCGAACCTGATGCAGAACAATCGAACCTGATGCAAATCCGCTCGAACCTGGTGCAGCATCGATCGAACCTGATGCAGACCAATTGAACCTGATGCAAATCAACTCGAACCTGGTGCAGCATCAATCGAACCTGATGCAGACCAATCGAACCTGATACAAATCCGCTCGAACCTGGTGCAGCATCGATCGAACCTGATGCAGACCAATCGAACCTGATGCAAATCCGCTCGAACATGGTGCAGCATCGATCGAACCTGATGCAGACCAATCAAACCTGATGCAAATCCGCTCGAACTGTCACTCGTCCAAGGCCTACTTGCACGGAACCAATTTCAGCCCAACGCGCAACATCAAACTACACCAACTGTCGTTCAGGGTTTGCAACTGTAGGAACCTCACAATCCAATCTTCACCGTCCAAAATCTACTTCTCTAAGTTTTGAACGTGCTGTCCAAATTACAGGTTGATCCAACGGTTAGTTTCTGAGAAACGGCTCTATTCCCTCGACTGCGCAGAACAGAATTGGCCAAAAAACTGCTTCTGTTTTCGGCGTATTCTTGACAACAAAAAGTTCCAAATATGATCTGCACCGTTCAGAATGTACATCCACAAAATCTGAACGTGCTGACCAAAATTCAGCTTGATCCGATGGTTGAAACTCCGGATATGGCCTCTGAAATATCACTGCGCTGATTTTTCTCTCAAAAACGTGAATCCTGTTTTTGCCCTCTTTTTCTTCCTTCCATGTGAAATTGACGAACAGTTTTCGTCGAATCCTCTCACACTCAACCATAAAAAAAGTATGATACAGGGTATATATCACATAGGGATATTCATGGTTTAGCAATAAAACTAAAACCCGAAACATACGATCCTAATTTCGAAAAATTAATCACATAAACCCTAGCCTAACGTGTCATGCTTCACCACGAAACCGAAGCACTGATACCAATTGTTCATGCTTGGATCATTTGGTTAATGTAACCTGTTAGGATACCATGCGTTTCTATCATAGCGGAAGCAATAAAACATAGAAACGATTACCGTTCACAGGGTATGTAGAAGATGAAGGATTCTCGCTGGCAGACTGTGTAGTCCCACGAGAATGGCCAAAACATCCTCGTCTGATGTCGGAATTGAATGATCATTGTGCTCAAACGATCCTCTCTTCAACGGCTTTCCGTCAATATATTGATCATCAAATTCTAAGCACTGTAAGATTTTATATAAATTTCGCAATGTGGCGGACAGCAACAGAAAACTACCTTCTGATCTTCTGCCGTATGTCCCAAGTCCAATCTCGACATCGTGTGGGCGACGATCTACGAGTCCTCCTCAATCTGTTCTCAACCCTCATCACATGTGAATAATGAATTAGATTAGGGTTCCAGATAAGTTGAGGTGACTTATATACATGGGCTACAGCAGGAACCAGGAGGAGAAATTGGGTTGGGCCTCCATTGGGCTTAAGTATTCAAGCTTAGCCCAAAGCTTATACTTAAGTCCAATAATAATAATATATTCCACTAAAATATTATTACTGCACTGCCTTTCCAATCCCAAAATTACGTTTTGGGCTCCTTATTATGAGCCCGTTATTCTCCCCATGTTTAAGATATACAATGTCCATTAATTAATTTAAGTTACTGACAACTCAATTAATTAATATCTCATCCAAGAGTAGTACCACTCAACCTCATTATCATGCCGGAATAAATTCCACCTACAGAGTTTACATGATAATCCTTATGAGCTCCTCAAGGGGACATCATCAACCTATGACGGACACGGATTCCTTCTACAATCAACAGCACACCATAGAGACAGCACTACGTCCCAACTTATCGAGTTTGTTGATTTAATTACATGTAAATCTCACCCATTGATGAATCAAAGAAATACATACTGCCCTACGTGTCGAGGTTATTGTATAGGGATTAAGAGCACGAACTTCCATAATAACTGAGATCAAGTTCTCCTATAAGTCAGTATAAGTCGAACGATCTCAAGCGGTCCTACTCAATACACACATGTGCACTAATGTGATTCTATAGCCAAGACAAGCTAATACCAAACCACACTACAACCATCCCGATAGAGAGTCCCTGTCTATCTCGGTTGTGAGCATCTGTTTATACTTTATAAGGAAACCGACAATATGATCTTCCGTGTGTTGTCGCACAATATATTATCTACAGTATAAAGTAAGTGGACTATTGCATCGAACATATAAATAAATTATAAGATGCAATCATTTGATCATATGATTCTCATTTCAAATTAATTGTTATAACATTGTTCATACAAAAAGCTAGAGTTTTAGTATACAATCCAACATAAATTTTATGGTCAAATTAGTTATGAGAAATGAGAATATTGTTGGAGAACATATTTTCATAGTATCAAAATTCTAGGAAGCTTGCACCATAGAGTCACTAAAAAGTCAAAGTGCAGAGCAGATTCTACTCCGTGAACCAGAAGTCCTAGAAGTGAGCATTTATTTCCTTTTTATTGACAAATTAGTTATTAGAGTCACTAAAAACACATCGTGCAGAGCTGATTCTACTCCGTGAGCCAGGTCAAGAACTCCTTGAAGTGAGCATTTTCTTGCCATTTTTATAGTCAAATTAGTCATTAGACATGAGAATATAGTTTGAGAACACGTCTTCAGAGTATAAAAATGCTAGGAAGCATGCACCAAAGAGTCACTAAAAAGTCAAAGTGCAGAGTTGATTATACTTCGTGAGCCATTTTCTTACCATTTTTATGGTCAAATTAGTTATTAGACATGAGAAAATTGCTGGAGAACATGTTTGCAAAGTATAAAAATTCTAGGAAGCTTGCATAATAGGGTAACTAAAAAGTCAAAGTGCAGAGCTGATACTATTCCGCGAGCCAGGTCTAAAACTACTTAAATTGAGTTGCCATTTTTATGGTCAAATTAGTTCTGAGACATGAGAATATTGTTTGAGAACATATTTTCAGAGTATAAAAAATGCTAGGAAGTTTGCACCATAGAGTCACTAAAAAGTCAAAGTGCAAAACTTATTATACTCCGTGAGCCAGAAGTGAGCATTTTATTTCCTTTTTATGGACAAATTAGTTATTAGATTTGCTAATATTGTTGGATAACATGTTTTTAGATTATATAACTGCTATGAGAATGTTCCATAGAGACATTAAAAACTCACAGTGCAGTGCTGATTCTACTCTGTGAACCGTGCAAGGAATTCCTAGAAGTAAGCATTTTCTTGCCATTTTTATGGTCAAAGTAGTTATAACACATGAGAATATAGTTGGAGAATATTTTTTCAGAGTAAAAAAAGAATAGGAAGCTTACACCATAGAGTCACTAAAAAGTCAAAGGGCAAAGTTGATTCTACTCTGTGACCCAGGTCAAGAACTCTTTTAAGTGAGCATTTTCTTGCCATTTTTATGGTCAAATTAGTTATTAGACATAAGAATATAGTTAGAGAACATGTTTTTATAATATAAAAATACTAGGAAACTTGCACCATAGAGTCACAAAAAAGTCAAAGTGGAGAGCGGATTCTACTCTGTGAGCAAGGTCAAGAAGTCCTTGAAGTGAGCATTTACTTACCATTTTTATGGCCAAATTAGTTATTAGACTTGCTAGTATTTTTGGATAACATATTTTTAGAGTATATAACTACTACGAAGCTTGCACCATAGAGTCACTAAAAACTCATAGTGCAGAGCTGATTCTACTTCGTGAGCCAGTCAAGAACTCTTTAAAGTGAGCATTTTCTTGCTATTTTTATGGTCAAATTAGTTCTGAGACATGAGAATATTTTGGAGAACTTGTTTGCAGAGTATAAAAATTCTAGGAAGCTTGCATAATAGAGTAACTAAAAAGTCAAACTGCATTGCTGATTCTATTCCGCGAGCCAGGTCTAAAACTACTTAAAGTGAGCATTTTCTTGCTATTTTTATGGTCAAATTAGTTCTGAGACATTAGAATATTTTTGGAGAGCATATTTCCAGAGTATCAAAATGCTAGGAAGCTTGCGCCATAGAGTCACTAAAAAGTCAAAGTGCAGAGTTGATTCTACTCCGTGAGCCAGAAGTCCTTGAAGTGAGCAATTTATTTCCTTTTTAAGCTAAAATTAGTTATTAGACTTGGTAATATTGTTGGATAACTTGTATTTAGAGTATATAAATGCTATGAAGCTTGTTCCATAGAGTCATTAAAAACTTACAGTGCAGAGCTGATTATGCCCTGTGAACCATGTCAAGAACTCCTTTAAGTGAGCATTTTCTTGCCATTTTTATGGTCAAATTAGTTATAAGACATGAGAATATAGTTGGAGAATATATTTTCTGTGTAAAAAAAGGCTAGGAAACATGCACCATAGAGTCAATAAAAAGTCAAAGTGCAGAGTTGATTCTACTCCGTGAGCCAAGTCAAGAACTCCTTGAAATGAGCATTTTCTTGCCATTTTTATGGTCAAATTAGTTATTAGATATAAGAATTAGTTTGAGAACATGTTTTTAGAATATAAAAATGCTAGGAAGCTTTCACCATAGAGTTGCTAAATAGTCAAAGTGGAGAGCAGATTCTACTACGTGAGCCTGGTTAAGTAGACCAAGAAGTGAGCATTTACTTTCCATTTTTATAGCCAAATTAGTTATTAGACTTGCTAGTATTGTTAGATAACATATTTTTAGAGTATATAACTGCTACGAAGATTGCACCATAGAGTCACTAAAAACTCATAGTGGAGAGCTGATTCTACTCCATGAGCCAGGTCAAGAACTCCTTGAAGTGATCTTTTTCTTGCCATTTTTATGGTCAAATTAGTTATTAGACATGAGAATATAGTTAAATAACTTGTCTTCAGAGTTTAAAAATTCTAGGAAGCTTGTGCCATAGAGACACTAAAAAGTCAAAGTACAGAGTTGATTCAACTCCGTGAGCCATTTTCTTACTATTTTTATGGTCAAATTAGATATTAGACATGATAATATTGTTGGTGAACATTTTTGCAGAGCATAAAAATTCTAGGAAGCTTGCATAATAGAGTAACTAAAAAGACAAAGTGCAGAGCTGATTCTATTCCGAGAGCCAGGTCTAAAACTACCTAAAGTTAGCATTTTCTTGCCATTTTTATGGTCAAATTAGTTCTGAGACATGAGAATATTGTTGAAGAACATATTTTTAAAGTATCAAAATGCTAGAAAGCATGCGACATAGAGTCACTAAAAAGTCAAAGTGCAGAGCTGATTCTACTCCGTGATCCAGAAGTCCTAGAAGTGAGCATTTTATTTCCTTTTTTATGGGCTAATTAGTTATTAGTCTTGATAATATTATTGGATAACATGTTTTTAGAGTATATAACTGCTATGAAGCTTGTTCCATAGAGTTATTAAAAACTCATAGTGCATAGCTGATTCTACTGTGTGAACCATGTCAAGAACTCCTTGAAGTTAGCATTTTCTTGACATTTTTATGGTAAAATTAGTTATAAGACATGAGAATATAGTTGGAGAATATATTTTCAGAGTAAAAAAGGCTAGGAAGCTTGCACCATAGAGTCACTAAAAAGTCAAAGTGCTGAGTTGATTCAACTTCGCGAGCCAGGTCAAGAATTCTTTGAAGTGAATATTTCTTGCCATTTTTTTGGCAAATTAGTTATTACACATAAGAATATAGTTGGAGAACATGTTTTTAGAATATAAAATGCTAGGAAGCTTGCACCACAGAGTCGCTAAAAAGACAAGGTGGAGAGTTGATTCTACTTCGTGAGCCAGGTCAAGAAGTCCTTGAATTGAGCATTTACTTTCCATTTTTATGACCAAATTAGTTATTAGACTTGCTAGTATTGTTGGATAAAATGTTTTTAGAGTATATAACTTCTATGAAGCTTGTTCCGTAGAGACATTAAAAACTCACAGTGTAGTGCAGATTCTACTCTATGAACCGTGTAAGGAATTCCTAGAAGTAAGCATATTCTTGCCATTTTTATGGTCAAAGTAGTTATAACATATGAGAATATAGTTGGAGAATATTTTTTCAGAGTAAAAAAAGGCTAGGAAGCTTTCAACATAGAGTCACTAAAAAGTCAAACGGCAAAGTTGATTCTACTATGTGAGCCAGGTCAAGAACTCTTTGAAGTGAGCATTTTCTTGCCATTTTTATGGTCAAATTAGTTATTAGATATAAGAATATAGTTGGAGAACATGTTTTTATAATATAAAAATTCTAGGAAGCTTGCACCATAGAGTCGCAAAAAAGTCAAAGTGGAGAGCGGATTCTACTCCGTGAGCCAGGTCAAAAAGTCCTTGAAGTGAGCATTTACATTCCATTTTTATGGCCAAATTAGTTATTAGACTTGCTAGTATTGTTGGATAACATATTTTTAGAGTATATAACTGCTACGAAGCTTGCACCATAGAGCCACTAAAAACTCATAGTGCAGAGCTGATTCTACTCCGTGAGACTGTCAAGAACTCCTTAAATGAGCATTTTCTTGCTATTTTTATGGTCAAATTATGAGAATATTTTTGGAGAACATGTTTGCAGAGTATAAAAATTCTAGGAAGCTTGCATAATAGAGTAACTAAAAAGTCAAACTGCATAGCTGATTCTATTCCGCGAGCTAGGTCTAAAACTAATTAAAGTGAGCATTTTCTTGCTATTTTTATGGTCAAATTAGTTCTGAGACATGAGAATATTGTTGGAGAGCATATTTTCAAAGTATCAAAATGCTAGGAAGCTTGCGCCATAGAGTCACTAAAAAGTCAAAGTGCAGAGCTGATTCTACTCCGTGAGCCAGAAGTCCTTGAAGTGAGCAATTTATTTCCTTTTTACGCTCAAATTAGTTATTAGACTTGTTAATATTTTTGGATAACTTGTTTTTTGAGTATATAACTGCTATGAAGCTTGTCCATAGAGTCATTAAAAACTTACAGTGCAGAGCTGATTATACTCTGTGAACCATGTCAAGAACTCCTTGAAGTGAGTATTTTCTTGCCATTTTTATGGTTAAATTAGTTATAAGACATGAGAATACAGTTGGAGAATATATTTTTGGAGTAAAAATAGGCTAGGAAGCTTGCACCATAGAGTCATTAAAAAGTCAAAGTGCAGAGTTGATTCTACTCCGTGAGCCAGGTTAAGAACTCCTTGAAGTGAGCATTTTCTTGCCATTTTTATGGTCAAATTAGTTGTTAGAAATAAGAATTAGATGGAGAACATGTTTTTAGAATATAAAAATGCTAGGAAGCTTGCACCATAGAGTCGCTAAATAGTCAAAGTGGAGAGCAGATTCTACTACGTAAGCAAGGTCAAGAAATCCTAGAAGTGAGCATTTACTTTCCATTTTTATGGCCAAATTAGTTATTAGACTTGCTAGTATTGTTGGATAACATGTTTTTAGTGTATATAAATGCTACGAAGTTTGCACCATAGTGTCACTAAAAACTCATAGTGCAGAGCTGATTCTAATCCGTGAGCCAGTCAAGAACTCCTTAAAGTGAGCATTTTCTTGCTATTGTTATGGTCAAATTGGTTCTGAGACATGAGAATATTGTTGGAGAACATGTTTTCAGAGTATAAAAATTCTAGGAAGCTTGCATAATAGAGTAACTAAGAAGTCAAAGTGCATAGCTGATTCTATTCCGCGAGCCAGTTCTAAAACTACTTAATGTGAGCATTTTCTTGCTATTTTTATGGTCAAATTAGTTCTGAGACATGAGAATATTGTTGGAGAGCATATATCCAGAGTATCAAAATGCTAGGAAGCTTGCGCCATAGAGTCACTAAAAAGTCAAAGTGCAGAGTTGATTCTACTCCGTGAGCCAGAAGTCCTTGAAGTGAGCAATTTATTTCCTTTTTATGCTAAAATTAGTTATTAGACTTGCTAATATTGTTGGATAACTTGTATTTAGAGTATATAAATGCTATGAAGCTTGTTCCATAGAGTCATTAAAAACTTACAGTGCAGAGCTGATTATACTCTGTGAACCATGTCAAGAACTCCTTTAAGTGAGCATTTTCTTGCCATTTTTATGGTCAAATTAGTTATAAGACATGAGAATATAGTTGGAGAATATATTTTAGGAGTAAAAAAAGGCTTGGAAACATGCACCATAGAGTCACTAAAAAGTCAAAGTGCTGAGTTGATTCTACTCCATGAGCCAAGTCTAGAACTCCTTGAAGTGAGCATTTTCTTGCCATTTTTATAGTCAAATTAGTTATTAGAGATAAGAATTAGTTGGAGAACATGTTTTTAGAATATAAAAATGCCAGGAAGCTTGCACCATAGAGTCGCTAAATAGTCAAAGTGGAGAGCAGATTCTACTGCGTGAGCCTGGTCAAGAAGACCAAGAAGTGAGCATTTACTTTCCATTTTTATGGCCAAATTAGTTATTAGACTTGCTAGTATTATTGGATAACATGTTTTTAGAGTATATAACTGCTACGAAGATTGCGCCATAGAGTCACTAAAAACTCATAGTGGAGAGCTGATTCTACTCCATGAGCCAGGTCAAGAACTCCTTGAAGTGATCTTTTTCTTGCCATTTTTATGGTCAAATTAGTTATTGGACATGAGAATATAGTTAGAGAACATGTCTTCAAAGTTTAAAAATGCTAGGAAGCTTGTGCCATAGAGTCACTAAAAAGTCAAAGTACAGAGTTGATTCCACTCCGTGAGCCATTTTCTTACCATTTTGATAATATTGTTGGTGAACATTTTGCAGAGTATAAAAATTCTAGGAAGCTTGCATAATAGAGTAACTAAAAAGACAAAGTGCAGAGCTGATTCTATTCCGAGAGCCAGGTCTAAAACTACCTAAAGTTAGCATTTTCTTGCCATTTTTATGGTCAAATTAGTTCTGAGACATGAGAATATTGTTGTAGTACATATTTTTAAAGTATCAAAATGCTAGGAAGCTTGCGACATAGTCACTAAAAGGTCAAAGTGCAGAGCTGATTCTACTTCGTGATCCAGAAGTCCTAGAAGTGAGCATTTTATTTCCTTTTTTATGGGCTAATTAGTTATTAGTCTTGATAACATTATTGGATAACATGTTTTTAGAGTATATAACTGCTATGAAGCTTGTTCCATAGAGTCATTAAAAACTCATAGTGCATAGCTGATTCTACTATGTGAACCATGTCAAGAACTCCTTGAAGTTAGCATTTTCTTGACATTTTTATGGTAAAATTAGTTATAAGACATGAGAATATAGTTGGAGAATATATTTTCAGAGTAAAAAAGGCTACGAAGCTTGCACCATACAGTCACTAAAAAGTCAAAGTGCTGAGTAGATTCAACTCCGCGAGCCAGGTCAAGAATTCCTTGAAGTGAGTATTTTCTTGCCATTTTTTTGGCAAATTAGTTATTAGACATAAGAATATAGTTGGAGAACATGTGTTTAGAATATAAAAATGCTAGGAAGCTTGCACCATAGAGTCGCTAAATAGTCAAAGTGGAGAGCAGATTCTACTACATAAGCAAGGTCAAGAAATCCTAGAAGTGAGCATTTACTTTCCATTTTTATGGCCAAATTAGTTATTAGACTTGCTAGTATTGTTGGATAACATGTTTTTAGTGTATATAAATGCTACGAAGCTTGCACCATAATGTCACTAAAAACTCATAGTGCAGAGCTGATTCTAATCCGTGAGCCAGTCAAGAACTCCTTAAAGTGAGCATTTTCTTGCTATTGCTATGGTCAAATTGGTTCTGAGACATGAGAATATTATTGGAGAACATGTTTTCAGAGTATAAAAATTCTAGGAAGCTTGCATAATAGAGTAACTAAGAAGTCAAGGTGCATAGCTGATTCTATTCTGCGAGCCAGGTCTAAAACTACTTAAAGTGATCATTTTCTTGCTATTTTTATGGTCAAATTAGTTCTGAGACATGAGAATATTGTTGGAGAGCATATATCCAGAGTATCAAAATGCTAGGAAGCTTGCGCCATAGAGTCACTAAAAAGTCAAAGTGCAGAGTTGATTCTACTCCGTGAGCCAGAAGTCCTTGAAGTGAGCAATTTATTTCCTTTTTATGCTAAAATTAGTTATTAGACTTGCTAATATTGTTGGATAACTTGTATTTAGAGTATATAAATGCTATGAAGCTTGTTCCATAGAGTCATTAAAAACTTACAGTGCAGAGCTGATTATACTCTGTGAACCATGTCAAGAACTCCTTTAAGTGAGCATTTTCTTGCCATTTTTATGGTCAAATTAGTTATAAGACATGAGAATATAGTTGGAGAATATATTTTAGGAGTAAAAAAAGGCTTGGAAACATGCACCATAGAGTCACTAAAAAGTCAAAGTGCAGAGTTGATTCTACTCCGTGAGCCAAGTCAAGAACTCCTTGAAGTGAGCATTTTCTTGCCATTTTTATAGTCAAATTAGTTATTAGAGATAAGAATTAGTTGGAGAACATGTTTTTAGAATATAAAAATGCTAGGAAGCTTGCACCATAGAGTCGCTAAATAGTCAAAGTGGAGAGCAGATTCTACTACGTGAGCCTGGTCAAGAAGACCAAGAAGTGAGCATTTACTTTCCATTTTTATGGCCAAAATAGTTATTAGACTTGATAGTATTATTGGATAACATGTTTTTAGAGTATATAACTACTACGAAGATTGCGCCATAGAGTCACTAAAAACTCATAGTGGAGAGCTGATTCTACTCCATGAGCCAGGTCAAGAACTCCTGGAAGTGTCTTTTTCTTGCCATTTTTATGGTCAAATTAGTTATTAGACATGAGAATATAATTAGAGAACATGTCTTCAGAGTTTAAAATGCTAGGAAGCTTGTGCCATAGAGTCACTAAAAAGTCAAAGTACAGAGTTGATTCAACTCAGTGAGCTATTTTCTTACCATTTTTATGGTCAAATTAGATATTAGACATGATAATATTGATGGTGAACATTTTTGCAGAGTATAAAAATTCTAGGAATCTTGCATAATAGAGTAACTAAAAAAACAAAGTGCAGAGCTGATTCTATTCCGAGAGCCAGGTCTAAAACTACCTAAAGTTAGCATTTTCTTGCCATTTTTATGGTCAAATTAGTTCTGAGACATGAGAATATTGTTGAAGTACATATTTTTAAAGTATCAAAATGCTAAGAAGCTTGCGACATAGAGTCACTAAAAAGTCAAAGTGCAGAGCTGATTCTACTCCGTGATCCAGAAGTCCTAGAAGTGAGCATTTTATTTCCTTTTTTATGGGCTAATTAGTTATTAGTCTTGATAATATTATTGGATAACATGTTTTTAGATTAGATAACTGCTATGAAGCTTATTCCATAGAGTCATTAAAAACTCATAGTGCATAGCTGATTCTACTGTGTGAACCATGTCAAGAACTCCTTGAAGTTAGCATTTTCTTGACATTTTTATGGTAAAATTAGTTATAAGACATGAGAATATAGTTGGAGAATATATTTTCAGAGTAAAAAAGGCTAGGAACCTTGCACCATAGAGTCACTAAAAAGTCAAAGTGCTGAGTTGATTCAACTCCGCGAGCCAGGTCAAGAATTCCTTGAAGTGAGTATTTTCTTGCCATTTTTTTGGCAAATTAGTTATTAGACATAAGAATATAGTTGGAGAAAAAGTTTCTAAAATATAAAATGCTAGGAAGTTTGCACCACAGAGTCGCTAAAAAGTCAAGGTGGAGAGTTGATTCTACTTCGTGAGCCAGGTCAAGAAGTCCTTGAATTGAGCATTTACTTTCCATTTTTATGACCAAATTAGTTATTAGACTTGCTAGTATTGTTGGATAAAATATTTTTAGAGTATATAACTGCTATGAAGCTTGTTCCGTAGTGACATTAAAAACTCACAGTGCAGTGTTGATTCTACTCTATGAACCGTGTAAGGAATTCCTAGAAGTAAGCATTTTCTTGCCATTTTTATAGTCAAAGTAGTTATAACACATGAGAATATAGTTGTAGAATATTTTTTCAGCGTAAAAAAAGGCTAGGAAGCTTACACCATAGAGTCACTAAAAAGTCAAATGGCAAAGTTGATTCTACTATGTGAGCCAGGTCAAGAACTCTTTGAAGTGAGCATTTTCTTGCCATTTGTATGGTCAAATTAGTTATTAGATATAAGAATATAGTTGGAGAACATGTTTTTATAATATAAAAATGCAAGGAAGCTTGCACCATAGGGTCGCAAAAAAGTCAAAGTGGAGAGCGGATTCTACTCCGTGAGCCAGGTCAAGAAGTCCTTGAAGTGAGCATTTACTTTCCATTTTTATGGCCAAATTAGTTATTAGACTTGCTAGTATTGTTGGATAACTTATTTTTAGAGTATATAACTACTACAAAGCTTGCACCATAGAATCACTAAAAACTCATAGTGTAGAGCTGGTTCTACTCCGTGAGCCAGTCAAGAACTCCTTAAAGTGAGCATTTTCTTACTATTTTTATGGTTAAATTAGTTCTGAGACATGATAATATTTTTGGAGAACATGTTTGCAGAGTATAAAAATTCTAGGAAGGATGCATAACAGAGTAACTAAAAAGTCAAACTGCATAGCTGATTCTATTCCGCGAGCCAGGTCTAAAACTAATTAAAGTGAGCATTTTCTTACTATTTTCATGGTCAAATTTGTCCTGAGACATGAGAATATTGTTGGAGAGCATATTTTTAGAGTATCAAAATGCTAGGAAGCTTGCGCCATAGAGTCACTAAAAAGTCAAAGTACAGAGCTGATTCTACTCCGTGAGCTAGAAGTCCTTGAAGTGAGCAACTTATTTCCTTTTTACGCTCAAATTAGTTATTAGACTTGTTAATATTGTTGGATAACTTATTTTTAGAGTATATAACTGCTATGAAGCTTGTTCCATAGAGTCGTTAAAAACTTACAGTGCAGAGCTGATTATACTCTGTGAACCATGCCAAGAACTCCTTGAAGTTAGTATTTTCTTGCCATTTTTATGGTCAAATTAGTTATAAGACATGAGAATATAGTTGAAGAATATATTTTCGGAGTAAAAAAAGGCTAGGAAGCTTGCACCATAGAGTCACTAAAAAGTCAAAGTGCAGAGTTGATTCTACTCCGTGAGCCAGGTTAAGAACTCCTTGAAGTGAGCATTTTCTTGCCAATTTTATGGTCAAATTAGTTATTAGAAATAAGAATTAGTTGGAGAACATGTTTTTGGAATATAAAAATGCTAGGAAGCTTGCACCATTGAGTCGCTAAATAGTTAAAGTGGAGAGCAGATTCTACTACGTGAGCCAGGTCAAGAAATCCTATAAGTGAGAATTTACTTTCCATTTTTATGGCCAAATTAGTTATTAGACTTGCTAGTATTGTTGGATAACATGTTTTTAGTGTGTATAAATGCTACAAAGCTGGCACCATAGAGTCACTAAAAACACATAGTGCAGAGCTGATTCTACTCCGTGAGCCAGTCAAGAACTCCTTAAAGTGAGCATTTTCTTGCTATTTTAATTGTCAAATTGGTTCTGAGACATGAGAATATTGTTGGAGAACATATTTTCAGAGTATAAAAATTCTAGGAAGCTTGCATAATAGAGTAACTAAAAAGTCAAAGTTCATAGCTGATTCTATTTCGCGAGCCAGGACTATAACTACTTAAAGTGAGCATTTTCTTGCTATTTTTATGGTCAAATTAGTTCTGAGTCATGAGAATATTGTTGGAGAGCATATTTCCAGAGTATCAAAATGCTAGGAAGCTTGCGCCATAGAGTCATTAAAAAGTCAAAGTGCAGAGTTGATTCTACTCCGTGAGCCAGAAGTCCTTGAAGTGAGCAATTTATTTCCTTTTTATGCTAAAATTAGTTATTAGACTTGCTAATATTGTTGGATAACTTGTATTTAGAGTATATAAATGCTACAAAGCTTGTTCCATAGAGTCATTAAAAACTTACAGTGCAGAGCTGATTATACTCTGTGAACCATGTCAAGAACTCCTTTAAGTGAGCATTTTCTGGCCATTTTTATGGTCAAATTAGTTATAATACATGAGAATATAGTTGGAGAATATATTTTAGGAGTAAAAAAGGCTTGGAAACATGCACCATAGAGTCACTAAAAAGTCAAAGTGCAAAGTTGATTCTACTCCGTGAGCCAAGTCAAGAACTTCTTGAAGTGAGCATTTTCTTGCCATTTTTATGGTCAAATTAGTTATTAGAGATAAGAATTAGTTGGAGAACATGTTTTTAGAATATAAAAATGCTAGGAAGCTTGCACCCTAGAGTCGCTAAATAGTCAAAGTGGAGAGCAGATTCTACTACGTGAGCCTGGTCAAGAAGACCAAGAAGTGAGCATTTATTTTCCATTTTTATGGCCAAATTAGTTATTAGACTTGCTAGTATTATTGGATAACATGTTTTTAGAGCATATAACTGCTACGAAGATTGTGCCATAGAGTCACTAAAAACTCATAGTGGAGAGCTGATTCTACTCCATGAGCCAGGTCAAGAACTCCTTGAAGTGCCTTTTCTTGCCATTTTTATGGTCAAATTAGTTATTAGACATGAGAATATAGTTAGAGAACATGTCTTCAGAGTTTAAAATGCTAGGAAGCTTGTGCCATAGAGTCACTAAAAAGTCAAAGTACAGAGTTGATTCAACTCCGTGAGCCATTTTCTTACCATTTTTATGGTCAAATTAGATATTAGACATGATAATATTGTTGGTGAACATTTTTGCAGAGTATAAAAATTCTAGGAAGCTTGCATAATAGAGTAACTAAAAAGACAAAATGCAGAGCTGATTCTATTCCGAGAGCCAGGTCTAAAACTACCTAAAGTTAGCATTTTCTTGCCATTTTTATGGTCAAATTAGTTCTGAGACATGAGAATATTGTTGAAGTACATATTTTTAAAGTATCAAAATGCTAGGAAGCTTGCGACATAGAGTCACTAAAAAGTCAAAGTGCAGAGCTGATTCTACTCCGTGATCCAGAAGTCCTAGAAGTGAGCATTTTATTTCCTTTTTTATGGGCTAATTAGTTATTAGTCTTGATAATATTATTGGATAACATGTTTTTAGAGTATATAACTGCTATGAAGCTTGTTCCATAGAGTCATTAAAAACTCATAGTGCATAGCTGATTCTACTGTGTGAACCATGTCAAGAACTCCTTGAAGTTAGCATTTTCTTGACATTTTTATGGTAAAATTAGTTATAAGACATGAGAATATAGTTGGAGAATATATTTTCAGAGTAAAAAAGGCTAGGAACCTTGCACCATAGAGTCACTAAAAAGTCAAAGTGTTGAGTTGATTCAACTCCGCGAGCCAGGTCAAGAATTCCTTGAAGTGAGTATTTTCTTGCCATTTTTTTGGCAAATTAGTTATTAGACATAAGAATATAGTTGGAGAACAAGTTTCTAAAATATAAAATGCTAGGAAGTTTGCACCACAGAGTCGCTAAAAAGTCAAGGTGGAGAGTTGATTCTACTTCATGAGCCAGGTTAAGAAGTCCTTGAATTGAGCATTTACTTTCCATTTTTATGACCAAATTAGTTATTAGTCTTGCTAGTATTGTTGGATAAAATGTTTTTAGAGTATATAACTACTATGAAGCTTGTTCCGTAGTGACATTAAAAACTCACAGTGCAGTGTTGATTCTACTCTTTGAACCGTGTAAGGAATTCCTAGAAGTAAGCATTTTCTTGCCATTTTTATGGTCAAAGTAGTTATAACACATGAGAATATAGTTGTAGAATATTTTTTCAGAGTAAAAAAAGGCTAGGAAGCTTACACCATAGAGTCACTAAAAAGTCAAAAGGCAAAGTTGATTCTACTATGTGAGCCAGGTCAAGAACTCTTTGAAGTGATCATTTTCTTACCATTTTTATGGTCAAATTAGTTATTAGATAAAAGAATATAGTTGGAGAACATGTTTTTATAATATAAAAATGCTAGGAAGCTTGCACCATAAGGTCGCAAAAAAGTCAAAGTGGAGAGCGGATTATACTCCGTGAGCCAGGTCAAGAAGTCCTTGAAGTGAGAATTTACTTTCCATTTTTATGGCCAAATTAGTTATTAGACTTGCTAGTATTGTTGGATAACATATTTTTAGAGTATATAACTGCTACGAAGCTTGCACCATAGAATCACTAAAAACTCATAGTGCAGAGCTGATTCTACTCCGTGAGCCAGTCAAGAACTCCTTAAAGTGAGCATTTTCTTACTATTTTTATGGTTAAATTAGTTCTGAGACATGATAATATTTTTGGAAAACATGTTTGCAGAGTATCAAAATGCTAGGAAGCTTGCGCCATAGAGTCACTAATAAGTCAAAGTGCAGAGCTGATTCTACTCCGTGAGCCAGAAGTCCTTGAAGGGAGCAACTTATTTCCTTTTTACGCTCAAATTAGTTATTAGACTTGTTAATATTGTTGGATAACTTGTTTTTAGAGTATATAACTGCTATGAAGCTTGTTCCATAGAGTCATTAAAAACTTACAGTGCAGAGCTGATTATACTCTGTGAACCATGTCAAGAACTCCTTGAAGTGAGTATTTTCTTTCCATTTTTATGGTCAAATTAGTTATAAGACATGAGATTATAGTTGAAGAATATATTTTCGGAGTAAAAAAGGCTAGGAATCTTGCACCATAGAGTCACTATAAAGTCAAAGTGCAGAGTTGATTCTACTCCGTGAGCCAGGTTAAGAACTCCTTGAAGTGAGCATTTTCTTGCCATTTTTATAGTCAAATTAGTTATTAGGAATAAGAATTAGTTAGAGAACATGTTTTTAGCATATAAAAATGCTAGGAAGCTTGCACCATAGAGTCGCTAAATAGTCAAAGTGGAGAGCAGATTCTACTACGTGAGCCAGGTCAAGAAACCCTAGAAGTGAGCATTTACTTTCCATTTTTATGGCCAAATTAGTTATTAGACTTGCTAGTATCGTTGGATAACATGTTTTTAGTGTATATAAATGCTACAAAGCTTGCACCATAGAGTCACTAAAAACACATAGTGCAGAGCTGATTCTACTCCGTGAGCCAGTCAAGAACTCCTTAAAGTGAGCATTTTCTTGCTATTTTTATGGTAAAATTGGTTCTGAGACATGAGAATATTGTTTGAGAACATGTTTTCAGAGTATAAAAATTCTAGGAAGCTTGCATAATAGAGTAACTAAAAAGTCAAAGTGCATAGCTGATTCTATTCCGCGAGCCAGGTCTATAACCACTTAAAGTGAGCATTTTTTTGCTATTTTTATGGTCAAATTAGTTCGGAGTCATGAGAATATTGTTGGAGAGCATATTTCCAGAGTATCAAAATGTTAGGAAGCTTGTGCCATAGAGTCACTAAAAAGTCAAAGTGCAGAGCTGATTCTACTCCGTGAGCCAGAAGTCCTTGAAGTGAGCAATTTATTTCCTTTTTAAGCTAAAATTAGTTATTAGACTTGCTAATATTGTTGGATAACTTGTATTTAGAGTATATAACTGCTATGAAGCTTGTTCCATAGAGTCATTAAAAACTTACGGTGCAGAGTTGATTATACTATGTGAACCATGTCAAGAACTCCTTGAAGTGAGCATTTTCTTGCCATTTTTATGGTCAAATTAGTTATAAGACATGAGAATATAGTTGGTTTTTTCGTAGTAAAAAAATGCTAGGAAGCATGCACCATAGAGTCACTAAAAAGTCAAAGTACAGAGTTGAATCTACTCCGTGAGCCAGGTCAATAACTCCTTGAAGTGAGCATTTTCTTGCCATTTTTATGGTCAAATTAGTTATTAGAGATAAGAATTAGTTGGAGAACATGTTTTTAGAATATAAAAATGTTAGGAAGCTTGCACAATAGAGTCGGTAAATAGTCAAAGTGGAGAGCAGATTCTACTACGTGAGCCAGGTCAAGAAGTCCTAGAAGTGAGCATTTACTTTCTATTTTTATGGCCAAATTAGTTATTAGACTTGCTAGTATTGTTGGATAACATGTTTTTAGTGTATATAAATGCTACGAAGCTTGCACCATAGAGTCACTAAAAGCTCATAGTGCAGAGCTAATTCTAATCCGTGAGCCAGTCAAGAACTCCTTAAAGTGAGCATTTTCTTGCTATTTTTATGGTCAAATTGGTTCTGAGACATTAGAATATTGTTGGAGAACATGTTTTCAGAGTATCAAAATGGTAGGAAGCTTGCGCCATAGAGTCACTAAAAAGTCAAAGTGCAGAGCTGATTCTACTCCGTGAGCCAGAAGTCCTTGAAGTGAGCAATTTATTTCCTTTTTAAGCTAAAATTAGTTATTAGACTTGCTAATATTTTTGGATAACTTGTATTTATAGTATATAACTGCTATGAAGCTTGTTCCATAGAGTCATTAAAAACTTACAGTGCAGAGCTCATTATACTCTGTGAACCATGTCAAGAACTCCTTTAAATGAGAATTGTCTTGCCATTTTTATGGTCAAATTAGTTATAAGACATGAGAATATAGTTGGAAAATATATTTTCCGAGCAAAAAAAGGCTAGGAAGCTTGCACCATAGAGTCACTAAAAAGTCAAAGTGCAGAGTTGATTATACTCCGTGAGCCAGGTTAAGAACTCCTTGAAGTGAGCATTTTCTTGCCATTTTTATGGTCAAATTAGTTATTAGAAATAAGAATTAGTTGGAGAACATGTTTTTAGAATATAAAAATACTAGGAAGCTTGCACCATAGAGTCGCTAAATAGTCAAAGTGGAGAGCAGATTCTACTACGTGAGCCAGGTCAAGAAATCCTAGAAGCGAGCATTTACTTTCCATTTTTATGGCCAAATTAGTTATTAGACTTGCTAGTATTGTTGGATAACATGTTTTTAGTGTATATAAATGCTACGAATCTTGCACTATAGAGTCACTAAAAACACATAGTGCAGAGCTGATTCTACTCCGTGAGCCAGTCAAGAACTCCTTAAAGTGAGCATTTTCTTGCTATTTTTATGGTCAAATTGATTCTGAGACATGAGAATATTGTTGGAGAACATAGTATGAACAATGTTATAACAATTAATTTGAAATGAGAATCATATGATCAAATGATTGCATCTTATTATTTATTCATATGTTCGATGCAATAGTCCACTTACTTTATACTGTAGATAATATGTTGTGCGACAACACACGGAAGATCATATTATCGGTTTCCTTATAAAGTATAAACAGATGCTCACAACCGAGATAAACGGGGACTCTCTATCGGGATGGTTGTAGTGTGGTTTGGTATTAGCTTGTCTTGGCTATAGAATCACATTAGTGCACTTGTGTGTATTGACCAGGACCGCTTGAGATCGTTCGACTTATACTGACTTATAGGAGAACTTGATCTCAGTTATTATGGAAGTTCGTGCTCTTAATCCCTATACAATAACCTCGACACGTAGGGCAGTATGTATTTCTTTGATTCATCAATGGGTGAGATTTACATGTAATTAAATCAACAAACTCGATGAGTTGGGAAATAGTGTTGTCTCTATGGTGTAGTGTTGATTGTAGAAGGAATCCGTGTCCGTCATATGTTGATGATGTCCCCTTGAGGAGCTCATAAGGATTATCATGTAAACCCTGCAGGTGGAATTTATTCCGACATGATAATGAGGTTGAGTGGTACTACTCTTGGATGAGATATTAATTAATTGAGCTGTCAGTAACTTAATTAATGGACATTGTATATCTTAAACATGGGGAGACTAACGGGCTCATAATAAGAAGGAGCCAAAACGTAATTTTGGGATTAGTACGGTAGTGCAATAATAATATTTTAGTGGAATATATTATTATTATTGGACTTAAGTATAAGCTTTGGGCTAAGCTTGGATACTTAAGCCCAATGGAGGCCCAACCCAATTTCTCCTCCTGGTCCCTGCTGTAGCCCATGTATATAAGTCACCTCAGCTTATCAGGAACCCTAATCTAATCTAACTGATTATTCACGTGTGATTAGGGTTGAGAGCAGATTGAGGAGGTCTCGTAGATCGTCGCCCACACGACGTCGAGATCGGACTTGGGACATACAGCAGAAGATCAGAAGGTAGTTTGCTGCTGCTATCCGCCACCTTGCGAAATTGATATAAAATCGTAAATTGCTCAGAATTTGATGATCAATATATGGAGGGAAAGCCGTTGAAGAGTGGATCGTCTGACCACAAAGATCATTCAATTCCGACATCAGACGAGGAAGTTATGGCCATTCTCGTGGGATTGCATAGGCTGCCTGCGAGAATCAATCTTCATCAACATACCTTGGTGAACGGTAATCGTTTCTATGATTTATTGCTTCCGCTGTGATAGAAACGCATGGTATCCTAACATGTCACGTTAACCAAATGATCCAAGCACCAACAATTGGTATCAGAGCTTCGGTTTCGTGGTGAAGCGTGACACGTTAGGCTAGGGTTTATGTGATTAATTTTTCGAAATTAGGATCGCATGTTTAGGGTTTTGGTTTTACTGCGTAAACCATGAATATCCCTATATGAAATATACCCTATATCATATCTGTTCGTTGATGGTTGTGTGTGAGAGGATTCGACGAAAACTGTTCGTCAATTTCACATGGAAGGAAGAAATTGAGAGAAAATCCAGCGCGGTGATATTGCAGAGGCAAAAACCGGAGTTTCAACCGTCGGATCAATCTGAATTTTTGTCAGCATGTTCGGATTTTGTGGATGTACATTCTGAACGGTGAAGATCGTATTTGGAGCTTTGTGTTTTCAGGAATACGCCGAAAACAGAAGCAGTTTTTGGGCGATTCTGTTCTGCGCAGTCGAGGGAATAGAGCCGTTTCTCAGAAAATAACAGTTGGATCGACCTGTAATTTGGACAGAATGTTCAAAACTCATAGACGTATATTCTGGACGGTGGAGATTGGATTCCCAGGTACCTACAGTTGCGAATCCTGAACGACAGTTGGTGTAGTTTGATGTTGCGCGTTGGGCTGAACTTGGTTCCGTGCAAGTAGGCCCTTGGACGAGTGACAGTTCGAGCGGATTTGCATCAGGTTCGATTAGTCTACATCAAGTTCAATCGATGCTGCACTGGGTTTGAGCGGATTTGCATCAGGTTCGATCGATGCTGCACCAGGTTCGAGTGGATTTGCATCAGGTTCGATTGGTCTGCATTAGGTTCGATCGATGTTGCACCACGTTCGAGCGAATTTGCATCAGGTTCGATTGGTCTGCATCAGGTTCGATCGATGCTGCACCAGGTTCGATCAATGATGCACCAGGTTCGTGCAGATTCATATCAAGTTCGATTGGTCTGCATCAGGTTCGATCGACTCTGCACTAGGTTCGAGCGGGTTTGCATCAAGTTCGACTGGTCTGCATCAGATTCCGCGTGAGTCTTCACAATATGATCGGGCAGGGTGCCGGAGTGGTGGAGCAGGCTGCGGGGAGGTCGATCCCCATCGCAGTTGTCTGCATTCGTGATTGGTGGCGAACAATCGAATTCGCTGTTATATAACTGTTATAATTGATTTATTAATTGATTATTGTTATATATGTATGCATGATTCTCTATGATTTATTGCCTTAAATAGAAGCATGCTAGATTGCGTATTATATTTGGTATATTATATGCATGTATGTTGGAGTGTTGATCAAGTCAACTTATTTTTGGCAATTTATTTCCTTATATATAACTATTATAATTGTTTTATTGATCAATTATTGTTATATATTTGGAAGTATGAGCATGCTAGGTTGCATATTTTATTCTGAAATATTATATGCATATAAAAACCCTCGGTCTTAAATAACTAAGTGGGAGAGGGGATTGGTAAAAATTCCCGCTGCCTCCATTATTGGTTTGTAAGTGATGTGAGTAAACTTGCGGATGGCAATAGGCCTTCCTCCCTAACGGATGAGTTTATTCACGGATCACTGGTACAGACTTCATTATATAATTATTGTTTGTAATGTGGCACATGAACTTGCGCGTTGGCAATAGGCCTTCCTCCCTAACGGATGAGTTTATGTAGGGCTCACTGGTACAAACTTATAATTGATGATTGTAGGAAGCTATCCGAGCGCGTGTGTACTTCTCCAACTGTAAGGCACACAAGCTCGCGCAGTGGACTTGGGATCAAATAATGGTGTACACTTAGGTGTAAATAATTAGTATCCTCCCCAACGGAGTCACTGCTATTATTTGCATGGCTAAAGAGGAACCGACTATTAATTATTTTGTCATAAAGTTAGGTTGACAAATGAAATTAATGGGTAAAACCTTCTCTTGTAAATGTTCGGGTTTGTAAACGTCCACACTAACATGGCTTGCAGACTCACGGTGCTTGAGATGTCGGTGAATTTTATTTTTATATTGTTTTGAGGGAATCAATATAAAATGATAAAATTCAAAGTTTTGATCAGTAAATTAATTTATGATTCTCTAATTTTCAAATGGTTTTATCTCACATATTATTAACTAAAAGAAATTATATTTACTTGTCCAAATTAGATGATTAGAAAAGAATCTTGGTTTTGAATTTTACTGCTTAAGAAAATACATGTGTGTTCTCACAAGGGACGTCTCATGATGCCTATTAAAGTCTCTAGTGAAGAGATGAGAGGTTCATAGAAATATGATGGTCTCATGTAACTCTTCGGATATTTGAGTAAGTTAAAAGGTAGAAGATCATGATTTAATTTGATGAATGAATTGGGAAAGCATGGAGTATAAATTGAAGGGAAACCTAGATCAATTTAATTCTTCGTGAATTGCCTAGATGTTTTTGAGTAAGTTCCACCTGAATTACAATAGGATGTATATGGTGGAAAACTTCTGGCAAAACATGTGGCAAAGGAAAGCCATTTTCATCATAATGTGAACAAGTTTTATATCTTATTCACTAGTTGTTTAAAACATGATTAGTTCATCAAAATGTGAACAAGTTTTATATCTTATTCACTAGTTGTTTAAAACATGATTAGTGATGGCATTTACTGACACGAAGTGTGTAGATACTGGAATCACTAAATGTTTATTACTAAGTGAGGATAAGATTGTTATGACATGGGTAAAACTACAAGAGTAGTGGCTATTGCAGTGGGAGTTGTCTATTTATCTAATGATATGAGTAGACGTTTGATTATGAGAAATTATTTTACGTACGTTTTCATAGAAAGAATTTAATTTCGGTTTTTATGCATTAATAGATGGATACTCCATTTCATTTAAATGACATGGTCATTATAATGAAGGATAGAATTGTAATCTGTTATTGTACGTTGGTGAACAATTTGTATACTCTTAAATCATGTATATTCCACAGATGCAACAAATAGTAATTAATAATGAATCTTCTAATCTTAGTAAGAGAAAGATACCTTCGGATATGAACTAAACATATATTTGGCATCTATGACTAGATCATTTTACTTGAGTAGGATTCAAAAGTTGATAGCCGATAGACCCTTAGGTTTATCTGAAGTGAAAACTATCTGACTTTCGAGTCTTGCTTGGGAGTAAAAATGACTAATTTCTTTTTCAAGGCAAAGGGGGTGCAGAACCAAAGATATATATGTTGGAATTAGTTCATTATGATTTATGTGGTCCTAAGATTGTCCGGATGAGAGGTGGATATGAATATTCGTCAATCGATGATTATTCTAGATACCGATATATTTATTTGATGCACTGCATGTCTAAGTTCTTTGATTAATTCAAGAATTGCAAGGCTGGTACAGTGAAGCGTCATGAAAAATACATCAAGTAATAACGATTTAATCGTCATTACGAGTACCTCTTAGGATAGTTAGGAGCTATTAATCAGAGGTTGAGATTAAATCTCAAATTATTTACACCGCGCATACCCCAGCTGAATGGTGTGGCGGATAGAAGGTGTATCACTCTTATGGAAATGATTAGATGGATGATGAATTATTTGGAATTACTAAATTCATTTTATGGGTATGCCCTAGAAACAGTGATTTGTATGAATGTTTGTCTGTTTGTGGGATATCCTAGAAAAATGAAGGTGATTTATTTAGTCCAAAAGATCGAAGGGTGATTGTTAACACAAACACTAGATTTTTGGAAAAAGACTATGTATTAAATCATAAACCCATGTACAAATTGTTCTAAAGGAAGTGAGAGGGAAAAACACAAAGTATTAGTACCAATTGTATAAGAGGATATACCACAAGGTAAACTGCAATGCATGTCACGTCTGATACACCATTGTGTGTAGTGCCTTGTCGTAGTGGGAGAGTTCTTCGACAACCTGTAAGATACATGTTTTGGGAAAGTCGTGAGACTTGGTCCCTCGCAAACATGAAATGGACCCACGGATACGACGAAGCACTACAAGTTAGAAATGCCAAATCCTAGCAAAGTGCAATGAATATTAAATTAGAATCGATGGATTTTAAATTAGGTCTGGATGCTTGTTGAACCGCTAAATGGCGTAAAAGCCATTGGAAACGGGCATGCAAGAATAAAAGAGGATCATAGAATAAGGTGAAAACCTTGGAAGCAAGCTTGTTGCGAAAAGGTATACTCAGAAAGAAAAGGTTCGATTATGAGAAAACCTGTTCGCCGGTAGTTATGCCTAAGTTGATCCGGACTCTTTTATTTGTTGCTACTCATAGGAAATATGAGGGATAGCAAATAGATGTCGAGACAGCTTTCCTGAATGGAAGTCTTAAGGGAAACATCTATGTGAAGCAACCAGAGTGATTCATTGCAAAAAGCTAAGAGCATTGTGATAGTAAGCTTAAAAGTGTCCATTCATGGACTAAAGCAAGCTTCCAAATCATGAAACATCAGTTTTGATGAGGTAATCCAGTGACATGGATCTAATCAATGATCGGATGGGTCTTGTGTATTGAAAAGAGTGATGAAAATGTGGTGGTATTTCTTGTACTATACGTAGATAGTATCTTGCTCATTGGAGACAATGAAAGAGTATTGTCAGGCGTATGGGTATGGTTGATAAAGCGGTATGAGATGAAGGACTTAAGAAGAGCAAAAATATCCTTTTGATCACGGTAATACGGATCACAAGAAAGGATGTTATGCTTATCTCAAGTTTCATATAATGATACGATCCTTACTCATTTAGCATCTGAATTTATCTAAGTGAATGTGTCTTGTGACACAAAAGTAGATAAAGAAGATGAAAGCGGTTCCTTATGCTTCGGCAAATGAGGAAGCTTAATCTAAGGAATGCTATGCACGAGATTGGATATCTATTTTGCCGATGGCATGAACAGTGGGTATCAAGGTAACCCAAAATAAGAATGTTAAATTGTGATAAGACATATACTTATGTACCTGAAAAGGACTAGAAATTATATGTAGGCTTACCGGACAGATTCGCTGCTTCTTATGAGTTACGTAGATTCAGATTTTTCAAATCAGATGGGGATGACAGTAAATCCACCTCAAGGTTATGTGTTTAATTTTAGGAAGTAGAGTCATAATATGGAGGAGTGTTATATAGAAATATATTTCAGACTCCAGACTCCATCATGGAAAGATGATAAATTGAAACCTATAAGGCTGCCAAAGTATCTATATGACTCTAGAAACTTCATGATTGACTTTGAAGTATTTCTAAGTTTGCCCAAAATTATCACAATTTAAATTAATGATATTGGTGCAGTTGCAAACTTAAAGGAATCACGAGTCCATAAGGCAATTAAACACATGGAGCACGAGTACCACCTGTTACGAGAAATCATATGATGAGGGGAAGGTTGTTGTCACCTAGATTGCATTGGATGATAACCTAGTAAATCCATTTACAAGGACCTTAAGGCGAGAGCTTTTGATGGTCGTGTAGTGGGAGTGGAAATCAGATGTATGGCAGAAGACATGATAGCATAGTCTTTTAGTATAAGTGGGAGATTGTTGGATTGTATACTAAAAGTCTAGCTTTTGTATGAACAATGTTATGACAATTAATTTGAAATGAGAATCATATGATCAAATGATTGCATCTTATAATTTATTCATATGTTCGATGCAATAGTCCACTTACTTTATACTGTAGATAATATGTTGTGTGACAACACGCGGAAGATCATATTATCGGTTTCCTTATAAAGTATAAACAGATGCTCACAACTGAGATAAACGGGGGCTCTCTATCGGGATGGTTGTAGTGTGGTTTGGTATTAGCTTGTCTTGGCTATAGAATCACATTAGTGCACTTGTGTGTATTGAGCAGGACCGCTTGAGATCGTTCGACTTATACTGACTTATAGGAGAACTTGATCTCAGTTATTATGGAAGTTCATGCTCTTAATCCCTATACAATAACCTCGACACGTAGGGCAGTATGTATTTCTTTAATTCATCATTGGGTGAGATTTACATGTAATTAAATAAAAAAACTCGATGAGTTGGGAAATAGTGCTGTCCCTATGGTGTGCTGTTGATTGTAGAAGGAATCCGTGTCCGTCATAGGTTGATGATGTCCCTTTTGAGGAGCTCATAAGGATTATCATGTAAACCCTGCAGGTGGAATTTATTCCGATATGATAATGAGGTTGAGTGGTACTACTCTTGGATGAGATATTAATTAATTGAGTTGTCAGTAACTTAAATTAATTAATGGACATTGTATATCTTAAACATGGGGAGACTAACGGGCTCATAATAAGAAGGAGCCCAAAACGTAATTTTGGGATTGGTACGGTAGTGCAATAATAATATTTTAGTGGAATATATTATTATTATTGGACTTAAGTATAAGCTTTGGGCTAAGCTTTGATACTTAAGCCCAATGGAGGTCCAACCCAATTTCTCCTCCTGGTCCCTGCTGTAGCCCATGTATATAAGTCACCTCAGCTTATCTGGAACCCTAATCTAATCTAACTGATTATTCACGTGTGATGAGGGTTGAGAACAGATTGAGGAGGTCTCGTAGATCGTCGCCTACACGACGTCGAGATCGGACTTGGGACATACGGCAGAAGATCAAAAGGTAGTTTGCTGCTGCTGTCCGCCATTTTGCGAAATTGATATAAAATCGTAAAGTGCTCAGAATTTGATGATCAATATACTGATTAAAAGTCGTTGAAGAGAGGATCGTCTGACCACAAAGATCATTCAATTCCTACATCAGACGAGGAAGTTATGGCCATTCTCGTGGGACTGCGCAGGCTGCCTGCGAGAATCAATCTTCATCAACATACCTTGGTGAACGGTAATCGTTTCTATGATTTATTGCTTCCGCTGTGATAGAAACACATGGTATCCTAACAGGTCACGTTAACCAAATGGTCCAAGCGCCAACAATAACTGCTATGAAGCTTGTACCATAGAGTCATTAAAAACTTACAGTGCAGAGTTCATTATACTCTGTGAACCATGTCAAGAACTCCTTTAAATGAGCATTTTCTTGCCATTTTTATGGTCAAATTAGTTATAAGACATGAGAATATAGTTGGAGAATATATTTTCGGAGTAAAAAAAGGCTAGGAAGCTTGCACCATAGAGTCACTAAAAAGTCAAAGTGCAGAGTTGATTCTACTCCGTGAGCCAGGTTAAGAACTCCTTGAAGTGAGCATTTTCTTGCCATTTTTATGGTCAAATTAGTTATTAGAAATAAGAATTAGTTGGAGAACATGTTTTTAGAATATAAAAATACTAAGAAGCTTGCACCATAGAGTCGCTAAATAGTCAAAGTGGAGAGCAGATTCTACTACGTGAGCCAGGTCAAGAAATCCTATAAGCGAGCATTTACTTTCCATTTTTTGGCAAAATTAGTTATTAGACTTGCTAGTATTGTTGGATAACATGTTTTTAGTGTATATAAATGCTACAAAACTTGCACCATAGAGTCACTAAAAGCACATAGTGCAGAGCTAATTCTACTCCGTGAGCCAGTCAAGAACTCCTTAAAGTGAGCATTTTCTTGCTATTTTTATGGTCAAATTGATTCTGAGACATGAGAATATTGTTGGAGAACATGTTTTCAGAGTATAAAAATTCTAGGAAGCTTGCATAATAGAGTAACTAAAAAGTCAAAGTTCATAGCTGATTCTATTCAGCGAGCCAGGTCTAAAACTACTTAAAGTGAGAATTTTCTTGCTATTTTTATGGTCAAATTAGTTCTGAGTCATGAGAATATTGTTGGAGAGCATATTTCCAGAGTATCAAAATGCTAGGAAGCTTGCGCCATAGAGTCACTAAAAAGTCAAAGTGCAGAGCTGATTCTACTCCGTGAGCCAGAAGTCCTTGAAGTAAGCAATTTATTTCCTTTTTAAGCTAAAATTAGTTATTAGACTTGCTAATATTGTTGGATAACTTGTATTTAGAGTATATAACTGCTATGAAGCTTGTTCTATAGAGTCATTAAAAACTTACAGTGCAGAGCTGATTATACTATGTGAACCATGTCAAGAACTCCTTGAAGTGAGCATTTTCTTGCCATTTTCATGGTCAAATTAGTTATAAGACATGAGAATATAGTTGGAGAATATATTTTCGTAGTAAAAAAAGGCTAGGAAGCATGCACCATAGAGTCACTAAAAAGTCAAAGTACAGAGTTAATTCTACTCCGTGAACCAGGTCAAGAACTCCTTGAAGTGAGCATTTTCTTGCCATTGTTATGGTCAAATTAGTTATTAGAGATAAGAATAAATTGGAGAACATGTTTTTAGAATATAAAAATGTTAGGAAGCTTGCGCAATAGAGTCGGTAAATAGTCAAAGTGGAGAGCAGATTCTACTACGTGAGCCAGGTCAAGAAGTCCTAGAAGTGAGCATTTACTTTCTATTTTTATGGCCAAATTAGTTATTAGACTTGCTAGTATTGTTGGTTAACATGTTTTTAGTGTATATAAATGCTACAAAGCTTACACCATAGAGTCACTAAATGCTCATAGTACAGAGCTAATTCTAATCCGTGAGCCAGTCAAGAACTCCTTGAAGTGAGCATTTTCTTGCTACTTTCATGGTCTAATTTGTTCTGAGACATGAGAATATTGTTGGAGAACATGTTTTAAGAGTATAAAAATTCTAGGAAGCTTGCATAATAGAGTAACTAAAAAGTCAAAGTGCATAGCTGATTCAATTCCGCGAGCCAGGTCTAAAACTACTTAAAGTGAGCATTTTCTTGCTATTTTTATGGTCAAATTAGTTCTGAGACATGAGAATATTGTTGGAGAGCATATTTCCAGAGTATCAAAATGCTAGGAAGCTTGCACCATAGAGTCACTAAAAAGTCAAAGTGCAGAGTTGATTCTACTCCGTGAGCCAGAAGTCCTTTAAGTGAGCAATTTATTTCCTTTTTAAGCTAAAATTAGTTATTAGACTTGCAAATATTTTTGGATAACTTGTATTTAGAGTATATAACTACTATGAAGCTTGTTCCATAGAGTCATTAAAAACTTACAGTGCAGAGCTGATTATACTATGTGAACCATGTCAAGAACTCCTTGAAGTGAGCATTTTCTTGCCATTTTTATGGTCAAATTAGTTATAAGACATGAGAATATAGTTGGAGAATATATTTTCGTAGTAAAAAAAGGCTAGGAACCATGCACCATAGAGTCACTAAAAAGTCAAAGTACAGAGTTAATTCTACTCCGTGAGCCAGGTCAAGAACTCCTTGAAGTGAGCATTTTCTTGCCATTTTTACGGTCAAATTAGTTATTAGAGATAAGAATTAGTTGGAGAACATGTTTTTAGAATATAAAAATGTTAGGAAGCTTGCGCAATAGAGTTGGTAAATAGTCAAAGTGGAGAGCAGATTCAACTACGTGAGCCAGGTCAAGAAGTCCTAGAAGTGAGCATTTACTTTCTATTTTTATGGCCAAATTAGTTATTAGACTTGCTAGTATTGTTGGTTAACATGTTTTTAGTGTATATAAATGCTACAAAGCTTGCACCATAGAGTCACTAAATGCTCATAGTACAGAGCTAATTCTAATCCGTGAGCCAGTCAAGAACTCCTTGAAGTGAGCATTTTCTTGCTACTTTCATGGTCTAATTTGTTCTGAGACATGAGAATATTGTTGGAGAACATGTTTTAAGAGTATAAAAATTCTAGGAAGCTTGCATAATAGAGTAACTAAAAAGTCAAAGTGCATAGCTGATTCAATTCCGCGAGCCAGGTCTAAAACTACTTAAAGTGAGCATTTTCTTGCTATTTTTATGGTCAAATTAGTTCTGAGACATGAGAATATTGTTGGAGAGCATATTTCCAGAGTATCAAAATGCTAGGAAGCTTGCACCATAGAGTCACTAAAAAGTCAAAGTGCAGAGTTGATTCTACTCCGTGAGCCAGAAGTCCTTTAAGTGAGCAATTTATTTCCTTTTTAAGCTAAAATTAGTTATTAGACTTGCAAATATTTTTGGATAACTTGTATTTAGAGTATATAACTACTATGAAGCTTGTTCCATAAAGTCATTAAAAACTTACAGTGCAGAGCTGATTATACTATGTGAACCATGTCAAGAACTCCTTGAAGTGAGCATTTTCTTGCCATTTTTATGGTCAAATTAGTTATAAGACATGAGAATATAGTTGGAGAATATATTTTCGTAGTAAAAAAAGGCTAGGAACCATGCACCATAGAGTCACTAAAAAGTCAAAGTACAGAGTTAATTCTACTCCGTGAGCCTGGTCAAGAACTCCATGAAGTGAGCATTTTCTTGCCATTTTTATGGTCAAATTAGTTATTAGAGATAATAATTAATTGGAGAACATGTTTTTAGAATATAAAAATGTTAGGAAGCTTGCACAATAGAGTCGGTAAATAGTCAAAGTGGAGAGCAGATTCAACTACGTGAGCCAGGTCAAGAAGTCCTAGAAGTGAGCATTTACTTTCTATTTTTATGGCCAAATTAGTTATTAGACTTGCTAGTATTGTTGGTTAACATGTTTTTAGTGTATATAAATGCAACGAAGCTTGCACCATAGAGTCACTAAAAGCTCATAGCGCAGAGCTAATTCTAATCCGTGAGCCAGTCAAGAACTCCTTAAAGTGAGCATTTTCTTGCTATTTTTATGGTCAAATTGGTTCTGAGACATGAGAATATTGTTGGAGAACATGTTTTCAGAGTATAAAAATTCTAGGAAGCTTGCATAATAGAGTAACTAAAAAGTCAAAGTGCATAGCTGATTCAATTTCGCGAGCTAGGTCTAAAACTACTTAAAGTGAGCATTTTCTTGCTATTTTTATGGTCAAATTAGTTCTGAGACATGAGAATATTATTGGAGAGCATATTTCCAGAGTATCAAAATGCTAGGAAGCTTGCGCCATAGAGTCACTAAAAAGTCAAAGTGCAGAGCTGATTCTACTCCGTGAGCCAGAAGTCCTTGAAGTGAGCAATTTATTTCCTTTTTAAGCTAAAATTAGTTATTAGACTTGCTAATATTTTTGGATAACTTGTATTTAGAGTATATAACTGTTGGATTGTATACTAAAAGTCTAGCTTTTTGTATGAACAATGTTGTAACAATTAATTTGAAATGAGAATCATATGATCAAATGATTGCATCTTATAATTTATTTATATGTTCGATGCAATAGTCTACTTACTTTATACTGTAGATAATATGTTGTGCGACAACACGCGGAAGATCATATTATCGGTTTCCTTATAAAGTATAAACTGATGCTCACAACCGAGATAGACGGGGACTCTCTATCGGGATGGTTGTAGTGTGGTTTAGTATTAGCTTATCTTGGCTATAGAATCACATTAGTGCACTTGTGTGTATTGAGCAGGACCGCTTGAGATCGTTCGATTTATACTGACTTATAGGAGAACTTGATCTCAGTTATTATGGATGTTCGTGCTCTTAATCCATATACAATAACCTCGACACATAGGGCAGTATGTATTTCTTTGATTCATCAATGAGTGAGATTTACATGCAATTAAATCAATAAACTCGGTGAGTTGGGAAGTAGTGCTGTCTCTATGGTGTGCTGTTGATTGTAGAAGGAATCCGTGTCCGTCATAGGTTGATGATGTCCCCTTGAGGAGCTCATAAGGATTATCATGTAAACCCTACAGGTGGAATTTATTCCGACATGATAATGAGGTTGAGTGGTACTACTCTTGGATGAGATATTAATTAATTGAGTTGTCAGTAACTTAAATTAATTAATGGACATTGTATATCTTAAACATGGGGAGACTAACGGGCTCATAATAAGAAGGAGCCCAAAACGTAATTTTGGGATTGGTACGGTAGTGCAATAATAGTATTTTAGTGGAATATATTATTATTATTGGACTTAAGTATAAGCTTTGGGCTAAGCTTGGATACTTAAGCCCAATGGAGGCCCAACCCAATTTCTCCTCCTGGTCCCTGCTGTAGCCCATGTATATAAGTCACCTCAACTTATCTGGAACCCTAATCTAATCTAATTCATTATTCACGAGTTATGAGGGTTGAGAGCAGTTGAGTAGGTCTCGTAGATCGTCACCCACACGACGTCGAGATCGGACTTGGGACATACAGCAGAAGACCGGAAGGTCGCAGTTCGTCATGTTCCAAAATTCATATAAAATCGTACAGTTCTTCGATTTTGATTTATTATATACTAATGGAAAGCCGTCGAAGAGAGGATCGTCTGAGCACAAAGATCACTCAATTCCGACATCAGAAGAGGAACTTATGGCAATTCTCGTGGGACTGCGCAGACTGCCAGCGAGAATTCAACCTCTACATCAACCCTTGGTGAAAGGTAATGCGTTTCATGTTTACTTGCTTCCGCTGCTTGTTAGAAATACATGGAACCCTAACGGGTCACATTAACCAAACGATCGAATGCCAACAATTGGTATCAGAGCTTCGGTTTCGTGGTGAAGCGTGACACGTTAGGATAGGGTTTATGTGATTAATTTTTCGGAATTAGGATCACATGTTTAGGGTTTTGGTTTTATTGCGCAAACCATGAATATCCCTATGTAATATATACCCTATATCATATCTATTCATCCATGGTTGTGTGTGAGAGGATTCGACGAAAACTGTTCGTCAATTTCTCATGCAAGGAAGAAAGAGAGGGCAAAAATAGAATCACGCTTTTGAGAGAAAATCCAGCGTAGTGATATTGCAGAGGCAATATCCAGAGTTTCAACGGTCGGATTGATCTGTAATTTGGTCAGCCCTTTTGGACCTTGTGGATTTACATTCTGAACGGTGGAGATCGAATTTGGAGCTTTTTCTTTCTGGGAGTACGCTGAAAACAGAAGCAGATATTTGGGCGATTCTGTTTTGCGCAGTCGAGGGAAAAGTGCCATTTCTGACAAACTAATCGTTGGATCAAGCTTTAATTTGGTCAGCAAGTTCAGACCTTGTGGATGTACATTCTGAACGGTGAAGTTCGAATTTGGAGCCTTTTCTTGCTGGGAGTACGCTGAAAACAGAAGCAGATATTTGGGCGATTCTGTTTTGCGCAGTCGAGAGAAAAGAGCCGTTTCTCACAAAATTACCGTTGGATCGATCTGTAATTTGGACAGAATGTTCAGGACTTACAGTAGTAGATTCTGGACAGTGGAGATTGGATTCTGAGGTTCTTTCACTTTCGAAGTACGAACGACAGTTGGTGTAGTTTGGTGTTGCGCGTTGGGCTGAACTTGGTTCCATGCAAGTAGGCCCTTGGACGAGCGACAGTCCGGGCGAGGGGCGCTCGTCAAGGCACTTGGGGCGCTCCCTGACATAATTGGCGGTGGGATATGACGATGGACGTCTTGGGGCACAAGCAATCCTGCTTGTTGCGTAAGGCATCGATTCCACAGTAGGAGTGTCGGACAAGACATTAAAATTTAGAGGCGTTTTTATTCCTAATATATATAACTGTCATAATTGATTTAATTGTCTATTATTGTTATATATATATATATATGGATGCCTGATCTCTATGATTTATTGTCTTATATAGAAGCATGCTAGAATGCGTATTATATTTGGTATATTATATGCATGTATTGCTAGAGTGTTGGATAAGACATCCAATTTTAAGAAAACTAATTCCTAATATATAACTGCCATAATAAATTGTATATTATTGTTATATATGGATGTCGAATTAATTCCTAATATATGACTGCTATAATTGATTTAATAATCTATTATTGTCATATATGAATGTCGAATTAATTCCTAATATATAACTGCTATAATTGATTGTCTATTATTGTTATATATGGATGTTGAATTGATTCCTAATATATAACTGACATAATTGATTTAATTATCTATTATTGTTATATATGGTTGCTCGTCGATATCGATGATTTTGATAATCTAGACGATATGACGATCGATATCGATAGTTTCGGAATTTTGATAATCTTGATGTTTTTCGAATATTTGATAATCTAGTCGATATCTATGATTTTGATAATCTGGACGACATCGACGGTCGATATCGATGGTTTCGAAAATTGGACAATCTGGAAATTTTGAAATTTTGATAGTCTGGAAGTCTTTGCTGATATTCGTGCCTGGTGGTGAACAATCGAATTCGCTGATATATAACTGTTAATGATTGATTTAATTATTGATTATTGTTATATATGTATGCATGACTCTCTGTGATTTACTGCCTTATGTGCCGTAATAGAAGCATGCTAGCGTTGCGTATTTTATTCTGAATATCATATGCATGTAAAAACCCTCGGTGTTAAATTACTAAGTGGGAGAGGGGATTGGTAAATATTCCCGCGGCCTCCATTATTGGTTTGTAAGTGATGTGAGTAAACTTGCGTGTTGGCAATAGGCCTTCCTCCCTAACGGATGAGTTTATTCATGGATCACTAGTACAGACTTCATTACATAATTATTGTTTGTAATGTGGTACATGAACTTGCGTGTTGGCAATAGGCCTTCCTCCCTAACGGATGAGTTTATGTGGGGCTCACTGGTACAAACTTATAATTGATGATTGTAGGAAGCTATCCGAGCGCGTGTGTACTTCTCCAACTGTAAGGCACACAAGCTCGCGCAGTTGACTTGGGATCAAATAATGGTGTACACTTAGGTGTAAATAATTAGTATCCTCCCCAACGGAGTCACTGCTATTATTTGCATGGCTAAAGAGGAACCGACTATTAATTATTTTGTCATAAAGTTAGGTTGACAAATGAAATTAATAGGTAAAACCTTCTCTTGTAAATGTTTGGGTTTGTAAACGTCCACACTAACGTAGCTTGCAGACTCACGGTGCTTGAGATGTCGGTGAATTTTGTTTTTATATAGTTTTGAGGGAATCAATATAAAATGATAAAATTCGAAGATTTGATCGGTATATTTATTTATGATTCTCTGTAATTTCAAATGGTTTTATCTCGCTTATTGTTAACTAAAAGAAATTATATTTACTGGTCCAAAATTAGATGATTAGAAAAGAATCTTGGTTTTGAATTTTACTGCTTAAGAAAATACATGTGTGTTCTCACAATGGACGTCTCATGATGCCTATTAAAGTCTCTAGTGAAGAGATGAGAGGTTCATAGAAATATGATGGTCTCATGTAACTCTTCGGATACTTGAGTAAGTTAAAAGGCAGAAGATCATGATTTAATTTGATGAATGAATTGGGAAAGCATGGAGTATAAATTGAAGGGAAACCTAGATCAATTTAATTCTTTGTGAATTGCCTAGATGTTTTTGAGTAAGTTCCACCTGAATTACAATAGGATGTATATGGTGGAAAACTTCTGGCAAAACATGTGGCAAAGGAAAGCCATTTTCATCATAATGTGAACAAGTTTTATATCTTATTCACTAGTTGTTTAAAACATGATTAGTGATGGCATTTACTGACACGAAGTGTGTAGATACTGGAATCACTAAATGTTTATTACTAAGTGAGGATAAGATTGTTATGACATGGGTAAAACTACAAGAGTAGTGGCTATTGCAGTGGGAGTTGTCTATTTATTAAATGATATGAGTAGACGTTTGATTTTATGAAATTGTCTTTACGTACATTTTCATAGAAAGAATTTGATTTCGGTTTCTATGCATTAATAGATGGATACTCCATTTCATTTAAATGATATGGTCATTATAATGAATGATAGAGTTGTAATCTGTTATGGTACGTTGGTGAACAATTTGTACACTCTTAAATCATGTTTATCCCCTGGATGCGACAAATAGTAATTAATAATGAGTCTTTTAATCTAGTAAGAGAAAGGTACCTTCGGAAATGAATTTCCCACCTTAATGGTGTGACGAATAGAAGGAATAGCACTCTTATGGTAGTGATTAGATAGATGATGAATTATTTGGAATTACTAAATTCATTTTATGGATATGCCCTAGGAACAGTAATTCGTAAGAATGTTTTTCTATTTGTGGGATATCCTAGAAAAATGAAGGATGATTTAATTAGTCCACAAGATCGAAGAGTGATTCTTAACATAAACACTAGATTTTTGGAAAAAGGACTATGTAATAAATCAAATACTCATGTATAAGTTGTTCTAAAGGAAGTGAGAGGAAAACACAAAGTATAAGTACCAAGTGTACAAGAGGATATACCACAAGGTAAACTGCAACGCGTGTCACGTCTGATATACAATTGCATGTAGTGCCTTGTCGTAGTGGGAGGGTTTTTCGACAACTTGTAAGATACATGTTTTGGGAAAGTCGTGAGACTTGGTCCCTCGCAAACATGAAATGGACCCACGGATACGACGAAGCACTACAAGTTAGAAATGCCTAATCCTAGCAAAGTGCAATGAATATTAAAATAGAACGATTTTAAATTAGGTCTGGATGCTTGTTGAACCGCTAAATGGCGTAAAAGCCATTGGAAGCAGGCATGCAAGAATAAAAGAGGATCATAGAATAAGGTGAAAACCTTGGAAGCAAGCTTGTTACGAAAAGGTATACTCAGAAAGAAAGGGTTCGATTATGAGAAAACCTGTTCGCCGGTAGCTATGCCTAAGTTGATCCGAACTCTTTTATTTGTTGCTACTCATATGAAATATGAGGGATAGCAAATAGATGTCGAGACAGCTTTCCTGATTGGAAGTCTTAAGGGAAACATCTATGTGAAGCAACCAGAGTGATTCATTGCAAAGAGCTAAGAGCATTGTGATAGTGAGCTTAAAAGTGTCCATTAATGGACTAAAACAAGCTTCAAGATCATGAAACATCCGTTTTGATGAGGTAATCCAGTGACATGGATCTAATCAATGATCGGATGGGTCTTGTGTATTGAAAAGAGTGATGGAAACGTGGTGGTATTTCTTGTACTATCGTAGATGATATATTGCTCATTGGAGACAAGAAAAAGTATTGTCGGGCGTATGTGTATGGATAATAAAGCGGTATGAAATGAAGGACTTAAGAAGAGCAAAAATATCCTTTTGATCACGATAATACGGATCACAAGAAAGGATATTATGCTTGTCTCAAGCTTCATGAATTGATACGATCCTTACTTGTTTTAGCAAGTGACTTTATCTAAGAAAATATGTCTTGAGACACTAAAAGGAAGATAAAGGTGATGAAAGCGGTTCCTTATGCTTCGGCGAATAAGGAAGCTTAATCTTAGGAATGCTATGCGCGAGAATGGATATCTATTTTGCTGAACGCATGAACAGTGGGTACCAACGTAACCCGGAACAAGAATGATGAACTGTGGTAAGACATATATGAAGTGCCTGAGAAGGACTGGAAATTATATATAAGCTTACTGGGCAAATTCACTGCTTCTTGTGGATTACGTAGATTCGGATTTTTTAGTCAGATTGGACGGCAGTAAATCCACCTCAAGGTTATGTGTTTAATTTTAGGAAGTTGAGTCATAATGTGGAGGAGTGTTATATAGAAATATATTTCAGACTCCGGACTCCATCATGGAAAGATGATAAATTGGAGCCTATGAGGCAGCCAAAGTATCTGTATGACTCTAGAAACTTCAAGATGGACTTCGAAGTGTTTCTAAGTTTGCCCAAGGATATCACAATTTATATTGATGATATTGGTGCAGTTGCAAACTTGAAGGAATCACGAGCCCATAAGGCAATTAAACACATTGAGTGCAAGTACCACCTGTTACGAGAAATCGTATGATGAGGGGAAGGTTGTTGTCGCCTAGATTGCATCGGATGATGACCTAGTAAATCCATTTACAAGGATATTAAGGCGAGAGCTTTTAATGGTCGTGTAGTGGGAGTGGGAATCAGATGTATGGCGGAAGACATGACAGCATAGTCTTTTAGTATAAGTGGGAGATTGTTGGATTGTATACTAAAAGTCTAGCTTTTTGTATGAACAATGTTGTAACAATTAATTTGAAATGAGAATCATATGATCAAATGATTGCATCTTATAATTTATTTATATGTTCGATGCAATAGTCCACTTACTTTATACTGTAGATAATATGTTGTGCGACAACACGCGGAAGATCATATTATCGGTTTCTTTATAAAGTATAAACTGATGCTCACAACCGAGATAGACGGGGACTCTCTATCGGGATGGTTGTAGTGTGATTTGGTATTAGCTTGTCTTGGCTATAGAATCACATTAGTGCACTTGTGTGTATTGAGCAGGACCGCTTGAGATCGTTCGATTTATACTGACTTATAGGAGAACTTGATCTCAGTTATTATGGATGTTCGTGCTCTTAATCCCTATACAATAACCTCGACACATAGGGCAGTATGTATTTCTTTGATTCATCAATGGGTGAGATTTACATGCAATTAAATCAATAAACTCGGTGAGTTGGGAAGTAGTGCTGTCTCTATGGTGTGCTGTTGATTGTAGAAGGAATCCGTGTCCGTCATAGGTTGATGATGTCCCCTTGAGGAGCTCATAAGGATTATCATGTAAACCCTGCAGGTGGAATTTATTCCGACATGATAATGAGGTTGAGTGGTACTACTCTTGGATGAGATATTAATTAATTGAGTTGTCATTAACTTAAATTAATTAATAGACATTGTATATCTTAAACATGGGGAGACTAACGGGCTCATAATAAGAAGGAGCCCAAAACGTAATTTTGGGATTGGTACGGTAGTGCAATAATAGTATTTTAGTGGAATATATTATTATTATTGGACTTAAGTATAAGCTTTGGGCTAAGCTTGGATACTTAAGCCCAATGGAGGCCCAACCCAATTTCTCCTCCTGGTCCCTGCTGTAGCCCATGTATATAAGTCACCTCAGCTTATCTGGAACCCTAATCTAATCTAATTCATTATTCACAAGTGATGAGGGTTGAGAGCAGATTGAGTAGGTCTCGTAGATCGTCGCCCACACGACGTCGAGATTGGACTTGGGACATACAGCAGAAGACCGGAAGGTCGTTTGCTGCTGCAGTTTGTCATGTTCCAAAATTCATATAAAATCGTACAGTTCTTCGATTTTGATGTATTATATACTAATGGAAAGCCGTCGAAGAGAGGATCGTTTGAGCACAAAGATCACTCAATTCCGACATCAGAAGAGGAACTTATGGCTATTCTCGTGGGACTGCGCAGACTGCCAGCGAGAATTCAACCTCTACATCAACCCTTGGTGAAAGGTAATGCGTTTCATGTTTACTTGCTTCCGCTGCTTGTTAGAAATACATGGAACCCTAACGGGTCATGTTAACCAAACGATCGAATGCCAACAATTGGTATCAGAGCTTCGGTTTCGTGGTGAAGCGTGACATGTTAGGATAGGGTTTATGTGATTAATTTTTCGGAATTAGGATCACATGTTTAGGGTTTTGGTTTTATTGCGCAAACCATGAATATCCCTATGTAATATATACCCTGTATCATATCTATTCGTCCATGGTTGTGTGTGAGAGGATTCGACGAAAACTGTTCGTCAATTTCACATGCAAGGAAGAAAGAGAGGGCAAAAATAGAATCACGCTTTTGAGAGAAAATCCAGCGTAGTGATATTGCAGAGGCAATAACCAGAGTTTCAACGGTCGGATTGATCTGTAATTTGGTCAGCACGTTCAGACCTTTGGATGTACATTCTTAACGGTGGAGATCGAATTTGGAGCTTTTTCTTGCTGGGAGTACGCTGAAAACAGAAGCAGATATTTGGGCGATTCTGTTTTGCGCAGTCGAGGGAAAAGTGCCGTTTCTGATAAACTAATCGTTGGATCAAGCTTTAATTTGGTCAGCAAGTTCAGACCTTGTGGATGTACATTCTGAACGGTGGAGATCGAATTTGGAGCCTTTTCTTGCTAGGAGTACGCTGAAAACAGAAGCAGATATTTGAGCGATTCTGTTTTGCGCAGTCGAGAGAAAAGAGCTGTTTCTCACAAAATAACCGTTGGATCGATCTGTAATTTGGACAGAATGTTCAGACTTAGAGTAGTAGATTCTGGACGGTGGAGATTGGATTCTGAGGTTCTTTTAGTTTCAAACTACGAACGACAATTGGTGTAGTTTGGTGTTGCGCGTTGGGCTGAACTTGGTTCCATGCAAGTAGGCCCTTGGACGAGCGACAGTCCGGGCGAGGGGTGCTCGTCAAGGCACTTGGGGCGCTCCCTGACATAATTGGCGGTGGGATATGACGATGGACGTCTTGGGGCACAAGCAATCCTGCTTGTTGCGTAAGGCATCGATTCCACAGTAGGAGTGTCGGACAAGACATTAAAATTTAGAGGCGTTTTTATTCCTAATATATATAACTGTCATAATTGATTTAATTGTCTATTATTGTTATATATATATATATATATATATATATATATATATATATATGGATGCCTGATCTCTATGATTTATTGTCTTATATAGAAGCATGCTAGATTGCGTATTATATTTGGTATATTATATGCATGTATTGCTAGAGTGTTGGATAAGACATCCAATTTTAAGAAAACTAATTCCTAATATATAACTGCCATAATAGATTGTATATTATTGTTATATATGGATGTCGAATTAATTCCTAATATATGACTTCTATAATTGATTTAATAATCTATTATTGTCATATATGAATGTCGAATTAATTCCTAATATATAACTGCTATAATTGATTTCTATTATTGTTATATATGGATGTTGAATTGATTCCTAATATATAACTGACATAATTGATTTAATTATCTATTATTGTTATATGTGGTTGCTCGTCGATATCGATGATTTTGATAATCTAGACGATATGACGATCGATATCGATAGTTTCGGAATTTTGATAATCTTGATGTTTTTCGAATATTTGATAATCTAGTCGATATCGATGATTTTGATAATCTGGACGACATCGACGGTCGATATCGATGGTTTCGAAAATTGGACAATCTGGAAATTTTGAAAATTTGATAGTCCGGAAGTCTTTGCTGATATTCGTGCCTGGTGGCGAACAATCGAATTCGCTGATATATAACTGTTAATGATTGATTTAATTATTGATTATTGTTATATATGTATGCATGACTCTCTGTGATTTACTGCCTTATGTGCCGTAATAGAAGCATGCTAGCGTTGCGTATTTTATTCTGAATATCATATGCATGTAAAAACCCTCGGTGTTAAATTACTAAGTGGGAGAGGGGATTGGTAAATATTCCCGCGGCCTCCATTATTGGTTTGTAAGTGATGTGAGTAAACTTGCGTGTTGGCAATAGGCCTTTCTCCCTAACGGATGAGTTTATTCATGGATCACTGGTACAGACTTCATTACATAATTATTGTTTGTAATGTGGTACATGAACTTGCGTGTTGGCAATAGGCCTTCCTCCCTAACGGATGAGTTTATGTGGGGCTCACTGGTACAAACTTATAATTGATGATTGTAGGAAGCTATCCGAGCGCGTGTGTACTTCTCCAACTGTAAGGCACACAAGCTCGCGCAGTGGACTTGGGATCAAATAATGGTGTACACTTAGGTGTAAATAATTAGTATCCTCCCCAACGGAGTCACTGCTATTATTTGCATGGCTAAAGAGGAACCGACTATTAATTATTTTGTCATAAAGTTAGGTTGACAAATGAAATTAATGGGTAAAACCTTCTCTTGTAAATGTTTGGGTTTGTAAACGTCCACACTAACGTGGCTTGCAGACTCACGGTGCTTGAGATGTCGGTGAATTTTGTTTTTATATAGTTTTGAGGGAATCAATATAAAAGGATAAAATTCAAAGATTTGATCGGTATATTTATTTATGATTCTCTGTAATTTCAAATGGTTTTATCTCGCTTATTGTTAACTAAAATAAATTATATTTACTGGTCCAAAATTAGATGATTAGAAAAGAATCTTGGTTTTGAATTTTACTGCTTAAGAAAATACATGTGTGTTCTCACAATGGACGTCTCATGATGCCTATTAAAGTCTCTAGTGAAGAGATGAGAGGTTCATAGAAATATGATGGTCTCATGTAACTCTTCGGATACTTGAGTAAGTTAAAAGGCAGAAGATCATGATTTAATTTGATGAATGAATTGGGAAAGCATGGAGTATAAATTGAAGGGAAACCTAGATCAATTTAATTCTTTGTGAATTGCCTAGATGTTTTTGAGTAAGTTCCACCTGAATTACAATAGGATGTATATGGTGGAAAACTTCTGGCAAAACATGTGGCAAAGGAAAGCCATTTTCATCATAATGTGAACAAGTTTTATATCTTATTCACTAGTTGTTTAAAACATGATTAGTGATGGCATTTACTGACACGAAGTGTGTAGATACAGGAATCACTAATTGTTTATTACTAAGTGAGGATAAGATTGTTATGACATGGGTAAAACTACAAGAGTAGTGGCTATTGCAGTGGGAGTTGTCTATTTATTAAATGATATGAGTAGACGTTTGATTTTATGAAATTGTCTTTACGTACATTTTCATAGAAAGAATTTGATTTCGGTTTCTATGCATTAATAGATGGATACTCCATTTCATTTAAATGATATGGTCATTATAATGAATGATAGAGTTGTAATCTGTTATGGTATGTTGGTGAACAATTTGTACACTCTTAAATCATGTTTATCCCCTGGATGCGACAAATAGTAATTAATAATGAGTCTTTTAATCTAGTAAGAGAAAGGTACCTTCGGAAATGAATTTCACACCTTAATGGTGTGACGAATAGAAGGAATAGCACTCTTATGGTAGTGATTAGATAGATGATGAATTATTTGGAATTACTAAATTCATTTTATGGATATGCCCTAGGAACAGTAATTCGTAAGAATGTTTTTCTATTTGTGGGATATCCTAGAAAAATGAAGGATGATTTATTTAGTCCACAAGATCGAAGAGTGATTGTTAACATAAACACTAGATTTTTGGAAAAAGGACTATGTAATAAATCAAACACTCATGTATAAGTTGTTCTAAAGGAAGTTAAAGGAAAACACAAAGTATAAGTACCAAGTGTACAAGAGGATATACCACAAGGAAAACTGCAACGCGTGTCATGTCTGATATACAATTGCATGTAGTGCCTTGTCGTAGTGGGAGTGTTCTCCGACAACTTGTAAGATACATGTTTTGGGAAAGTCGTGAGACTTGGTCCCTCGCAAACATGAAATGGACCCACGGATACGACGAAGCACTACAAGTTAGAAATGCCTAATCCTAGCAAAGTGCAATGAATATTAAAATAGAACGATTTTAAATTAGGTCTGGATGCTTGTTGAACCGCTAAATGGCGTAAAAGCCATTGGAAGCAGGCATGCAAGAATAAAAGAGGATCATTGAATAAGGTGAAAACCTTGGAAGCAAGCTTGTTACGAAAGGTATACTCAGAAAGAAAGGGTTCGATTATGAGAAAACCTGTTCGCCGGTAGCTATGCCTAAGTTGATCCGAACTCTTTTATTTGTTGCTACTCATATGAAATATGAGGGATAGCAAATAGATATTGAGACAGCTTTCCTGATTGGAAGTCTTAAGGGAAACATCTATGTGAAGCAACCAGAGTGATTCATTGCAAAGAGCTAAGAGCATTGTGATAGTGAGCTTAAAAGTGTCCATTAATGGACTAAAACAAGCTTCAAGATCATGAAACATCCGTTTTGATGAGGTAATCCAGTGACATGGATCTAATCAATGATCGGATGGGTCTTGTGTATTGAAAAGAGTGATGGAAACGTGGTGGTATTTCTTGTACTATCGTAGATGATATATTGCTCATTGGAGACAATGAAAGAGTATTGTCGGGTGTATGTGTATGGATAATAAAGCGGTATGAAATGAAGGACTTAAGAAGAGCAAAAATATCCTTTTGATCACGGTAATACGGATCACAAGAAAGGATATTATGCTTGTCTCAAGCTTCATGAATTGATACGATCCTTACTTGTTTTAGCAAGTGACTTTATCTAAGAAAATATGTCTTGAGACACAAAAGGAAGATAAAGGTGATGAAAGTGGTTCCTTATGCTTCGGCGAATAAGGAAGCTTAATCTTAGGAATGCTATGCGCGAGAATGGATATCTATTTTGCTGAACGCTTGAACAGTGGGTACCAACGTAACCCGGAACAAGAATGATGAACTGTGGTAAGACATATATGAAGTGCCTGAGAAGGACTGGAAATTATATGTAAGCTTACTGGGCAAATTCACTGCTTCTTGTGGATTACGTAGATTCGGATTTTTTAGTTAGATTGGACGGCAGTAAATCCACCTCAAGGTTAGGTGTTTAATTTTAGGAAGTTGAGTCATAATGTGGAGGAGTGTTATATAGAAATATATTTCAGACTCCGGACTCCATCGTGGAAAGATGATAAATTGGAGCCTATGAGGCAGCCAAAGTATCTGTATGACTCTAGAAACTTCAAGATGGACTTCGAAGTGTTTCTAAGTTTGCCCAAGGATATCACAATTTATATTGATGATATTGGTGCAGTTGAAAACTTGAAGGAATCACGAGCCCATAAGGCAATTAAACACATTGAGTGCAAGTACCACCTGTTACGAGAAATCGTATGATGAGGGGAAGGTTGTTGTCGCCTAGATTGCATCGGATGATGACCTAGTAAATCCATTTACAAGGATATTAAGGCGAGAGCTTTTAATGGTCGTGTATTGGGAGTGGGAATCAGATGTATGGCGGAAGACATGACAGCATAGTCTTTTAGTATAAGTGGGAGATTGTTGGATTGTATACTAAAAGTCTAGCTTTTTGTATGAACAATGTTGTAACAATTAATTTGAAATGAGAATCATATGATCAAATGATTTCATCTTATAATTTATTTATATGTTCGATGCAATAGTCCACTTACTTTATACTGTAGATAATATGTTGTGCGACAACACGCGGAAGATCATATTATCGGTTTCCTTATAAAGTATAAACTGATGCTCACAACCGAGATAGACGAGGACTCTCTATCGGGATGGTTGTAGTGTGGTTTGGTATTAGCTTGTCTTGGCTATAGAATCACATTAGTGCACTTGTGTGTATTGAGCAGGACCGCTTGAGATCGTTCGATTTATACTGACTTATAGGAGAACTTGATCTCAGTTATTATGGATGTTCGTGCTCTTAATCCCTATACAATAACCTCGACACATAGGGCAGTATGTATTTCTTTGATTCATCAATGGGTGAGATTTACATGCAATTAAATCAATAAACTCGGTGAGTTGGGAAGTAGTGCTGTCTCTATGGTGTACTGTTGATTGTAGAAGGAATCCGTGTCCGTCATAGGTTGATGATGTCCCCTTGAGGAGCTCATAAGGATTATCATGTAAACCCTGCAGGTGGAATTTATTCCAACATGATAATGAGGTTGAGTGGTACTACTCTTGGATGAGATATTAATTAATTGAGTTGTCAGTAACTTAAATTAATTAATGGACATTGTATATCTTAAACATGGGGAGACTAACGGGCTCATAATAAGAAGGAGACCAAAACGTAATTTTGGGATTGGTACGGTAGTGCAATAATAGTATTTTAGTGGAATATATTATTATTATTGGACTTAAGTATAAGCTTTGGGCTAAGCTTGGATACTTAAGCCCAATGGAGGCCCAACCCAATTTCTCCTCCTGGTCCCTGTTGTAGCCCATGTATATAAGTCACCTCAGCTTATCTAGAACCCTAATCTAATCTAATTCATTATTCACGAGTGATGAGGGTTGAGAGCAGATTGAGTAGGTCTCGTAGATCGTCGCCCACACGACGTCGAGATCGGACTTGGGACATACAGCAGAAGACTGGATGGTCGTTTGCTGCTGCAGTTCGTCATGTTCCAAAATTCATATAAAATCGTACAGTTCTTCGAAGAGAGGATCGTCTGAGCACAAAGATCACTCAATTCCGACATCAGAAGAGGAACTTATGGCTATTCTCGTGGGACTGCGCAGACTGCCAGCGAGAATTCAACCTCTACATCAACCCTTGGTGAAAGGTAATGCGTTTCATGTTTACTTGCTTCCGCTGCTTGTTAGAAATATATGGAACCCTAACGGGTCACGTTAACCAAACGATCGAATGCCAACAATAACTGCTATGAAGCTTGTTCCATAGAGTCATTAAAAACTTATAGTGCAGAGCTGATTATACTATGTGAACCATGTCAAGAACTCCTTGAAGTGAGCATTTTCTTGCCATTTTTATGGTCAAATTAGTTATAAGACATGAGAATATAGTTGGAGAATATATTTTCGTAGTAAAAAAAGGCTAGGAAGCATGCACCATAGAGTCACTAAAAAGTCAAAGTACAGAGTTAATTCTACTCCGTGAGCCAGGTCAAGAACTCCTTGAAGTGAGCATTTTCTTGCCATTTTTATGGTCAAATTAGTTATTAGAGATAAGAATTAATTGGAGAACATGTTTTTAGAATATAAAAATGTTAGGAAGCATGCACAATAGAGTCGGTAAATTGTCAAAGTGTAGAGCCGATTCTACTACGTGAGCCAGGTCAAGAAGTCCTAGAAGTGAGCTTTTACTTTCTATTTTTATGGCCAAATTAGTTATTAGACTTGCTAGTATTGTTGGTTAACATGTTTTTAGTGTATATAAATGCTACGAAACTTGCACCATAGAGTCACTAAAAGCTCATAGCGCAGAGCTAATTCTAATCCGTGAGCCAGTCAAGAACTCCTTAGAGTGAGCATTTTCTTGCTATTTTTATGGTCAAATTGGTTCTGAGACATGAGAATATTGTTGGAAAACATGTTTTCAGAGTATAAAAATTCTAGAAAGCTTGCATAATAGAGTAACTAAAAAGTCAAGGTGCATAGCTGATTCAATTCCGCGAGCCAGGTCTAAAACTACTTAAAGTGAGCATTTTCTTGCTATTTTTATGGTCAAATTAGTTCTGAGACATGAGAATATTATTGGAGAGCATATTTCCAGAGTATCAAAATGCTAGGAAGCTTGCGCCATAGAGTCACTAAAAAGTCAAAGTGTAGAGCTGATTCTACTCCGTGAGCCAGAAGTCCTTGAAGTGAGCAATTTATTTCCTTTTTAAGCTAAAATTAGTTATTAGACTTGCTAATATTTTTAGAGAACTTGTATTTAGAGTATATAACTGCTATGAAGCTTGTTCCATAGAGTCATTAAAAACTTACAGTGCAGAGCTCATTATACTCTGTGAACCATGTCAAGAACTCCTTTAAATGAGCATTTTCTTGCCATTTTTATGGTCAAATTAGTAAAAAGACATGAGAACATAGTTGGAGAATATGTTTTCGGAGTAAAAAAAGGCTAGGAAGCTTACACCATAGAGTCACTAAAAAGTCAAAGTGCAGAGTTGATTCTACTCCGTGAGCCAGGTCAAGAACTCATTGAAGTGAGCATTTTCTCGCAATTTTTATGGTCAAATTAGTTATTAGAGATAAGAATTAGTTGGAGAACATGTTTTTAGAATATAAAAATGTTAGGAAGCTTGCACAATAGAGTCGCTAAATAGTTAAAGTGGAGAGGAGATTCTACTACGTGAGCCAGGTCAAGAAGTCCTAGAAGTGAGCATTTACTTTCTATTTTTATGGCCAAATTAGTTATTAGACTTGCTAGTATTGTTGGATAACATGTTTTTAGTTTATATAAATGCTACGAAGCTTGCACCATAGTGTCATTAAAAGCACATAGTGCAGAGCTAATTCTAATCCGTGAGCCAGTCAAGAACTCCTTAAAGTGAGCATTTTCTTGCTATTTTTATAGTCAAATTAGTTATGAGACATGAGAATATTGTTGGAGAACTTGTTTTCAGAGTATAAAAATTCTAGGAAGCTTGCATAATAGAGTAACTAAAAAGTCAAAGTGCATAGCTGATTCAATTCCGCGAGCCAGGTCTAAAACTACTTAAAGTGAGCATTTTCTTGCTATTTTTATGGTCAAATTAGTTCTGAGTCATGAGAATATTGTTGGAGAGCATATTTCCAGAGTATCAAAATGCTAGGAAGCTTGTGCCATAGAGTCACTAAAAAGTCAAAGTGCAGAGCTGATTCTACTCCGTGAGCCAGAAGTCCTTGAAGTTAGCAATCTATATCCTTTTTAAGCTAAAATTAGTTATTAGACTTGCTAATATTGTTGGATAACTTGTATTTAGAGTATATAACTGCTATGAAGCTTGTTCCATAGAGTCATTAAAAACGTACAATGCAGAGCTGATTATACTATGTGAACCATGTCAAGAACTCCTTGAAGTGATCATTTTCTTGCCATTTTTATGGTCAAATTAGTTATAAGACATGGGAATATAGTTGGAGAATAAATTTTCGTAGTAAAAAAGGCTAGGAAGCATGCACCATAGAGTCACTAAAAGTCAAAGTACAGAGTTGATTCTACTCCGTGAGCCAGGTCAAGAACTCCTTGAAGTGAGCATTTTCTTGCCATTTTTATGGTCAAATTTGTTATTAGAGATAAGAATTAGTTGGAGAACATGTTTTTAGAATATAAAAATGTTAGGAAGCTTGCACAATAGAGTCGGTAAATAAGCAAGGTGGAGAGCAGATTCTACTACGTGAGCCAGGTCAAGAAGTCCTAGAAGTGAGCATTTACTTTCTATTTTTATGGCCAAATTAGTTATTAGACTTGCTAGTACTGTTAGATAACATGTTTTTAGTGTATAAAAATGCTACGAAGCTGCACCATAGAGTCACTAAAAGCTCAAAGCGCAGAGCTAATTCTAATCCGTGAGCCAGGCAAGAACTCCTTAAAGTGAGCATTTTCTCGCTATTTTTATGGTCAAATTGGTTCTGAGACATGAGAATATTGTTGGAGAACATGTTTTCAGAGTATAAAAATTCTAGGAAGCTTGCATAATAGAGTAACTAAAAAGTCAAAGTGCATAGCTGATTCAATTCCGCGAGCCAGGTCTAAAACTACTTAAAGTGAGCATTTTCTTGCTATTTTTATGGTCTAATTAGTTCTGAGTCATGAGAATATTGTTGGAGAGCATATTTCCAGAGTATCAAAATGCTAGGAAGCTTGTGCCATAGAGTCACTAAAAAGTCAAAGTGCAGAGCTGATTCTACTCCGTGAGCCAGAAGTCCTTGAAGTCAGCAATCTATATCCTTTTTAAGCTAAAATTAGTTATTAGACTTGCTAATATTGTTGGATAACTTGTATTTAGAGTATATAACTGCTATGAAGCTTGTTCCATAGAGTCATTAAAAACATACAGTGCAGAGCTGATTATACTATGTGAACCATGTCAAGAACTCCTTGAAGTGATCATTTTCTTGCCATTTTTATGTCAAATTAGTTATAAGACATGAGAATATAGTTGGAGAATATATTTTCGTAGTAAAAAAGGCTAGGAAGCATGCACCATAGAGTCACTAAAAGTCAAAGTACAGAGTTGATTCTACTCCGTGAGCCAGGTCAAGAACTCCTTGAAGTGAGCATTTTCTTGCCATTTTTATGGTCAAATTTGTTATTAGAGATAAGAATTAGTTGGAGAACATGTTTTTAGAATATAAAAATGTTAGGAAGCTTGCACAATAGAGTCGGTAAATAGTCAAGGTGGAGAGCAGATTCTACTACGTGAGCTAGGTCAAGAAGTCCTAGAAGTGAGCATTTACTTTCTATTTTTATGGCCAAATTAGTTATTAGACTTGCTAGTACTGTTGTATAACATGTTTTTAGTGTATAAAAATGCTACGAAGCTTGCACCATAGAGTCACTAAAAGCTCAAAGCGCAGAGCTAATTCTAATCCGTGAGCCAGGCAAGAACTCCTTAAAGTGAGCATTTTCTTGCTATTTTTATGGTCAAATTGGTTCTGAGACATGAGAATATTGTTGGAGAACATGTTTTCAGAGTATAAATATTCTAGGAAGCTTGCATAATAGAGTAACTAAAAAGTCAAAGTGCATAGCTGATTCAATTCCACGAGCCAGGTCTAAAACTACTTAAAGTGAGCATTTTCTTGCTATTTTATGGTCAAATTAGTTCTGAGACATGAGAATATTATTGGAGAGCATATTTCCAGAGTATCAAAATGCTAGGAAGCTTGCGCCATAGAGTCACTAAAAAGTCAAAGTGCAGAGCTGATTCTACTCCGTGAGCCAGAAGTCCTTGAAGTGAGCAATTTATTTCCTTTTTAAGCTAAAATTAGTTATTCGACTTGCTAATATTTTTGGATAACTTGTATTTAGATTATATAACTGCTATGAAGCTTGTTCCATAGAGTCATTAAAAACTTACAGTGCAGAGCTCATTATACTCTGCGAACCATGTCAAGAACTCCTTTAAATGAGCATTTTCTTGCCATTTTTATGGTCAAATTAGTAAAAAGACATGAGAATATAGTTGGAGAATATATTTTCGGAGTAAAAAAAGGCTAGGAAGCTTACACCATAGAGTCACTAAAACGTCAAAGTGCAGAGTTGATTCTACTCCGTGAGCCAGGTCAAGAACTCCTTGAAGTGAGCATTTTCTCGCAATTTTTATGGTCAAATTAGTTATTAGAGATAAGAATTAGTTGGAGAACATGTTTTTAGAATATAAAAATGTTAGGAAGCTTGCACAATAGAGTAGCTAAATAGTTAAAGTGGAGAGCAGATTCTACTACGTGAGCCAGGTCAACAAGTCCTAGAAGTGAGCATTTACTTTCTATTTTTATGGCCAAATTAGTTAATAGACTTGCTAGTATTGTTGGATAACATGTTTTTAGTTTATATAAATGCTACGAAGCATGAACCATAGTGTCATTAAAAGCTCATAGTGCAGAGCTAATTCTAATCCGTGAGCCAGTCAAGAACTCCTTAAAATGAGCATTTTCTTGCTATTTTTATGGTCAAATTGGTTCTGAGACATGAGAATATTGTTGGAGAACATGTTTTCAGAGTATAAAAATTCTAGGAAGCTTGCATAATAGAGTAACTAAAAAGTCAAAGTGCATAGCTGATTTAATTCCGCGAGCCAGGTCTTAAACTACTTAAAGTGAGCATTTTCTTGCTATTTTTATAGTCAAATTAGTTCTGAGACATGAGAATATTATTGGAGAGCATATTTCCAGAGTATCAAAATGCTAGGAAGCTTGCGCCATAGAGTCACTAAAAAGTCAAAGTGCAGAGCTGATTCTACTCCGTGAGCCAGAAGTCCTTGAAGTGAGCAATTTATTTCCTTTTTAAGCTAAAATTAGTTATTCGACTTGCTAATATTTTGGATAACTTATATGTAGATTATATAACTGCTATGAAGCTTGTTCCATAGAGTCATTAAAAACTTACAGTGCGGAGCTCATTATACTCTGCGAACCATGTCAAGAACTCCTTTAAATGAGCATTTTCTTGCCATTTTTATGGTCAAATTAGTAAAAAGACATGAGAATATAGTTGGAGAATATATTTTCGGAGTAAAAAAAGGCTAGGAAGCTTACACCATAGAGTCACTAAAAAGTCAAAGTGCAGAGTTGATTCTACTCCGTGAGCCAGGTCAAGAACTCCTTGAAGTGAGCATTTTCTCGCAATTTTTATGGTCAAATTAGTTATTAGAGATAAGAATTAGTTGGAGAACATGTTTTTAGAATATAAAAATGTTAGGAAGCTTGCACAATAGAGTCGCTAAATAGTTAAAGTGGAGAGCAGATTCTACTACGTGAGCCAGGTCAACAAGTCCTAGAAGTGAGCATTTACTTTCTATTTTTATGGCCAAATTAGTTAATAGACTTGCTAGTATTGTTGGATAACATGTTTTTAGTTTATATAAATGCTACGAAGCTTGAACCATAGTGTCATTAAAAGCTCATAGTGCAGAGCTAATTCTAATCCGTGAGCCAGTCAAGAACTCCTTAAAATGAGCATTTTCTTGCTATTTTTATGGTCAAATTGGTTCTGAGACATGAGAATATTGTTGGAGAACATGTTTTCAGAGTATAAAAATTATAGGAAGATTGCATAATAGAGTAACTAAAAAGTCAAAGTGCATAGCTGATTCAATTCAGCGAGCCAGGTCTAAAACTACTTAAAGTGAGCATTTTCTTGCTATTTTTATAGTCAAATTAGTTCTGAGTCATGAGAATATTGTTGGAGAGCATATTTCCAGAGAATCAAAATGCTAGGAAGCTTGTGCCATAGAGTCACTAAAAAGTCAAAGTGCAGAGCTGATTCTACTCCGTGAGCCAAAAGTCCTTGAAGTCAGCAATCTATTTCCTTTTTAAGCTAAAATTAGTTATTAGACTTGCTAATATTGTTGGATAACTTGTATTTAGAGTATATAACTGCTATGAAGCTTGTTCCATAGAGTCATTAAAAACATACAGTGCAGAGCTGATTATACTATGTGAACCATGTCAAGAACTCCTTGAAGTGAGCATTTTCTTGCCATTTTTATGGTCAAATTAGTTATTAGAGATAAGAATTAATTGGAGAACATGTTTTTAGAATATAAAAATGTTAGGAAGCTTGCACAATAGAGTCGGCAAATTGTCAAAGTGTAGAGCAGATTCTACTACGTGAGCCAGGTCAAGAAGTCCTAGAAGTGAGCATTTACTTTCTATTTTTATGGCCAAATTAGTTATTAGACTTGCTAGTATTGTTGGTTAACATGTTTTTAGTGTATATAAATGCTACGAAACTTGCACCATAGAGTCACTAAAAGCTCATAGCGCAGAGCTAATTCTAATCCGTGAGCCAGTCAAGAACTCCTTAGAGTGAGCATTTTCTTGCTATTTTTATGGTCAAATTGGTTCTGAGACATGAGAATATTGTTGGAGAACATGTTTTCAGAGTATAAAAATTCTAGGAAGCTTGCATAATAGAGTAACTAAAAAGTCAAAGTGCATAGCTGATTCAATTCCGCGAGCCAGGTCTAAAACTACTTAAAGTGAGCATTTTCTTGCTATTTTTATGGTCAAATTAGTTCTGAGACATGAGAATATTATTGGAGAGCATATTTCCAGAGTTTCAAAATGCTAGGAAGCTTGCGCCATAGAGTCACTAAAAAGTCAAAGTGCAGCGCTGATTCTACTCCGTGAGCCAGAAGTCCTTGAAGTGAGCAATTTATTTCCTTTTTAAGCTAAAATTAGTTATTAGACTTGCTAATTTGTTTGGAGAACTTGTATTTATAGTATATAACTGCTATGAAGCTTGTTCCATAGAGTCATTAAAAACTTACAGTGCAGAGCTCATTATACTCTGTGAACCATGTCAAGAACTCCTTTAAATGAGCATTTTCTTGCCATTTTTATGGTCAAATTAGTAAAAAGACATGAGAATATAGTTGGAGAATATATTTTTGGAGTAAAAAAAGGCTGGGAAGCATGCACCATAGAGTCACTAAAAAGTCAAAGTACAGAGTTAATTCTACTCCGTGAGCCAGGTCAAGAACTCCTTGAAGTGAGCATTTTCTTGCCATTTTTATGGTCAAATTAGTTATTAGAGATAAGAATTAATTGGAGAACATGTTTTTAGAATATAAAAATGTTAGGAAGCTTGCACAATAGAGTCGGCAAATTGTCAAAGTGTAGAGCAAATTCTACTACGTGAGCCAGGTCAAGAAGTCCTAGAAGTGAGCATTTACTTTCTATTTTTATGGCAAATTAGTTATTAGACTTGCTAGTATTGTTGGTTAACATGTTTTTAGTGTATAAAAATGCTACGAAGCTTGCACCATAGAGTCACTAAAAGCTCATAGCGCAGAGCTAATTCTAATCCGTGAGCCAGTCAAGAACTCCTTAGAGTGAGCATTTTCTTGCTATTTTTATGGTCAAATTGGTTCTGAGACATGAGAATATTGTTGGAGAACATGTTTTCAGAGTATAAAAATTCTAGGAAGCTTGCATAATAGAGTAACTAAAAAGTCAAAGTGCATAGCTGATTCAATTCCGCGAGCCAGGTCTAAAACTACTTAAAGTGAGCATTTTCTTGCTATTTTTATGGTCAAATTAGTTCTGAGACATGAGAATATTATTGGAGAGCATATTTCCAGAGTATCAAAATGCTAGGAAGCCTGCGCCATAGAGTCACTAAAAAGTCAAAGTGCAGCGCTGATTCTACTCCGTGAGCCAGAAGTCCTTGAAGTCAGCAATCTATTTCCTTTTTAAGCTAAAATTAGTTATTAGACTTTCTAATATTTTTGGATAACTTGTATTTAGAGTATATAACTGCTATGAAGCTTGTTCCATAGAGTCATTAAAAACATACAGTGCAGAGCTGATTATACTATGTGAACCATGTCAAGAACTCCTTGAAGTGATCATTTTCTTGCCATTTTTATGGTCAAATTAGTTATAAGACATGAGAATATAGTTGGAGAATAAATTTTCGTAGTAAAAAAGGCTAGGAAGCATGCACCATAGAGTCACTAAAAGTCAAAGTACAGAGTTGATTCTACTCCGTGAGCCAGGTCAAGAACTCCTTGAAGTGAGCATTTTCTTGCCATTTTTATGGTCAAATTTGTTATTAGAGATAAGAATTTGTTGGAGAACATGTTTTTATAATATAAAAATGTTAGGAAGCTTGGACAATAGAGTCGGTAAATAGTCAAGGTGGAGAGCAGATTCTACTACGTGAGCCAGGTCAAGAAGTCCTAGAAGTGAGCATTTACTTTCTATTTTTATGGCCAAATTAGTTATTAGACTTGCTAGTACTGTTGGATAACATGTTTTTAGTGTATATAAATGCTACGAAACTTGCACCATAGAGTCACTAAAAGCTCATAGCGCAGAGCTAATTCTAATCCGTGAGCCAGTCAAGAACTCCTTAGAGTGAGCATTTTCTTGCTATTTTTATGGTCAAATTGGTTCTGAGACATGAGAATATTGTTGGAGAACATGTTTTCAGAGTATAAAAATTCTAGGAAGCTTGCATAATAGAGTAACTAAAAAGTCAAAGTGCATAGCTGATTCAATTCCGCGAGCCAGGTCTAAAACTACTTAAAGTGAGCATTTTCTTGCTATTTTTATGGTCAAATTAGTTCTGAGACATGAGAATATTATTGGAGAGCATATTTCCAGAGTTTCAAAATGCTAGGAAGCTTGCGCCATAGAGTCACTAAAAAGTCAAAGTGCAGCGCTGATTCTACTCCGTGAGCCAGAAGTCCTTGAAGTGAGCAATTTATTTCCTTTTTAAGCTAAAATTAGTTATTAGACTTGCTAATTTTTTTGGAGAACTTGTATTTATAGTATATAACTGCTATGAAGCTTGTTCCATAGAGTCATTAAAAACTTACAGTGCAGAGCTCATTATACTCTGTGAACCATGTCAAGAACTCCTTTAAATGAGCATTTTCTTGCCATTTTTATGGTCAAATTAGTAAAAAGACATGAGAATATAGTTGGAGAATATATTTTTGGAGTAAAAAAAGGCTGGGAAGCATGCACCATAGAGTCACTAAAAAGTCAAAGTACAGAGTTAATTCTACTCCGTGAGCCAGGTCAAGAACTCCTTGAAGTGAGCATTTTCTTGCCATTTTTATGGTCAAATTAGTTATTAGAGATAAGAATTAATTGGAGAACATGTTTTTAGAATATAAAAATGTTAGGAAGCTTGCACAATAGAGTCGGCAAATTGTCAAAGTGTAGAGCAGATTCTACTACGTGAGCCAGGTCAAGAAGTCCTAGAAGTGAGCATTTACTTTCTATTTTTATGGCCAAATTAGTTATTAGACTTGCTAGTATTGTTGGTTAACATGTTTTTAGTGTATATAAATGCTACGAAGCTTGCACCATAGAGTCACTAAAAGCTCATAGCGCAGAGCTAATTCTAATCCGTGAGCCAGTCAAGAACTCCTTAGAGTGAGCATTTTCTTGCTATTTTTATGGTCAAATTGGTTCTGAGACATGAGAATATTGTTGGAGAACATGTTTTCAGAGTATAAAAATTCTAGGAAGCTTGCATAATAGAGTAACTAAAAAGTCAAAGTGCATAGCTGATTCAATTCCGCGAGCCAGGTCTAAAACTACTTAAAGTGAGCATTTTCTTGCTATTTTTATGGTCAAATTAGTTCTGAGTCATGAGAATATTGTTGGAGAGCATATTTCCAGAGTATCAAAATGCTAGGAAGCTTGTGCCATAGAGTCACTAAAAAGTCAATGTGCAGAGCTGATTCAACTCCGTGAGCCAGAAGTCCTTGAAGTCAGCAATCTATTTCCTTTTTAATCTAAAATTAGTTATTAGACTTTCTAATATTTTTGGATAACTTGTATTTAGAGTATATAACTGCTATGAAGCTTGTTCCATAGAGTCATTAAAAACATACAGTGCAGAGCTGATTATACTATGTGAACCATGTCAAGAACTCCTTGAAGTGAGCATTTTCTTGCCATTTTTATGGTCAAATTAGTTATAAGACATGAGAATATAGTTGGAGAATAAATTTTCGTAGTAAAAAAGGCTAGGAAGCATGCACCATAGAGTCACTAAAAGTCAAAGTACAGAGTTGATTCTACTCCGTGAGCCAGGTCAAGAACTCCTTGAAGTGAGCATTTTCTATCCATTTTTATGGTCAAATTTGTTATTAGAGATAAGAATTTGTTGGAGAACATGTTTTTAGAATATAAAAATGTTAGGAAGCTTGGACAATAGAGTCGGTAAATAGTCAAGGTGGAGAGCAGATTCTACTACGTGAGCCAGGTCAAGAAGTCCTAGAAGTGAGCATTTACTTTCTATTTTTATGGCCAAATTAGTTATTAGACTTGCTAGTACTGTTGGATAACATGTTTTTAGTGTATATAAATGCTACGAAGCTTGCACCATAGAGTCACTAAAAGCTCATAGTGCAGAGCTAATTCTAATCCGTGAGCCATGCAAGAACTCCTTAAAGTGATCATTTTCTTGCTATTTTTATGGTCAAATTGGTTCTGAGACATGAGATATTTGTTGGAGAACATGTTTTCAGAGTATAAAAATTCTAGGAAGCTTGCATAATAGAGTAACTAAAAAGTCAAAGTGCATAGCTGATTCAATCTTGCGAGCCAGGTCTAAAACTACTTAAAGTGAGCATTTTCTTGCTATTTTTATGGTCAAATTAGTTCTGAGACATGAGAATATTGTTGGAGAGCATATTTCCAGAGTATCAAAATGCTAGGAAGCTTGCGCCATAGAGTCACTAAAAAGTCAAAGTGCAGAGCTGATTCTACTCCGTGAGCCAGAAGTCCTTGAAGTGAGCAATTTATTTCCTTTTTAAGCTAAAATTAGTTATTAGACTTGCTAATATTTTTGGATAACTTGTATTTAGAGTATATAACTGCTATGAAGCTTGTTCCATAGAGTCATTAAAAACATACAGTGCAGAGCTGATTATACTATGTGAACCATGTCAAGAACTCCTTGAAGTGATCATTTTCTTGCCATTTTTGTGGTCAAATTAGTTATAAGACATGAGAATATAGTTGGAGAATATATTTTCGTAGTAAAAAAGGCTAGGAAGCATGCACCATAGAGTCACTAAAAAGTCAAAGTGCAGAGTTGATTCTACTCCGTGATCCAGGTTAAGAACTCCTTGAAGTGAGCATTTTCTTGCCATTTTTATGGTCAAATTAGTTATTAGAAATAAGAATTAGTTGGAGAACATGTTTTTAGAATATAAAAATATTTGGAAGCATGCACCATAGAGTCGCTAAATAGTTAAAGTGGAGAGCAGATTCTACTACGTGAGACAGGTCAAGAAATCCTATAAGCGAGCATTTACTTTCCATTTTTTGGACAAATTAGTTATTAGACTTGCTAGTATTGTTGGATAACATGTTTTTACACACTCATCAAACCCCCAAACTTACATGTTGCTCGTCCTGGTCGAACCTACCCTGGCTTTGGTCAAACCACCCTTCTAAGCTTCCAAACTGAGTGTTCTTCAATTCCCACACACTTCAAACTTCAATACGAATCATTAAGTACCAACTAGAGCACAACTTCATCAAAAATTGTTCCACAAAATATCATTCATGAGTAACTCCGTAAAAGAAAACACAATTAAAACCCACTAAACATTAGGCAAGTTGTAAAAAATTGTCACATCAAAATTGATTAAAATTTTAAATATGGCGCAAAAACCAACTCCCCAAACTTAGTAGAAACCATAGTTGAAACTAAGTTTACAAAGAGATGTAATTGCCGATAAGTAAGCACTTCAAATATAAAAATTTCTTACACACACGAATGAAATAAAATAATAAAATGGGAGGGAAAGCCCCCAACAGGCGCTCATGTTTAACGTCGGAGAGTCACGACGGTATACCAACTCAGAAGACTACTTGAGGATGATCATGTCGCATCCTCACCTTCCAATACTTTCTCCCCCTCTTATCATCCACACTTACCACCTTACCATTCTTATGCACCCTACGATCAGTAGAATCTCCTTTCTCAAACTTTCTCTTCTCATTTCTGTCAATCTTCCACTCAATTTTGGAATAACTCTTATCTCTATCAAAATTTGTTGGTATCCGGTAGTAAGTCAGGATAAGAACAAGAGCAAGGATTTTCAAATTTGTTGGTATCCGGTAGTAAGTTAGGAGGCTTCAAGTAGGCATCATCTTCTCTTCCTTTGTCTACAAACAGCACGGCACCTTTCTCACTCACAAAAATATGATCATTAGAATTACCTTCATCCCATGGCCGTGTAGACTCCTCCGGGTCAATCTTCCTCTTAAATTCCGAATCACCTGATGGATCTTTTTCATAGTCACCAAGATAAGCATACGTCAAGTGTTCCGGTAACGATTTCAGCTCCTCTTTCTTTTCTTCCATCGGAGTGCTCTCTCTCTCCAACGGCAAGTACTTCCTAGATCCTTTCGCTTCTTCAGCCTTAGCTTTCTCCAATGCATACCTAGCATCACCCAAAGCAAGTAAGTTCTCAAGATAATCAATACAGTCCTCATTAGAGAGTCCGTCAAGCTCCGTAGTGGGATAAGTAAGAGACTCCATCAAACATGTCTCAAGAGGATCCTTTGATAGGATCAGAGACATATCCTCCTTCACAATCTCCTCCACCACGTCAATACTATAACACTGAGACTCCATGGGCATCTTCATTGCTTTGTCCAAGTTGAAAAGAACTTCTTCTTTGTCCATCCGCAATCTAAGCTCTCCTTTTTGAACATCAATCATATCTTCAGCAGTAGCAAGGAAAGGTCTCCCCAAGATTAAAGGGATATTATCCTTGTCTTCTTCCATCTCTAGCACAAGAAAGTCCACAGGAAAGACTAGCTTCTCCACTTTGACGAGAACGTCTTCAATTATACCTTTTGGAAACGTCATCGACCTGTCCGCCAATTGGAGAACCACTGTTGTAGGGGTCAAATCCCCCAAACCAAGCCTCTGAAAGATGGACAAAGGCATCAAATTGATGCTTGCCCCTAGATCGCACAAAGCTCGCCGTGCCGGCCCCTTTCCGATCTCACATAGAATAGTGAAGCTCCCCGGATCCTTCATCTTTTGCGGCAGCTTTCTTTGGATGATTGAGCTGCAATTCTTAGATAAATTCACCATTTCAATTCCGGTTAAGCTCTGCTTCTTCAACAATATGTCTTTAAAAAATCGGGCATAGTACGGCATCTCCATGATTGCCTCTGAGAAAGGAATGCTCAAGCTTATCTTGTTCATTATCTCTGAAAACTTCTTGAACTTCTCTTCCAATCCCTTCATCACAAACCTGTAAGGAAACAGCGGAGGTATCTTTGTTTTGGGAATCCCCCATTCATCACGATCAACCTTCTCCGCTTTCTCCTTTTCGGCTCTCAATCGCTTGGCTCTCTCCTACTTTTTCTCAGCTATTATGTCTGTACTTTGCTCATTCCAAACTATTGGAGTAGCATCAATATCATAAGGAACATTAGGTGCAACAACAGGAACATTTTGACGAGGTTCGACCTGGGTTAGACCTGTTTGAGAGGTCGAACCTGGTACGTAATGGTCGAACCTATCTCCTGGAAGACTGCTCTCTTTCTGCTCTTGAGGTTCGACTAGGGTTCGACCAGTGTTATAGGTCAAACCACTGCCCCCTAGGTCGAACTGCCTCACTGTATAGTTTCTATCCTCTGGTTCGACCTGGGTTCGACCTGCTGGGTTGGTCGAACCATTACGGTCATGGTCGAACCATTACTGCGAAAAAACAGGGTGCTCCGGATGAAGATGTTTGACCATGGTTCGACCTGTATGCCAGGTTGAACCCTCTGGGTGTTGGTCGAACTGAGGATTTTTAAAAACAGAGTGCTCTGCATGATGAGGTTCGACCATGGTTCGACCTAAATGCCAGGTCGAACCTTCTGGGTGTTGGTCGAACCGAGGATTAGTCATGTCCAAATTTGATCCCAGCCTCATTGGTCCCTCGTATTGCGCTCCCGACCTCAATATGATGGCGTTGCAGGACCTTGGATTCTCAATACTTTGAAACGGGAACTTCCCCTTCTCAAGAGTTTGAGTAAGCTTGTTAACACTTCCTGCCATCTCCCCCATTAGCAATGTAAGGTCCTTCACCTGCTTAGATATAACCTCATGGTTTGCATCGATTTTCTTTTCAAGTTTGGCCTCAAGGCGGTTCATTCTTTTATCATTCATGGCCATATACTTGTTCACAGTATCCTCAAAACCTGGTTTCCCTTCTTCCACCTTAGCACCCAGATCAACACCCATCGGAGGTTGAATCGCATTATTCGGATTCCTCCATGAGAACTCCGGCCTCCTAGGCTATTGATAACCACCCGGGGACCACGATTATTAAAGTTTCCTCGATAGTTCCCTTGGTAGTTCTGGTTTTCTTGATCTGGATACCTAGTCCCTTGAATACTTTGACCCATTGCATAGTGTGCTTTTTCCAACTCCTCTTGGATTGGTCCATCATTCTTCATCTCCTGCTGCATGATTGGTACGCGCTGAGATAATTTTCTGATTTGCTTCTGTTGGGATTCAAGTAGCTTGTTGATATTGGACAAGCTAGAGACGATCTCATCCTCTCTACTTGTTTTCACCATCGCTTGTTCAACCATAGCTACCTTCTCAAGGACATAAGTACCTCTAACTCTATCAGTTGGCCAATCCCTCGAATTCATCGAAATATCTTCAAACAACTTTTCGGCCTCTACGGATGACTTTGTAAGCAATGCTCCATTAGAAGAAGCATCCAATAACACTCGTGAATCACAGTCCTATCCATTGTAGAATATACTGATATATTGAGCCTTAGATAGCCCATGTTGAGGACACTTCCTTAGCATGTCCTTGAATCTATCCCATGCTTCATGAAAATTTTCACCTCCACCCATAGCAAATTGGTTAATGTCTTGCTTCATCTTAAACACCTTTGAAGGTGGCATGTATCTCTCCAAGAACCTTAACTGCAGTTGCTCCCAAGTGGTGCTCTCAGCTGCGTTGATAGTGTCGTACCAATCTCTCGCCTTTTTAGTAAGCGAGAATTTGAACAAAAAGATCTTCCTAGCATCTTCATATTCTCCTGCGTCTTTTTGAGTACTTGCATAGCCCAAGAACTTATTCAGATGCTGCTGCGGATCCTCAAAAGACCCTCCTGAAAAGGAGTTCCTTTCTATCATGCTAATAAGAGCGGGATGAAGATCGAAAGCTGAATTAGTTCCCCTCGCTCCTAGAAGCCCAATATTTCCAGCCCCATTGTTTCTAAAAACCTCTCGGATGGCTAGATTATCCGAATTCGCTGCCATGTTGACTGTCCTTACTCCCGAATTAACTTCAGTTGTAGCTTCAATCGTCTACGAATTCTGTTCGTCAACTTTAACTCCAAAATTCAGAGCTTCAGTTGGATCAATAGTCTTTGCCTTGCTCTTCTTCTTCTTCTTCTTCTTCTTTCTTGACGATGCTCCGATTTCAGGATTATGGGGTTCAAGTTCACCTTTCTTTGATCTCGTGAGCATGCACCTAAAAAGAACTAGAATTAAAACAGCAAAACAAGAAAAATAGCCCTAATAAACTAGAAGTAACAAAAAGATATTTTAAGCCGTCCCCGGCAATGGCGCCAAAAACTTGATGGGCGTTTTCTCAACACACAACTTTAATCCCCAAGTATGAAGAATATCAATTGTAGTTTCGAAGGTGACCAAGTTAAATATCGAATCCACGGGACGGATAAATATTACTTTTGTTATTTTCTAGTAATTATGACTATGTTGAGAATTGTAATTGTAGGTTTGTGAACTATGTAACAATTAAAATAACAAATAAATAACAAGAACAAGAAAATAGTAGTTGTGATCAAATAAGATGATAAGTAGTTCGTCAGGCCATCCAGTTTCATTCGTTAATTCATACTTTCGTGTGTCGACGTCCGACTCTGCCTTGTGGTTTATGGACGCATCGCTATACCATGCAAATCTATTCTATAGACACAAATGGATAAGCTTTTGACACGTGTGAGTATCCTCAGAGCAAGACGTATCCTTTACCTCCCTTTCTAGGTACTATCATAATCAATTATTTCCCGTGCACTTAGTACTCTAACCCGATATGATCTCTCTTTTTAGGTACTATAAAGTTATACTCTTAATCCTACTTGTTAACCCGAATTCAATTCAATTAACAAACATTCAAATAAGACGGTTCTAATAAAATCTCGGAATCCCTTTACTTAGAATTATAACAATAAACCCTGCTCAACAGTGAACGCACTCAACCAATAACCATGTTATGTATTCAGACTCTACACAACGATTATTGATGCACAAAACAACTATGAGTATGGATTAAAAATGCACAATCTTATATAAACTAAACCACAAGTAGTGTTGTACGGAGTATACACACGAAATACAAATCAACTCATGAAACCTTCATAACCCTAGAACTACCGAAGTGGCTCTAGCCCATGATTGATCTAAGAACAATTTGTATTGTGTTGTTGGTGATGATTGGACGATATATGATTGGACATTTTCCTTGACTGCATGAGCCTTCTTTTATACTTGTAATCACGTCTCTAGGGCTTAGAATGGGCTTTTCAAGTGATCCCACGCGTTTTGGCCTCAAAAATCTGGATAAGGTAAGTTCTTGCACATCGGTTCGACCTCGTCAAACAAGTCGAACCACTGGCCGTAGGTCGAACCACAGGTCGAACCCACCTACTAGAAGTACTCTGAACTTGGTTCGACCTCTTGTACAGGTCAAACCTCTCCCTCTTTGGTCGAACCACAGGTCGAACCTCACCACAGGACAATTTCCGCTCCTGGTTCGGCCAACCGTCAGGTCGAACCCCCAACGTCGTGGTCGAACCCATCTTCTCGCGAACTGGTTCGACCAAGGTTCGACCTGATAGACAGGTCGAACCCCTTGAGTCGTGGTCGAACCCTCCTTCTACACACTTTGCAACGCTGGTTCGACCTGTAGGAGAGGTCGAACCCTCCTCCATTAGGTCGAACGACCTCTCTCTTGACAGTTCGCGTGGTCTCGACTTTGTCTCTTTGATTCTTGGCACTTCCACTCAGATTTTGCTATGAAAACCACTTAAATAGCTCCACTAACACCTGATTCATGCTAATTCACAATATATATAGGTTTTCCACCTATTTTCACCTCAAAACTCTCCAAAACTAGCACAAAACATGGTGCCAAACTTGTGAATTTACACACTCATCAAACCCCCAAACTTACATACATGTTGCTCGTCCCGAGGCAACCAAATCAAACCACAGGAGTCGTGTATAATTCACCAAGATCAAGTACAACACATATCATACATGCAACTTCATTAAATCAAACAAGCATTAATTGCTTCATATATATCACTCATGCAAAACCAATCCAATCACACACCATTCGGAGTACTAAGTAATCTAGCTCACAAGATAAGTATTTATTCTCTTTCACTCAAGTGCGTGAGGCACTATATAGGTTAATATAAACACTCATATCAATCCATATTCACGCGTAACCATAAGCTTGGCAAAGGTCTCATAAATCAACTTATAATCAACTCTTCACGATCACAAAGGACTTGTTTTTGGGTTGTAATGATGGCTCTTTGGAAAAAGGTAGGAAAATTTAGGTAAAGTGACTTAAGACACTAGAAGAGAGTTACCTTGGAGGTTCTCGATTTCTTCTTCTTACAGCAAGTTCTCCTCCAATGTCGTCTCTTGAACTTGTAAAATTCCTGAATTTTCCTTCATTTCATGGCATCAACATCATCTTTTCGTTGGACAACTCGGGTACTGGTTTTAGGAACTACTCTTCTTCTCATGTATAGGCCATCAGCTGTTAAGCTTCACACACCATGTATAAAAACCATCGGGGTACCAGTTTTGGGCACTATCCCTAAACAAGATTTAACCATATTCTTTTCATCCAACCATATTCTATCTTCCTTTTTCTTCTCGCAACACTTACCCACCTCAACTCTCTCTACCAGTGAATAGGTTAATCAAAGCTCAAGTAAAGGTTTATAAGGTTATTTACTTCGGCTACCAAAGAAAAAGCTTTAACGGCTCAACGGGGCATCCAAAGATTAATAAGATCAATAGGAAGGATAAAATTTGGCTAAGTAACTTAATCACAAAATAATGGCCTAAGATCATGTCCTAGCAATTTATCAATCATAAGTCTCACACAAGACTCCAAGCCAAGTTCTAGAATACGTTCATATGAATGATCCTCTCAAGAAAAAAAAATCATCATGATCAAGCATGATTATCAAGGCTCAAATCCTCACATAGGTAAATCCTAGTACTCCTCATAGCACATAATTAAGATCAATTTCATAAAAACTCAATATATTTATCAAATTATACATGCTTTTCATCAATAGAAATTAACACATGAACATATGAATGCACAAAATCAACAGCCCAACTCATGCATCATAGAAGGATGGAATTAAGAACATACTTTCCTGGCTTGGTTCGACCTTGATTCGACCTGTGGAAGAGGTCGAATCTACTTCATCGTGGTCGAATCAACATTCTGAACACCTTCTCCTTCGGTTCGGCTTGGGTTCGACCTAATGGAACAGGTCGAACCATAACGCATCAGGTCGAACCACCCTTCTATATGTTTCAGATCACCGGTTTGACCTAGGTTCGACCTGTTAAATAGGTCGAACCAAGAACGTCGTGGTCGAATCGCACTTCTGAAATTCTGCTATCATTAGTTCGACCGTGGTTCGACCTATTGATCTGGTCGAACCATCTTGCATGAGGTCGAACCACCTCTCTGGACAACTTTTGCACCACGGTTCAACTTCTCCAGCTTGGTTCGACCTCCTGGCACTGGTCGAACCTACCCTGGATTTGGTCAAACCACCCTTCTAAGCTTCCAAACTGAGTGTTCTTCAATCCCTACATACTTCAAACTTCAATACGAATCATTAAGTACCAACTAGAGCACAACTTCATCAAAAATTGTTCCACAAAATATCATTCATGAGTAACTCCGTAAAAGAAAACACAACCAAAACCCACTAAACATTAGGCAAGTTGTAAAAAATCTCACATTAAAATCGATTAAAATTTTAAATATGGCGCAAAAACCAACTCCCCTAACAAACATCACAAAGAAAAGATTATACTATCGATGCTTATTGAGGTAAGTACATCACACCCCCCAAACTTAGTAGAAACCATAGTTGAAACTAAGTTTACAAAGAGATGTAATTGCCGATAAGTAAGCACTTCAAATATAAAAATTTCTTACACACACGAATGAAATAAAATAATAAAACGGGAGGGAAAGCCCCCAACAGGTGCTCATGTTTAGCGTCAGAGAGTCACGACGGTATACCAACTCAGAAGACTACTTGATCAGAGGATGATCATGTCGCATCCTCACCTTCCAATACTTTCTCCCCCTCTTATCATCCACACTTACCACCTTACCATTCTTATGCACCCTACGATCAGTAAAATCTCCTTTCTCAAACTTTCTCTTCTCATTCCTGTCAATCTTCCACTCAATTTTGGAATAACTCATATATCCATCAAGATCCAAGTCAGGATAAGAACGAGAGCAAGGATTTTCAAATTTATTGGTATCTGGTGGTAAGTTAGGAGGCTTCAAGTAGGCATCATCTTCTCTTCCTTTGTCTACAGTCAGCACGGCACCTTTCTCGCTCACAAAAATATGATCATTAGAATTACCTTCATCCCATGACCGTGTAGACTCCTCCGGGTCAATCTTCCTCTTGAATTTTGAATCACCTGATGGATCTTTTTCATAGTCACCAAGATAAGCATACGTCAAGTGTTCCGGTAACGGTTTCAGCTCCTCTTTCTTTTCTTTCATCGGAGTGCTCTCTCTCTCCAACGGCAAGTACTTCCTAGATCCTTTCGCTTCTTCAGCCTTAGCTTTCTCCAATGCATAGTTAGCATCACCCAAAGCAAGTAAGTTCTCAAGATAATCAATACAGTCCTCATTAGAGAGTCCGTCAAGCTCCGTAGTGGGATAAGTAAGAGACTCCATCAAACATGTCTCAAGAGGATCCTTTGACAGGATCAAAGACATATCCTCCTTCACAATCTCCTCCACCACGTCAATACTATAACACTGAGACTCCATGGGCATCTTCATTGCTTTGTCCAAGTTGAAAAGAACTTCTTCTTTGTACATCCGCAATCTAAGCTCTCCTTTTTGAACATCAATCATAGCTCCAGCAGTAGCAAGAAAAGGTCTCATCAAGATTAAAGGGATATTATCCTTGTCTTCTTCCATCTCTAGCACAAGAAAGTCCACAGGAAAGACTAGCTTCTCCACTTTGATGAGAACGTCTTCAATTATACCTTTTGGAAACGTCATCGACCAGTCCGCCAATTGGAGAACCACTGTTGTAGGGGTCAACTCCCCCAAACCAAGCCTCTGAAAGATGGACAAAGGCATCAAATTGATGCTTGCCCCTAGATCACACAAAGCTCGCCGTGCCGGCCCCTTTCCGATCTCACATAGAATAGTGAAGCTCTCCGGATCCTTCATCTTTTGCGGCAGCTTCCTTTGGATGATTGAGCTGTAATTCTCAGATAAATTCACCGTTTCAATTCCGGTTAAGCTCCAATTCTTCAATAATATGTCTTTAAAAAATTGGACATAGTACGACATCTCCATGATTGCCTCTGAGAAAGGAATGCTCAAGCTTATCTTGTTCATTATCTCTTAAAACTTCTTGAACTTCTCTTCCAATCCCTTCTTCACAAACCTATAAGGAAACGGTGGAGGTATCTTTGTTTTGAGAATCCCCCATTCATCACGATCAACCTTCTTCGCTTTCTCCTTTTCGGCTCTCAATCGCTTGGCTCTCTCCCACTTTTTCTCAGCTATTATGTCTGTACTTTGCTCATTCCAAACCACTGGAGTAGCATCAACATCATAAGGAACATTAGGTGCAACAACAGGAACGTTTTAACGAGGTTTGACCTGGGTTCGACCTGTTTGAGAGGTCAAACCAGGTACGTAATGGTCGAACCTATCTCCTGGAAGACTGCTCTCTTTCTGCTCTTGAGGTTCGACTAGGTTTCGACCAGTGTTATAGGTCGAACCACAGCCCCCTTGGTCAAACTGCCTCACTGTATAGTTTTTATTCTCCGGTTCGACCTGGGTTCGACCTGCAGGGTTGGTCGAACCATTACGGTCGTGGTTGAACCATTGTTGCGACAAAATAGGGTGCTCTGGATGAAGAGGTTCGTCCATGGTTCGACCTGTATGCCAGGTTGAACCCTCTGGGTGTTGGTCGAACCGAGGATTTTTAAAAATAGAGTGCTCTGCATGATGAGGTTCGACCATGGTTCGACCTGAATGCCAGGTTGAACCTTCTGGGTGTTCATCGAACCGAGGATTAGTCATGTCCAAATTTGATCCCGGCCTCATCGGTCCCTCGTACTACGTTCCCGACCTCAATGTGATGGCGTTGCAGGACCTTGGATTCTCAATACTTTGAGACGGGAACTTTCCCTTCTCAAGAGTTTGAGTGAGCTTGTTAACACTTCCTGCCATCTCCCCCATCAGCAATGTAAGGTCCTTCACCTGCTTAGATATAACCTAATGGTTTGCATCGATTTTCTTTTCAAGTTTGGCCACAAGGCGGTTCACTCTTTCATCATTCAAGGCCATATACCTTTTCACAGTATCCTCAAAACCCGATTTCCCTTCTTCCACCTTAGCACCCGGATCAACACCCATCGGAGGTTGAATCACATTATTCGGATTGCTCCATGAGAACTCCGGCCTCCTAGGCTGTTGATAACCACCCGGGGGACCACGATTATTAAAGTTTCCTCGATAGTTCCCTTGGTAGTTCTGGTTTTCTTGATCTGGATGCCTAGTCCCTTGAATACTTTGACCCATTGCATAGTGTGCTTTTTCCAACTCCTCTTGGATTGGTCCATCATTCTTCATCTCCTGCTGCATGATTGGTACGCGCTGAGATAATTTGCTGATTTGCTTCTGTTGGGATTCAAGTAGCTTGTTGATATTGGACAAGGTAGAGACGATCTCATCCTCTCTACTTGTTTTCACCATTGCTTGTTCAACCATAGCTACCTTCCCAAGGACATAAGTACCTCTAACTCTATCAGTTGGCCAATCCCTTGAATTCATCGAAATATCTTCAAACAATTTTTCGGCCTCTACGGATGACTTTTTAAGCAATGCTCCATTAGAAGAAGCATCCAATAACACTCGTGAATCACAATCCAATCCATTGTAGAATATACTGATATATTGAGCCTTAGATAGCCCATGTTGAGGACACTTCTTTAGCATGTCCTTGAATCTATCCTATGCTTCATGAAATTTTTCACCTCCACCCATATCAAATTGGTTAATGTCTTGCTTCATCTTAAACACCTTTGAAGGTGGCATGTACCTCTCCAAGAACCTTAATTGCGGTTGCTCCCAAGTGGTGCACTCAGCTGCATTGATAGTGTCGTACCAATCTCTTGCCTTTTCAGTAAGCGAGAATTTGAACAAAAGGATCTTCCTAGCATCTTCATGTTCTCCTGCATCTTTTTGAGTACTTGCATAGCCCAAGAACTTGTTCAGATGCTGCTGCGGATCCTTGAAAGACCCTCCTGAAAAGGAGTTCCTTTCTATCATGCTAATAAGAGCGGGATGAAGATCGAAAGCTGAATTAGTTCCCCTCGCTCCTAGAAGCCCAATATTTCCAGCCCCATTGTTTCTGAAAACCTCTCAGATGGCTAGATTATCCGAATTCGCTGCCATGTTGACTGTCCTTACTCTCGAATTAACTTCAGTTGTAGCTTCAATCGTCTGCGAATTCTGCTCATCAACTTCAACTCCAAAATTCAGAGCATGTCACGCGGGTGACCCGGGTTCGATCCCTGACAACGGCGCCAAAAACTTGATGGGCATTTTCTCAACACACAACTTTAATCCCCAAGTATGAAGGATATCAATTGTAGTTTCGAAGGTGACCAAGTTAAATATCGAATCCACGGGATGAATAAATATTACTTTTGTTATTTTCTAGCAATTATGACTATGTTGAGAATTGTAATTGTAGGTTTGTGAACTAAGTAACAATTAAAATAAAAAATAAATAACAAGAACAAGAAAATAGTAATTGTGATCAAATAAGATGATAGATAGTGCGTCAGGCCATCCAGTTTCATTCGTTAATTCATACTTTCGTGTGTCGATGTCCGACTCTGCCTTATGGTTTATGGACGCATTGCTATACCATGCAAATCTATTCTATAGACACAAATAGATAAGCTTTTGACACGTGTGAGTATCCTCAGAGCAAGACGTATCCTTTACCTCCCTTTCTAGGTACTATCATAATTAATTATTTCCCGTACACTTAGTACTCTAACCCAATTTGATCTCCCTTTTTAGGTACTATAAAGTTATACTCTTAATCCTACTTGTTAACCCGAATTCAATTTAATTAACAAACATTCAAATAAGACGGTTCTAATAAAACCTCAGAATCCCTTCACTTAGAATTATAACAATAAACCCTACTCAACAGTGAATGCACTCAACCAATAACCATGTTATGTATTCAGACTCTACACAACGATTATTGATGCACAAAACAACTATGAGTATGGATTAAAAATGCATAATCTTATATAAACTAAACTACAAGTAGTGTTGTACGAAGTATACACACGAAATACGAATCAACTCATGAAACCTTCATAACCCTAGAACTACCGAAGTGGCTCTAGCCCATGATTGATCTAAGAACAATCATGGTTAGATGGAAGCTCTCTTGTATTGTGTTGTTGGTGATGATTGGATGATATATGATTGGACGTGTTCCTTGACTGCATGAGCCTTCTTTTATACTTGTAATCACGTCTCTAGGGCCTGAAATGGGCTTTTCAAGTGATCCCATGCATTTTGGTCTCGAAAATCCAGATAAGGTAAGTTCCCGCACGTCGGTTTGACCTCATCAAACAAGTCGAACCACTGGCCGCAGGTCGAACCACAGGTCGAACCCACTACTGGAAGTACTCTGCACTTGGTTCTACCTCTTGTACAGGTCGAACCTCTCCCTCTTTGGTCGAACCACAGGTCAAACCTCACCACTGGACAATTTCCGTCCTGGTTTGGCCAACCGTCAGGTCGAACCCCCAACATCGTGGTCGAACCCATCTTCTCGCGAACTGGTTCGACCATGGTTCGACCTAATAGACAGGTCGAACCCCTTGAGTCGTGGTTGAACCCTACTTCTACACACTTTGCAATGCTGGTTCGACCTGTAGGAGATGTCGAACCCTCCTCCATCAGGTCGAACCACCTCTCTCCTTAACGGTTCACGTGGTCTTGACTTTGTCTCTTCGATTCTTGGCACTTCCACTCCGATTTTGCTATGAAAACCACTTAAATAGCTCCACTAACACCTGATTCATGCTAATTCACAATATATATAGGTTTTCCACCTATTTCCACCTTAAAACTCTCCAAAACTAGCACAAAATATGGTGCCAAACTTGTGAATTTACACACTCATCACTAACCCACACGGATCCTCATCAATCGCAAAAACTCCGCCAGTACTAACGATTTTCCCATCATGAAAACTGCCCGCTGGATGCCATTGCTAAGCCATCGGTCATCTCTCAAACCCACACTGGAAAAATGATTGTCGTCTCCATAATGAGAACTAACCACTCCGTCCGCTATATGCAGCCTTGCCAAAAGCGGCAACTGGTCGCATCACTAACTGACGTCCAAACTTGCAGGCTACGAAAATAAGCCGCTGCCCAAAACCCACCAGATGCAATAAACACAACTCAGCATTTCCACCAACGACTGGCCACTCCTCGTTCGTCGCTCGCTGTGCACGTCGTTTCTACATTGGCGGCCACCATATCTTGAAACTCGACTGCAATGACAGGCTCCAGCCGTTACATGCCTGCTAACCTTTGCTACCATGGAATATCGCCTGCCTTGTCGTATGCCATCTAGAAACTTGCTTGGAACTCGGCATGTCCCGATCGGAAACACGCTGCTCCAGTCCTAGGAACATGGCAGACTTGCTCGGAAACTTAGCCAGACCCGACCTAGCCATTGCCATCTGCAGACTGGACACAGTCATCAGCAGACCCAACCCAGCCATCTGCCACAGACCTGACCCAGCCATCTGCAGATTGGACCCAGTAATCAGTAGACCCGACCTAGCCATCTGCCACAGACCCGACCTAGCCATCTGTAGGCAGGACCAAGTCATCAACAGACCCGACCTAGAATAGCATGTGACCGCTCAGAAAACCTACATGCTCAGTCGAAATGGCTCTGATGACTTGATCAAAATACTATCTGATCACAATGCATGCTGTCTGGAAAACACGGCAGTCATGTCGTGCCATCATCTACATCTGATGCCCCTGGTTCCATCATGAACGCCGGTCTTTCATGTGTAGAATCACCAATAGCTTCATGTACCATGGAGAATCACGATTCTTCCAGCGCCGTCGTGCTGCAATCAGCCAGCCAACGTAGCTTACCTTTTTGCTGCCAGCATGTCACGTTTAGCCTAAGAACATACACTCTGATACCAATTGTTAGCATTTAGATCTTTAAGTTAGTGTGAACTGTTAAAGTTCTATACAATTCTACTGCAGTGGAAGGATAAGAGCAGAATTGAATTACCTTTCACCAAGGTTGATGTAGAGGTTGATCATTAGCAGCAGGAACAAACGATCTTCTGATCTTCTATTCTATTCCTAAGCCACGCCTTGACATTGTGTGGGCAACGATCTACAAGACGATCTCAATCTACAATCCTAATATGCTTTTCAGGATTTTATGCATTTGATACAGTTTACTGAACTGCTGAGATTGGCTATTTATAGGCTACAATAGGGACCAGGAGGAGAAATTAGGGTTTGGGCTCCCATTGGGCTTGAGCATCCAAGTTTAGCCCAAAACTATACTTAAGTCCAATAATAATAAATCAGTCCACTGAAGAAATATTATTGCACTGTCACCCTAATTTCGAATTACGTTATGGGCTCCTTCTTATTATGAGCCCGTTAGTCTTCCCGTATTTAAGATTCAATATCCATTAATTAATTAAGTCACTGACAACTTCATTAATTAATATTTACCGAGCGTAGTACCACTCAACCTTATTATCATACTAGAATAAATCTGCCTGTAGGGTTTACATGATAATCATTATGAGCTCCTCAAGGGGACATCATCAACTAATTCTATTAGGACACAGATTCCTTCTACAATCAATAGCACACCATAGAGACAACACTATCTCCTAACTCACCGAGCATATTGATTTAATAATAAAATCTCACCCATTGATAAATCAAGGAAATAAATACCGGCTTACGTGTTGGGTTATTGTATATGGATTAAGAGTATGAACTTCCATAATAATAGATATCAAGTTCTATTATATAGTCAGTATAAACCGAACGATCTCAACGGCGGTCCTATTTAATACAAGTAGTGCACTAGTGCAATTTCTTAGTCAAGAAAGACTAATGCCAAATCATACTACAATCATACCGATTGATAGTCCCCTTCTATCTCGGTTGTGAATATCTGTTTAAACTTTATAAGGAGCCGATAATATGATCTTCCGTGTGACGCCGCACACCACATTATCTATAGTATAATGTAAATGGACTTTCGCAATAACATTATTGCAAACGTTTGATCATATGATTCTCATTTCAAATATTGTCCAAACATTGTTCATATAAAAAGCTAAACTTTTAGTATACAATCTAACAGAGATCGAGACGAAGATCAAAATCTACATCGGCTCCGCACGCTCCTAACATCCATAAGTTACCCCTTTGTTGTTCTTAAAGACTTCACGGACGGCAACATTGTCGGCATTTGGCCTATCTTGGGCCATGTTGACTGCTTCTGCTTCTGACTTATCTTCGGTTGCAGCTACAATCATTTTCGAGTTCGGTACTTCAACTTCAACACCTACATCAAGAGTATCAGTTGCTTCTATGTTCTTCTTCTTCTTCTTCTTTACTTTCTTCTTCCTCAACGATTCTCCAATTTCCAGATCAAAAGGCGCTAGTGTTGCTCCCTTCGACCTAATGTGCATGAACCTAAGAAAAATTAAGCATTAGAAATTAAAGACAAATGTGGATTAGTTTCAATGAAAATAGAAATAATAAAATTAATAAGGGCAACCGTCCCCGACAATGGTACCAGAAACTTGATGGGCATTTTCTCTACACACAATCACTACAATAAAAGGCATTATGACACCAGTAAATAGACTACATAGATAAGAAATATGTGATATATGTTGTCTTAAAATTTTTTTCACGCACTAAGGCTACACATATTGACTGGTGGTTGATCGTAGTCATTTTCACCTAAATTTTAGTGTCTTTATTTGAGTATTTTTAGATATTTTTATCAGTATTTGTGTTAATTTTGGTGGAGTTATTATTACTTTGAGGAATGTTGTATAAATTGATAGAATTGTGTAAATGGGTTTAAATATGTGTAAAACAGGTCAAGAAATGAACAAAAACGGAGTCGAGAGCGAAAGGGAGATGGAAGAATAGGCCATGTTGGTACACGGGCCGTGTGCAGAACACGGTCCTGTAACCATTGGCCGTGTAGTGTCGTCAGAACTTGCTACTCGCCCAGAAAGATGGTCGTTCGCTGGTGCACAGGTCGTGCGTCGCTACACACCCCGTGTACAGAGCACGACCTTATAAGAAGAAGTTGTGCATTGTCATCAGAAAATGTTACACGGCCATGACCATGGCCGTGCAGTACAGCTCGAGCCGTGTCCGGGAACATGCACAAACACGTCGAAGTAGGTGTGCCCTACACAGGCCGTGCACTGCAGCACGGGCCGTGTAGGTGTAAAATCCTGTGGAATTTTCAGAATATTCCGAAAGCTTCTAGAAGGTCTATAAGTGATATAAATCCATAATTTGTGCGAAATTAAAGGGGGGATTCATTGAAGATCAGATTGGAGCAGTTACACACATTAAAACACCACATTTCCTCACTTACTAGATCTAAAATCCATCTCTACCATCTAGATCTATCAAACCACCATTTGATTAACATTTTCAATCCATAAAACCTTCATCCCATCCATCCTACCACTATTTGATAAGATTGGAGCATCAATTGTTGAAGGAGTTGATCAATTGAAGAGGAGGAAGGCTTTTCTTATGCAAGGGAAGCAAATCTACTCTCCAATTGTTAATTTTCTTCTTATTATGGCTCAAATGGTGCAAAGCTTGATTTGTAATGAATTAATCACCATGTTTAGTGGCTAGTTTTCTAGTAGGGCTAGTCATATAAGTTGTCGTGGGGAAGAGTTAGATATGTAAAACTTGAGTAGTGATTTGAATTGATTTGTGGATTTTCTTTTATGATATATCAATCATGTTTCATTTCACATACAATTTTCTTTTATGATATATCAATCATGTTTCATTTCAATGTATGTGTGATTAAATTCTCTATTCATTATATTAGGATGGCCATTCCAATGTTGTGAGTGAAGCTTTAATCTAATCATATATTGAGTTGTGCATGCATGTTTGTATAAGAGGAGGTAAGCCATACCCTCCTTAGGCTTAGAACATTCATAGAGGGACAAAAATTGAGTGAGCAGAACCAACTTATGATCATAGTACCTTAAGGGAATTGAGATTAAGACCAATCTTAGGAGACGTAGGCTTGTAAAAGAGTCGAGAAGCTAGTTGCCTTGGCCATAGGGACTAGGGGTAAATTTGTGATTACTTTTAATCCACAAGTTAATGAAAATTATTATGAAGGGTTTTGCATATCTAGCTCAAGTCTCAACTATAAGTATGATTAGCCTTGCTCTCTTCTCAAGTGTATTCTACATCCATTTCATCAATCATTTGCTCATTATTTGATCATTTACTTAGCTAGTTTACAATTCTAGTTACTTGAGTAGAATCTTAACAATAGTTTTAATACCAAACATTCAAACATATTATCTTTACAAAGCATAAATCGATGAATAATTCGAATACTAGCCAATGCTTGCTTTCCCTTGGGACAACAATCTTATAAATTTTTCACTTGGTCACGCCTATACAACATCGGTAGAGTACACTTACTCTTGACATTTTATTAAAAATATGACTAAGTTCATGGCGCCATTGCTAGGGAAATGTTAAACATTTGGCTGTAACGAGTTTGAAGTTTATTAGATTTGATAAGGATTTCTTTTTGTTATTTGTTTACTTATCTTGGTTGTTTTGGGAGCTAACTTGGAACTTCTTGTAGGTACATGCAAATGTGTTCAAGGTCTCACTCTATTGAACCTTTGAACTTGGAATTAGAAGCTACCTTAAGAACACAAAGATGAGGAGTGTTAGAGCCTACGAAGGAAAGTATGGAAGAAGTAAGGGATAATGCAGATATGGTTGATGAAGAAGGCAATATGAGGAATTTTCATGGAGGTGATAATGATAGTGGGGGCTATAATAATCCAGAATTTGTGGCACAAGTGTATGCTCAACAAATGCACTTGCAAAACCAACAAATACAAGCTATTATTCAAAATTTGATGGAACAACAAAAAATAAGGAATAACCCTCCGGTGGTGCAAAACCAATCCCGTGGAAATGGACATAATGGCGGTGGAATGAACATTCAAGATCATTTCCAACCTCAGTTTAGGAATTATGCGATGGGGCCACCATTAAATGTTAATAATTTTGAGATCAAGACGGGATTGATCAACATGGTGCAAGCAAATTAATTTGGTGGTGGTGCTATGGAGGATCCGAATGCTCACTTAGCCCAATTTACGGAGTTAGCCAACATGATAAAGATAAATGGGGTGAGTGAGGATATTGTTAAAATGAAGCTTTTCTCGTTTTCATTACGAGATAGAACTAAGGCTTGGTATTATACTCTACCATCGGGATCTTATACAATATGGAGAGAGTTGGCAAAAAGATTCTTGAGCAAGTATTTTCCCCCTTCAAAGATGTTGCATCTCGAAGGGCAAATCTTTTAATTCAAGAAAATGCGACTTGAGACATTTAGTGAAGCATGGGACCGATTTAAAGAGATGCTCAGGAAGTGTCCACAACATGGATTTCCCAAAGAACAACAAATTGGATTTTTCTATGCCGGTTTACACGGAAGTGAGAGGATGCTTATTGATGCTTCGGCGGGAGGTTCGATTTTGGGATAAACTCCAGAAAGAGCAATTGACATATGCGAGGAAGTAGCTTTGAATACAGGTCAATGAACCATGGATCGTGCACCGGGAATGTATGATAGGGAGAAAATTACTAAGATGGAAGAAGTGTGCTTGCAACAAGTGAAAAAGGTGGAAATGCCTAAGGAAGATATGACCGATAAGGCGATCACGGAGATATTAAAGAGGATGAGTGCTAACATGCAAGTGTCTCCAAATTCGACACCTATGGTGAATCAACAAGTGCTTACGAGTCCTCAACAAGGTATGTCATTGCCTTTGATTAATCAACAAGTGTTTCCAAATCCTCAACAAGGCATGACTATGCCTAATATGGGTCAATCTTCTCAAAGTTGTCAAATGCCTACATCCGTGCCTCAACAAGGTATGTCCTCTAATTTTGGAATTCAAGATGTATGGTGTCCACCGGATATGACGCTTGAGGAAGTTGCCTTCATGCAAGGAAGAATTTTCAAGGAAATTATGGTGGTAACTTTGGAAGTCATGGAGGAGGATATCCACAAAGGCAAGGAGGATGGGGGAAAGGTAACTTTTAAGGGAATTTTAATCAACCTCATAGGTATGAGAACTTGTCTTATGGAAATCAAGGGAATGCACATACTCTTCCATCGGGAATTTATCGGGAGAGAAATCTTCTAATGGTGAAGGAAAGCCTACGGTGGAGGATCAAGCTGCCAAAATGTTTGAATTCATGAAGGAAGATAAAGAAGAAAGAAGGAAAAGAGATGGGGTGAATGATAAGAGAATCAAAGCCTTGGAGACACAAATGAGCCAAATGGCAAGTGAAAGGGGGGATGTTCATCGTCAAGGGAAATTTCCATCTACAACCATTACTAATCCGAAAGAGCAATGTAAGGCTATTGAGCTTCGTAGTGGAACAAAATACGAAGGACCTTCTTTTCCATCGGAAGTAGAGGAGGTAGGGTGTGAAGTTGAGCCTATGGAAAGATTGGATGGAGAAGGGAAAGAGAAAGAAGTTGAAATAGTTGAAAAGGATGAAAGTACCCCTATACTTGAAAAAGAAAAGGTGAAGTCTCCAAAGAAGTGGGAGAGATGTAGAGAAGCAAAATGAAAAGAGAGAGAAGAGAAGTTTGAAAGAGATGAATGGGGGATTTCGAAGTTACCCGTGGCAATTAAGTTTCCACAAAGGTGTTTGAAAAAGGGATTAGAATAAAAATTTGCCAAGTTTGTGGAGATGTTGAAGAAAATACATGTGAATATTCCTTTTGCGGAAGCTCTACTTCAAATGCCCAAGTACTCCAAATTTTTTAAGGATATTTTGTCAAAGAAAAGAAGCTTGGAATATTTTGAAATGGTGAACCTTACGGAGGAATGTAGTGCAATCTTGCAAAAGAAACTTCCCCCTAAATTGAAAGGTCCGGGGAGTTTCACCATTCCATGTGAGATGGGAGAACATGAGAACTACAAAGCTTTATGTGATTTAGGAGCTAGTATTAATTTGATTCCATTGTCAATCTTTAAGAAGTTGGGTATTGGTGAGGTCAAGCCGACATCGGTTATACTTCAATTAGCCGATCGATCATTGACTTATCCAAAAGGAATTGTTGAAGATGTGTTGATCAAAGTTGACAAGTTCATATTTCTCGTTGATTTTGTGGTACTAGAAATGGATGAGGATTCAAATGTTCCATTAATACTTGGTCATCCATTTCTTACCACGGGAAAAGCATTGATTGATGTGGAAAAGGGAGAGCTCACTTTGAGGGTGAATGAAGAAGAAGTGATATTTTCATTGAGAGAAGCTATGAGGTATCCCAAGAACAAGGAAGAATGTAGAAGAGTCGAGGTTGTGGACAACATTGTTGAAGAGCATATCTATCACCTTCATTCCAAGAATCCGTTGGAAATTATCATAAGCCATTCTTACTCTATTGAATCTCTTAAATATAATCTTCTTTTTGTTTGGAAAATGATGAAATGATTGATGATTTACATGGTTTAAATGCTTGTAGGGCACTTACAAATGAGGAAGCAAAAGAAGAAAATATGGAGAAACTTGAGGAAGAACCAAAAGAGGAAGTGCAAGAGAAAAAGAAGGTGGAGTTGAAACCATTGCCGGAGCATTGAAGTATTCTTACTTGGAAAAAGATGAAACGTATCCGGTAATTGTATCATCTTCCCTTAATGATTTAGATTTAGAAAAATTATTAAGAGTTTTGAGAGAGCATAAATCCTCTATTGGTTGGAGCATTAAATATTTGAAAGGTATTAGTCCATCTATGTTCAAAACCAACGTAGATTGAATCCTATAATGCGAGAAGTGATAAGAAAGGAGGTGTTAAAATGGCTTGATGCGGGAATAATCTTTCCAATAAGTAAAAGTCAATATGTAAGTCCCTTACATGTAGTAGCAAAAAAAGGTGGTATGACTATAGTAAGATCCGATACAAATGAAACGATTGCCACTAGAACTATCACGAGTTGGAGAGTGTGTGTTGACTATAGAAAATTGAATGAAAACACTAGGAAAGATCATTTCCCATTGCCATTTATAGATCAAATGTTAGATCGTCTTGCGGGGCATAAGTATTATTATTTTCTTGATGGTTATTCTGGATACAATCAAATATTAATTGCACCGGAAGACCAAGTGAAGGCAATGTTCACATGTCCCTATAGTACGTTTGCATTTAGAATGATGCCATTTGGTATATGTAATGCCCCGGCCACTTTTCAGCGTTGTATGATGGCTATCTTCGATGGTTTGATTGAAAATATAATGGAGGTGTTTATGGACAATTTTTCTGTATATGGTTCCTCCTATGATATATGCTTGACTAATCTCACCATTGTGTTGCAGAGGTGTGAAGAATCGAATCTTGTGCTAAATTGGGAAAAATGTCATTTTATGGTGACCGATGGGATAGTCTTGGGGCACCATATTTCAAAGCATGGGTTAAAAGTGGATAGAGCTAAAGTGATAGTCATAGAACGTCTTCCCCCTCCTACTAGTGAGAAGGGGGTGAGATCGTTCTTAGGCCATGCAAGCTTCTATAGACGCTTCATTATGGATTTTTCAAAAATTGCTGAACCACTTTGTAAATTGCTTGAAAAAGATTGTCCATTTAACTTTGATGCTGAATGTCGTGTATCATTTCAGGTGCTAAAGGATGCTCTCACTTCATCGCCAATACTCATCACTACGGATTGGAGTTTGAAATTTGAATTGTATTGTGATGCTAGTGATCAATCTATTGGAGTGGTGTTGGGATCTATTATGCCTCAAAGACCTTGAATGATTGCCAAGTCAATTATACCACCATGGAGAAGGAATTTTTAGCTGTAGTGTATGCTTTTGAGAAGTTTTGACCATACTTGGTTGGAACATAAACGATTGTTTACACGGATCATGCGGCTATAAAATACCTTATGAACAAGAAAGATGCTAAACCTCATTTAATCCATTGGGTGTTGCTTTTGCAGGAATTTGATGTGGTCATCAAAGATAAGAAAGGCGTAGAGAAAGTGATCGCGGATCATTTTTCAAGGTTGGAAAATGGAGGTGAGAATGAGGATGTAAAGCCAATCGGGGATGAGTTCCCAGATGAAGAAATTTTGCTATTGGAGGTTGAGCAAGTATGTTCTCTCATTGTGAATGTTCTGCCTTGGTATGCCAACTATGTTAATTTCATTGTTTGTGGAATTGGACCTACATTGCTTAATGAGTATAAGGAGAATAAGTTTCATGTTGAAGTGAAGAAATACTTGTGGGATGAACCTTACTTATTTAAGATTTGTAATGATGGAGTGATAAGAAGATGTGTGGCCGTAGAAGAAGTGATGAGGATTCTTGAACTTTGTCATTCATCTTTGTGTGGAGGGTACTTCGCTCATCAAAAGATGGGGGCTAAAGTTTTGTAATCGGGGTTTTATTGACCAACATTGTTCAAGGATGCAAAGAAGTTTGTTGCTAAGTGTGATCAATGCCAAAGGATAGGGGGAATACATAAGAGAGATGAAATGCCCATGACCTTGAGAATTGATGTGGATATATTTGATGTATGGGGCATTAATTTTATGGGACTATTTTCCTCGTCAAAAGGATATGTATACATCTTGCTAGCCGTGGATTATGTGTCAAAGTGGGTGGAGGCAATCCCCACTAAGACAAATGATGCTTTGATAGTGCAAAGGTTCTTGAAGAATAACATTTTTGCTAGGTTTGGAGTTCTACGGGCTTTAGTGAGTGTTGGAGGATCACACTTTGTCAACAAGTTTACGAAAAGTTTGTTTAAGAGATATGGAGTGAAGCATCGAGTGGCTACACCATACCACCCTCAAGCAAATGGTTTGGCGGAGGTCTCAAACTGCCAAATCAAGTTAGTTTTGGAGAAGACAATCAATGGAGGGAGGAAGGATTGGTCGGATAAGCTTGATGATGCCTTATGGGCTTATAGGACGATTTTAATATCATTTTTAGTGTGTCACCGTATCAATTGGTCTATGGTAAAGCTTGTCATCTCCCCGTGGAGTTAGAACATCGTGCATTATGGGCTATCAAACGCCTCAATATGGATGAAAGGGAGAGTGGTCAAGCAAGGTTGTTGAAGTTAGTTGAGTTGGAGGAGTTTAGAGGAAGAGCATATGATAACTCAATCATTTATAAAGAGAATATGAAGAGATGTTATGATGCTAAAGTGAAGGAAAAGACGTTTGCTCCGGGGGATAAAGTACTTGTATTCAATTCGAGGCTTAAGTTGTTTCCCGGAAAGCTCAAGTCAAAGTGGATGGGGCCATATGAAGTGTTTGAAGTGTTGAATGGACATACATTGTAGCTCAAAGGTCCAAATAATGAGTTTGTGGTAAATGGTCATAAATTGAAACATTACCTATCTCCTTCTCAAAAGGAGATAGTGTATGTGGATACTCTCTCTTCCTAAACTTCTTTGATTTTGGAGTAGTGTAGATTTTATTTTCTTTTTGTTAGTAGTTTTCTTGTAGATTTGGTTTGAAGGTGGTTAAGCTCATGAGAAATGTATAAGATGAAGGACAAGGATGCTAAAGATGGAATGATGATGTATGCCACACCACTCTTTACAAACTTAAATTTTAACACTTGTGTTAATTTAAGTTTGGAGGGAGGTTGCGTGGTGGTCATACTTGATCATACGAAAGGAGAAAGATGCACAAGAGTCATCGGAAGAAAAGTTCATGAAGAGCATTGAGAATACGACAAAGGTATGTCTCACCACTTTTTGCAAGCTTAATTCGTAACTTATTTCGATTTAAGTTTGGGGGATAATGCGTGGTGTGACTTATACTTTGTTTATTAGAGTGTGATGAATCATGCGTATTATGTATCTTGTGTTGTCTTGCAAAATGGTCAATTTTGAAAAATTTTCTCATGAGTTAGTTAAGTTTTGGTATGTTTAGTGGTGTTTTGAGTACATTTCAATCCATGTTTGATCATAATTGTAGTGTGAATAATATTGAGAAGTGTTTGAGCATGAATAGGGTTTGTGAAAAGTGGAAAAACAGGGCAAGTAAGAAGTGAAGTGTGAAAAATGGAGAAACAGGGTAAATTGCTACACGGGTCGTGCTGCGCACACGATCCTGTAGTAATTGGCCATGTAGCGCCATCAGAATATGCTACACGGCCAGGAGGAAAGCTGAGTTCTGCAGCTCGAGCCGTGCAGGAGAAAAGGTACACGGACCGTGCTTCGCACACGACCCTGTAACAGTTAGCCGTGTAATGGGATCAGAACATGCTACACGGTCTCACTTGAGACCGTGCAGCGTAACACGGGCCGTACAGGGTCTGTTCCAGGTTTTTAAAAGGGGCTATTCCGTACTCATTCCACACGCCCTCCTTCATCCGTATACACTCTGTAAGCACCCAATTCACTATTTCACGCATCCGTATCATCCATCAAGGTTAGTTTGGAGTGATTTTGAGTGAACTTCGTCAATTTTGCACATCAAACACACTTCTCTACATCCAATTATCAAAAGGTATGAATTTCTTGAACCCTAACTTGTAAATTTTGATATGAATTGATTGAATTGGGGTATGGGACTTGTTCTAATATGAATTGTATGCTTGATTGATGATATTCATACATGTTCAATATGAATTTTCGAATTTTTGAAAAGATTGAATTAGGGTTCATGAGGAATAATTTGGGGATTGTGTGAGAATTATGAGTGTGAATAATTGTGTTGTGCTAATTGATGAATTACATGAGTATGATGTTTATTTGTGAGATATTAGCCTTAGATATTGAGGATTTGGGCATGAGGCTATGCAAATTGTACGTTGAGAAGATGTTTAAATTTTGTGCATGCCAAGTGTTCGATGAAATGTCTAAGAGAGGATTTTGTGGAATTTGATGATCATATATGAATAATGTTTGATGATGATTGAATTTGGAATTCATATGTGTGAAAATGATTAGAAGATGGTTATAATTATTGATAGTTGAGATGAATGTCAATAAAGTGCTTAGTATGAATAAGTTTGAGGTTTAATGATATGATGAGCTATGTTGATGCATAATAGGTTCATACTAAGTTGATTAACTAGGGTGAAATTTAACTAGGTGCAATAACATTCGTATAAAGGTCATTGATTATAACTTGAGAATTATTGTTTTGTAGATGGTCGAGAGGAGAGTTAGAACCAGGAATGAGGACTTCATTGTGATAACCGATCCAGGGGAGTTGGCTACTTTGGATGCTCAATTGACTATAGAAGGAATACATCCAGAAGAATTTAGGGTTGAGTTTGAAGATTATTGGGGGAAAGTACGTGCTTTGTTGGCAAATGTTAGCTCCAAAGATCAAGCCCACTCGTTTTCAAGACACGGAGATGATGAGAGAACTAGGATTAGATGAGGATTTAAGGAAGCTATTTCACTTTGCTCAGATGGAAGCTTTCTTCGATAAGAGGCCACCAACCTACTACCATCTCACTGCCGAGTGTATGAGCAATTTACAGGTGAAGAAGGATAGGAATGGATTTCCTCGATGGGTGACTTTTCAACTAGATAATGTGTTGAGGAAAAAGGTTCTGTTGGCATTCTTGAATGAGTGTTTTGGTTGCCCACCATGCAAATTTCATCAGAGCTTTTATGCTGGAGGAACTTTCAACCAACAAGAATGGTGATCAAGCTTAGTGAATGATAGAACTGAGAGAGCAGGATACGTCCCTAGTGCTTCAAAGGGGACGGCCATTCAGAATCATGTGATGAGGTTTTTAGAGAAGATCATCTCGAACACTATCTTGGGGAGGTTTGAAGGTGAATCAGTTGGAGAGAAGCAGTTCTACATCATGTATTGCATCTATAAGGAATTACCGCTTAATGTTACAGCACACTTTGTGCAACATGCGGAGAGAGTCGCAAAAAGGCAAACATCTCAAGGTTTGATGCTTGGAGGGATGATTTCTATGATAGCTCAAGGATTGGTAGTTAATCTTGCAGATGACCAACTCCCGTTACCCACGGTTGCCAACTGTGGTCGCCCACATATGCCCACGCCCGTTGCCACGGATTGCCCATGCCTGTTGCCATGGGTTGCCCATGCATAAGCCATGCTTGCAAGGCCCATGCCCACGGCTTGCTCACGGCTGTTGCCTTGGCTTGCCCATGCCATGGCCCATGCCAAACTCCCGTTGCCCAAGATTGCCCATGGGGTCGCCCACGGCTTTCTCACGCCCGTTGCCACAGGTTGCCCATGCACAGGACATGCTTGCACGACCCATACCCACGGCTTTCCCATGGCCGTTGCCTTAGCTTGCCTATGCCATGGCCCATGCCCAACTCCCGTTGCCCAGGATTGCACACGGGGTCGCCCACGTATGCCCACGCCCAATGCCATGGGTTGCCCATGTACAGGCCATGCTTGCATGGCCCATGCCCATGGCTTGCCCACGGCCATTGCCTTGGCTTGCCCATGCCATGCCCCATACCCTACTCCCGCTGCCCACGGTTGCCCACGGCGGTTGCCCATGTATGCCCTCGCCCGTTGCCACAGTTGCCCACACCCGTTGCCACGGGTTGCCCATGCACAGGCAATGCTTGCACGGCCCATGCCCACGGCTTGCCCACGATCGTTGCCTTGGCTTGTCCATGCCATGACCGATACCCAACTCCCGTTGCCTAGGATTGCCCACGAGGGTCGCCCACAGGTTGCCCACGCCTGTTGCCACGGGTTGCCTATGCACAGGCCATGCTTGCACGGCCCATGCCCTCGGCTATTGCCTTGGCTTTCCCATGCTATGGCCCATGCCCAACTCCCGTTGCCTAGGATTGCCCACGGGGGTCGACCACGTATGCCCACGCCTATTGCCACGAGTTGCCCATGCATAGGCCATGCTTGCACGGCCCCAGCCCAAGGCTTGCCCATGGCCGTTGCCTTGGCTTGCCCATGCCATAACCCGTGCCCAACTCCCGTTGCCCACGGTGGTCGCCCATGTATGCCCACGCCTGTTGCCATGGGTTGCCCATGCACAAGCCATGCTTGCACGGCCCATGCCCATGACTTACCCACAGCCATTGCCTTGGCTTGCCCATGCCATGGCCGATGCCCAACTCCCATTGCCCAGGATTGCCCACAGGTGTTGCCCACGGCTTGTCCACACCCATCGCCATGGGTTGCCTATGCACAGGCCATGCTTCCGTTAACTTGGCTTGCCCATGCCATGGCCCATGCCCAACTCCTGTTGCCCAGGATTGCCCACGGGGGTCACCCATGGCTTGCTCACGCCCTTTTGCCACGGGTTGCCCATGCAAAGGCCATGCTTGCACGGCCTAAGCCCACGGCCATTGCTTTGGCTTGCCCATGCCTTGGCCTATGCCCAACTCCCATTACCCACGGTTGCCCACGGGGGTCGCCAACGTATGCCCACGCCCATTGCCAATGGTTGCCCATGCATTGGCCATGCTTGCATGGCCCATGCCCACGGTCGTTGCCTTTGCTTGCCCATGCATAACTCCCGTTACCCAGGATTGCCTACAGGGGTTGCCCACGGTTTGCCCACGCTCGTTTCCATGGGTTGCCCATGCACAGGCCATGCTTGCATGGCCCATGCCCAAGGCTTGCCCACAGTCATTGCCTTGGCTTGCCCATGCCATGGCCCATGTCCAACTCCCGTTACCCACGGTTGCCCACGGCGGCCGCCCACATATGCCCACGCCTGTTGCCACGGGTTGCCCACGCCTGTTGCCACTGGTTGCCCATGCACAGGCCATGTTTGTACGGCCCATGCTCATGACTTGCCCACGACTGTTGCCTTGGCTTGCCCATGCCATGGCCCATGCCCAACTCCCGTTGCCCAGGATTGCCTACGGGGGTCGCCCACGGCTTTCCCTCGCCCGTTGCCACAGGTTGCCCATGCACTGGCCATGCTTGCACAACCCATGCCCACGGCTTGCCCACGAACATTGCCTTGGCTTGCCTATGCCATGGCCGATGCCTGACTCCCGTTGCCCAGGATTACCCACGGGAGTTACCCACGGCTTGCCCACGCCTGTTGCCATGGATTGCCTATGCACATGTCATGCTTGAAAGGCCTATGCCCACGGCTTGCCAATGGCCGTTGCCTTGGCTTGCCCATGCCATGGCCCATGCCCAACTTCCGTTGCCCACGGTTGCCAATGGGGGTCGCCCACGTATGCCCACGCCCATTGTCACTGGTTGCCCATGCACAGGCCATGCTTGCACAGCCCATGCTCATGGCTTGCCCATGGCCGATGACTTGACTTGCCCATGCCATGGCCCATGTCCAACTCCCGTTGCCCATGATTACCCACGGGGTCGCCCATGGGTTGTCCACGCCCGTTGCCACGGGTTGCCAATGCACAGGCCATGCTTGCACGACCTATGCCCACGGCTTGCCTACGGCCGTTGCCTTAACTAGCCCATGCCATGGCCCATGCCCAACTCCCGTTGCCCATGGTTGCCCACAGGTGCGCCCACGTATGCCCACGCCCGTTGCCATGGGTTGCCAATGCACAGGCCATGCTTGCACGGCCCATGCCCATGGCTTGCCCACGGCTATTGCCTTGGCTTACCCATGCCATGGCCCATGCCCAACTCCCTTTGCCCACAGTTGCCCACGGCGATCGCCCATGTATGCCTACTCCCATTGCCATGGTTGCCCACGCCCGTTGCCATGGGTTGCCCATGAACAGGCCATTCTTGCACGGCCCAAGCCCACGGCTTGCCCACGGTCGTTGTCTTGGCTTGCCCATGCAATGGCCGATACCCAACTCCCGTTGCCTAAGATTGCCCTCGAGGGTCGCCCACGGCATGCCCACGCCCGTTGCCACGGGTTGCCTATGCACAGGCCATGCTTGCATGGCCCATGCCCACGGCTTGCCCACGGCTGTTGCCTTGGCTTGCCCATGCCATGGCCCATGCCCAACTCCCGTTGCCCAGGATTGCCCACGGGAGTCGCCCACGTATGCCCACGCCCATTGCTATGGGTTGCCCATGCACAGGCCATGCTTGCACGGCCCATGCCCAAAGCTTGCCCATGGCCGTTGCCTTGGCTTGCCCTTGCCATGGCCCATGCCCAACTCCCGTTGCCCACAGTTGCCCACGTCGGTCGCCTATGTATGCCCACGCCCATTGCCATGGGTTGCCCATGCACAGGCCATGCTTGTACGGCCCATGCCTACAGTTTACCCACGGCCGTTGCCTTGACTTGCTTATGCCATGGCCGATGCCCAACTCCCGTTGCCCAGGATTGCCCACGGGGGTCGCCCATGGCTTGCCCACGCCCTTTGCCATGGGTTGCCTATGCACAGGCCATGCTTGCACGGCCCATGCCCACAGCTTTCCCAAGGCCGTTGCCTTAGCTTGCCCATGCCATGGCCCATGCCCAACTCTCGCTGCCCAGGATTGCCCACGAGGGTCGCCCATGGCTTGCTTACGCCTATTGCCACGGGTTGCCCATGCATAGGCTAAGCTTGCACGGCCCTTGCCTTGGCTTGCCCATGCCATGGCCCTTGCCCAACTCCCGTTACCCACGGTTGCCCACGGGGGTCGCCCACGTATGCCCATGCCCATTGCCATGGGTTGCCCATGCACAGGCCATGCTAGCACGGCCCATGCCCACGGATTTGCCACGGTCGTTACCTTAGCTTACCCATGCCATGGCCCATGCCCAACTCCCGTTGCCCATGGTTGCCCACGGTGGTCGCCCACAGCTTGCCCATGGATTGCCCATGCACAGGCCATGCTTGCAAAGCTCATGCCCACGGCTTGCCCACGGCCATTTACTTGGCTTGCCCATGCCCAACTCCCGCTGCCAGGATTGACCACGGTGGTCGCCCACGGCTTGCCCACGCCCGTTGCCATGGGTTGCCCATGCATAGGCTATGCTTACACGGCTCATGCTCACAGCTTTCCCACGGCTGTTGCCTTGGCTTGCCCATGCCATGGCCAATGCCAACTCCCGCGGTTACCCACGTATGCCCACGCCCGTTACCACGGGTTGCCCATGCACAGGCCATGTTTACACGGCCCATGCCCACGGCTTGCCAATGGCCGTTGCTTTGGCTTGCCCATGCCTGGCCCATGCCCAACTCCCGTTGCCCATGGTTACCCACGGCGGTCACCCATGTATGCCCACGCCTGTTGCCATGGGTTGCCCACGCCCGTTGCCACAGGTTGCCCATGCACAGGCCATGCTTGCACGGCCCATGCCCATGGTTTACCCATGGCCGTTGCCTTGACTTGCCTATGCCATGGCCGATGCCCAACTCCCGTTGCCTAGGATTGCCCACGAGGGTCGCCCACGGCTTAGCCACGCCCTTTGCCATGGGTTGCCTATGCACAGGCCATGCTTGCACAGCCTATGCCCATGGCTTGCCAATGACCGTTGCCTTGGCTTGCCCATGCCATGACCCATGCCCAACTCCCGTTGTCAGGATTGCCCACAGCTTGCCCACGCCCGTTGCCTAGTAACTTCGGGCGCAACTTGCGTTCAAAGACTCAATGGTTCACGATATTCTGCAATTCACTCTAAGTATCGCATTTTGCTACGTTTTTCATCGATGCAAGAGCTGAGATATCCATTGCCGAGAGTCATTTAGACATTCGATGGGTGTCCTGATCCCCGAATCGCCCCATGGATAGGGCATTCGGTAGGGGATGCTCATGTTTATATTCCTTGGCGCATCCCGCGCCCGACTTCTCCTTCTTCTAAATGATAAGGTTCAGTGGACTTCTCGCTACGTCGTGGGTGACGAACTGCCCATGTCGCCTCGATCCGAACACTTCACCGAACCATTCAATCGGTAGGAGCGATGGGCGGTGTGTACTAAGGGCAGGGACGCAGTCAACGCGAGCTGATGACAAGCTTACTAGGAATTCCTCATTGAAGACCAACAATTGAAATGATCTATCCCCATCACGATGAAATTTCAAAGATTACTCAGGCCTGTCGGCCAAGGCTATAAACTCGTTGAATACATCTGTGTAGCGCGCGTGCGGCCCAGAACTTCTAAGGGCATCATAGACCTGTTATTGCCTCAATCATCCGCGGCCTAAAGTGCCATAGTCCCTCTAAAAAGCTGGTCGCGGAGGGATACCTCCGCATAGCTAGTTAGTAGGCTGAGGTCTTGTTCGTTAATGGAATTAACCAGACAAATCACTCCACCAACTATGAATGGCCATACACCACCACCCATAGAATCAAGAAACAGCTCTCAGTCTATCAATCCTTACTATGTCTGTACCTGGTAAGTTTTCCCGTATTGAGTCAAATTAAGCCGCAGGCTCCACTCCTGGTGGTGCCCTTCCATCAATTCCTTTAAGTTTTAGCCTTGCGACCATACTCCCCCCGGAACCCAAAGACTTTGATTTCTCATAAGGTGCTGGCAGAGTCCTTTAAGCAACATCCACCGATCCCTGGTTGACATCGTTTATGGTTGAGACTAGGACGGTATCTGATCATCTTCGAGCCCACAACTTTTGTTCTTGATTAATGAAAACATCCATGGCAAATGCTTTCGCAGTTGTTCGTCTTTCATAAATCTAAGAATTTCACCTCAAACTACGAAATATGAATGCCCCCGACTGCCCTGTTAATCGTTACTCTGATCCGAAAGGCCAACGTAATAGGACTGAAACCCTATAATGTTATCCCATGCTAATGTATCCAGAGCGTAGGCTTGCTTTGAGCGCTCTAATTTCTTCAAAGTAACAACGCTGGAGGCCTGACCTTTGACGTTGTTGATGGTAAACGTATTGTGGTTGCGTGGGATTCCACTTTGATTACTGTTAGTAATGTTATGCTCCATGAGCAATGTATCTCTGGTTTGGTTCGCTGTTTGATTTCTCAACAGGAGTTCCACATCAGCGTTGTATACGTCCGTAATGGCGTTGTTGACAGGCGTAGGCTATAGAGTCATCTCTCTTCGGTTGTCCCTACAGTAAACTCTCCCTGGATGATCTTTGGAGACTTTAACTGTGTAAGGAAACTGGAAGAGCATTCTGAAATTATTCCGTCTTATCGGAACTGGTGCAGGGTTGATTTTGAGGAATTGTATGTTGAACTGGGGTTGGATGATGCTAAGTCTAAGGGGTGATTCTTCACCTGGACGAATGGCAGAGTATGGAGTTGTATTGATAGAGTGTTGGTGAATTCGAACTGGAATCTCAGTTCGGGCGTAGTGGAGTCAGAGTTTCTGCCCATGGGGGCAACTTTGGACCACTTCCCTGCCCTAATTTCCGTGTTTCACGCCGAGCACTCGAAGGGCAGACCGTTCAGATATGTGAATATATTTGGATACAGTGCGAGAGGTATGTGACTCGCAAGTTTGGGGCATGGCTCAGTTCAGTTTATGTCGTTGGATGAAGCTTCTCAAGCAAAAGCTACGCCTGCTTGGCAAGAGAGACTTCGGCCACATTGCTGAGAGAGCAGAGAGAGCTAGAACGGAACTTGACAACCTACAGTTGGAGAGCCATGCTGATCCTGGTAATGTTGAGAAATAGGATAGAGTTTGGGAGGCAGCCAAGAGGGTCGACTTCTTATGTCACGCATAGCATCAATTTCTTTCTCAAATGGCCAGGGATGATGAAAAAAATGAGCATCATGATGAAGAAATTGAGCATCATGAAGAAGAAATCATGATGAAGAAAAATGAGCATCATGATGAAGAAAATGAGCATCATGATGAAGAAAATACGCATCATGATGAAGAAAATAAGCATCATGATAAAGAAAATGAACATCATGATGAAGAAAATATGCATTATGATTAAGAAAATGAGCATCATGATAAAGAAAATGAGCATCATGATGAAGAAAATGTGCATCATGATAACGAAAATTTGCATCATGATGAAGAAAATGAGCATCATGATGAAGAAAATATGCATCATGATGAAGAAAATGAGCATCATGATGAAGAAAATTAGTATCATGATGAAAAAAATACGCATCATGATGAAAAAAATGAGCATTATTATGAAAAAATATGCATCATGATGAAGAAAATGAGCATCACGATGAAGAAAATTAGTATCATGATTAAAAAATACGCATCATGATGAAAAAAATGAGAATCATGATGAAGAAAATACGCATCATGATGACATAAATTAGCATAATGATGAAGGAAATATGCATCATGATGAACAAAATGAGCATCATGATGATAAAAAATATGCATCATGATGAAGAAAATGAGCATCGTGATGAAGAAAATAAGCATAGTGACATCATGATGTAGAAAATGAGCATCATGATGAATAAAATATGCATCGTGATGAATATAATGAGCATCGTGATCAAGAAAATATGCATCAAGATGAAGAAAATGAGCATCATGATGAAGAAATTGAGCATCATGATGAAGAAATGATGATGGAGAAAATGAGCATCGTGATGAAGAAAAATATGCAACATGATGAAGAAAATCTACATCATGATGAAGAAAATGAGCATCATGATAAAGAACATACGCATCATTATTAAGAAATGAGTATCGTGATGAGTAAAGTGAGAATCACGATGGAAGAAATGAGCATCATTATGAAGGAAATGTGCATCAAGATGAACGAAATATGAATCATGTTAAAGAAAATATGCATCATGATGAAGTAAATGAACATCATGACGAAGAAAATAAGCATCATGATGAAGAAAATATGCATCAAAATGAAGAAAATGAGCATTATGATGAAGAAAATATGAATAATGATGAAGAAAATGAGCATCATGATGAAGAAATTGAGCATCATTATGAAGAAAATATGCATCATGAAGAAGGAAAATGAGCATCATGATGTTGAAAATATGCATAATGATTAATAAAATGAGCTTCATGATGAAGAAAATATGCATCATGATAAAGAAAATAAGCATCATGATGAAGAAAATGAGCTCCATAATGAAGAAAATGAGCATCTTTAAATACGCATCCTGATGAAGAAAATATACATCATGAAAAAGAAAATGAGCATCACGATGAAGAAAATATGGATCATGATAAAGAAAATAAGTATCAAGATGAAGATAATGAGCTCCATGATGAAGAAAATGAGGAAGTTGATGAAGAAAATATTCATCATGATGAAGAAAATCTGCATCACGATGAAGAAAATAAGCATCTTGATAAAGAACATATGCATCATGATTAAGAAAATGAGTATCGTGATGAGGAAAGTGAGCATCATGATGGAAGAAATGAGCATCATGATGAAGGAAATGAGCATCATGATGAATGAAATATGAATCATGTTAAAGAAAATATGCATCATGATGTAGTAAATGACCATCATGACGAAGAAAATGAACATCATGATGAAGAAAATATGCATTAAGATGACGAAAATGAAAATCATGATGAGGAAAATGTGCATCATGATGAAGAAAATATGCATCATGATAAAGAAAATTAGCATCTTGATGAAAAAAATGAGCATCATGATGAATAAAATGAGAATTTTGATGAAGAAAATGAACATCATGATGAAGAAATTGAGCATTATGATGAAGAAAATTAGCATCATGATGAAGGAAATGAGCTTCATGATGAAGAAAATATGCATCATGATGAAGAAAATTGAGCATCATGATGAAGAAAATATGCATCATGATAAAGAAAATAAGCATCATGATGAAGATAATGAGCACCATGATGAAGAAAATGAGCAAGTTGATGAAGAAAATATGCATCATAATAAAGAAAATATGCATCATGATGAATAAAATGAGCGTCATGATGAAGAAAATGAGGATCATGATGAAAAAATATGCATCGTGATGAAGAAAATGAGCATCATAATGAAGAAATTGAGTATTACGATGAAGAAAATGAGCATCATGATTATGAAAATGAGCTTTATGATGAAGAAAATATGCATCAAGATGAAGAAAAGGAGCATCATGATGAAGAAATTTAGCATCATGATGAAAAAATCATGATGAAGAAAATGAGTATTATTATGAACAAAATGAGAATTGTGATGAAGAAAATATTCATTATGTTGAAGAAAATATGCATAATGATAAAGAAAATGAGCATCATGATGAAGAAATTGAGCATCATTATGAACAAAAATATGCATCATGATGAAGATAATGAGCATCATAATGAATAAAATATGCATAATGATGAAGAAAATGAGCATCATGATGTTGAAAATATGCATAATGATTAATAAAATTAGCTTCATGATGAAGAAAATATGCATCATGATAATGAAAATAAGCATCATGATAAAGAAAATGAGCACCATAATGAAGAAAATGAGCATCTTGAAATATGCATCCTGAGGAAGAAAATACGTGTAATGAAAAAGAAAATGAGCATCATGATGAAGAAAATATGGATCATGATAAAGAAAATAAGCATCATGATGAAAAAATTGAGCGTCATGATGAATAAAATATGCATCAAGATTAAGAAAATGAGCATCATGATTAAAAAATGAGCATCATGATGAATAAAATATGCATCATGATGAATAAAATGAGCATCATGATTAAAAAATGAGCATCATGATGAAGAAAATGAGCATCGTGATGAAAAAAATATGCATCGTGATGAAAAAATATGCATCATGAAGATGAAAATGAGCATCATGATGAAAACATATGCAACATGATTAAGAAAATGAGAATCGTGATGAAGAAAATGAGCATCATGATGAAGGAAATGAGCATCATGATGAAGAAAATGATCATCTTGATGAAGAATTTAAGCATCACGATGAAGGAGCATCACGATGAAGGAAATAAGCATCACGATGAAGGAAATAGCATCACGATGAAGGAAATATGCATCATGATGTAGAAAATGAGCATCATGACGAAGAAAATGAGCATCATGATGAAGAAAATATGAATCCTGATGAAGAAAATGAGCATGATGATGTAGGAAATGAGCTTCACGATGAAGAAAATATGCATCATGATGAAGGAAATGAGCGTTACGATAAAGGAAATGAGCACCATGTTAACGAAAATGAGCATCAGGATAAAGAAAATGTGCAACATGATAATGAAAATATACATCATAATGAAGAAAATGTGCATCATGATGAAGAAAATGAGTATCATGATGAAAACAATGAGCGTAATGATGAAGAAAATGAGCATCATTATGAAGAAAATATGCATCATGATGAAGAAAATGTGCATCATGATGAATAAAATATGCATCAAGATGAATAAAATGAGCATCATGATGAAGAAATTGAGCATCATGATGAAGAAATCATGATGAAGGAAATGAGCATCGTGTTGAAGAAAATGGGCATCGTGATGAAGAAAATATGCATCATGATGAAGAAAATGAGCATAGATATTAAGAAAATATGCATCATGATTAAAAAATGAGCATCGTGATGAAGAAAATGAGCATCATGATCAATAAAATATGCATCATGATAAAGAAAAAGAGCATCATGATGAAAAAATTGAGCACCATGATGAAGAAATTGAGCATCATGATGAATAAAATATGCATCGTGATGAAAAAAATGAGCATCATGATGAAGAAAATATGCATCATGATGAAGAAAATATGCAACATGATAAAGAAAATTAGCATCTTGATGAAAAAAATGAGCATCATGATGAATACAATGAGAATCTTGATGTGCATCATGATGAAGAAAATGAGCATCATAATGAATAAAATACGCATAATGATGAAGAAAATGAGCATCATGATGCCGAAAATATGCATCATGATGAGTAAAATGATCTTCATGACAAAGAAAATATGCATCATGATAAAGAAAATGAGCATCATGATGAAGAAAATGAGCACCATAATGAAGAAAATGAGCATCTTGAAATATGCATCCTGATGAAGAAAATATGGATCATGATAAAGAAAATAAGCATCATGATGAAGAAATTGAGCATCATGATGAATAAAATATGCATCAAGATGAAGAAAATGAGCATAATGATGGAGAAATTCAGCATCATGATGAAGAAATCATCATAAAAAAAATGAGTATCGTGATGAAGAAAATGAGTATCATGATGAAGAAAATGAGTATCGTGATGAAGAAAATATGCATCATGATTAACAAAATATGCATCATGAAGAAGAAAATGAGCATCATGATGAAAACATATGCAACATGAATAAGAAAATGAGCATCGTGATGAAGAAAATGAGCATAATGATGAAGGAAATGAGCATCATGATGAAGAAAATATGAATCATGATGAAGAAAATATGCATCATGATGAAGAAAATGAGCATCATGATGAAGAAAATGAGCTTCATGATGAAGAAAATATGCATCATGATTAAGAAAATGAAAATCATGATTAAGAAAATGAGCATCGTGATGAAGAAAATGTGCATCATGATGAAGGAAATGAGCATCACGATAAAGTCAATGAGCATCATGATGAAGAAAATGAGCCTCATGATGTAGAAAATGAGCATCATGATGAATAAAATGAGCCTCATGATGAAGAAAATGAGCATCATGATGAAGGAAATATGCATCATGATGAAGAAAATGAAAATCATGATGAAGAAAATGTGCATAATGATGAAGAAAATGAGCATCATGATGAAGAAAATGAGCATCTTGATGAAGAAAATATGCATTATGATGAAGAAAATAAAGCATCACGATGAAGGAAATGAGCATCACGAAAAAGGAAATAAGCATCACAATGAAGGAAATGGGCATCACGATAAAGAAAATATGTATCATGATGAATAAAACGAGCGTCATGATGAAGAAAATATGCGTCATGATGAAGAAAATGAGCATTATGAAGAAGGAAATGAGCATCATGATGACGGAAATGAGCATCACGAAGAATAAAATGAGCATCAAGATGAAGAAAATGTGCATCGTGATATAGAAAATATGTATCACGATGAAGAAAATATGCATCATGATGAGGAAAATTAGTATCACGATGAAGAAAATATGCATCATGATGAAGAAAATAATCATCATGACGAAGAAAATATGCATCATGATAAAGAAAATAAGCATCATGATGAAGAAAATGAGCACCATGATGAAGAAATTGAGCATCTTGATGAAGAAAATATGCATCATGATGAAGAAAATATGCATCATTAAATAGAAAATGAGCGTCATGGTGAAAAAATTAGCATCATGATGAAGAAAATATGCATCATGATAAAGAAAATATGCATCGTGGTGAAGAAAATGAGCATCATGATGAATAAAATATCCATCGTGATGAACAAAATGAGCATCATGATGATGAAAATATGCATCAAGATGAAGAAAATGAGCATCATGATGAAGAAATTGAGCATCAAGATGAAGAAAATGAGCATCATGATGAAGAAATTTAGCATCATGATGAAGAAATCATGATGAAGAAAATGAGCATCGTTATGAAGAAAATGAGCATTATGTTAAAGAAAATAAGCATCGTGATTAAGAAAATATGCATCATGATTTAAAAAATATGCATCATGATTAAAAAAATGAGCGTCGGGATGAAGAAAATATGCATCATAATGAAGAACATGAGCATTATGATGAAAGAAATGAGCATCATGATGACAGAAATGAGCATCATGAAGAAGAAAATGAGCATCAAGATGAAGAAAATGTGCATCGTGATAAAGAAAATATGTATCACGATGAAGAAAATGTGCATCATGATGAAGAAAATGAGCATCATGATGAAGAAAATATGCATCATGATGAAGAAAATGAGCATCATGATGAAGAAAATATGCATCATGATAAAGAAAATAAGCATATTGATAAAGAAAATATGGATCATGATAAAGAAAATAAGAATCATGATGAAGAAATTGAGCATCATGATGAATAAAATATGCATCAAGATGAAGAAAATGAGCATCATGATGAAGAAATTGAGCATCATGATGAAGAAATTGTAAGAAATTGAAAATCATGATGAAGAAAATATGCATCATGATGAAGAAAATATGCATCTTGATGAAGAAAAGAAGCATCTTGATAAAAAATGAGTATCATGATGAAGAAAATGATCATCTTGATTAAAACAATAAGCATCACGATGAAGGAAATGAGCATCATGATGAAGGAAATAAACATCACGATGAAGGAAATGAGCATCACGATGAAGAAAATATACATCATGATGAAGAAAATGAGTATCATGATGATGAAAATGAGCAACATAAAAGAAAATATGCATCCTAATGAAGGAAATGAGCATCATGATCAAGAAATTAAGCATCATAATGAAGAAAATGAGCATCACAATGTAGGAAATAAGCTTTATGATAAAGAAAATATGCATCATGATGAAGAAAATATGCAACATGATAAAGAAAATAAGCATCACGATAAAGGAAATGAGCACAATGTTGAAGAAAATGAGCATCAGGATGAAGAAATATGAATCATGATGAAGAAAATATGCATAATGATGAAGAAAATGAGCATCATGATGAAAAAAATTGAGCATCGTGATGATGAAATGAGCATCATGATGAAGAAAATATGCATCATGATGAAGAATATGAGCATCATGATGAAGAAAATATGCATCAAGATGAAGAAAATGAGCATCATGATGAAAAAATTGAGCATCATGATGAAGAAATCATGATGAAGAAAATGAGCATCATGATGAAGAAAATATGCATCATGATGAAGAAAATATGCATCATGAAGAAGAAAATGAGCATCATGATGAAAACATATGCAACATGATTAAGAAAATGAGCATTGTGATGACGAAAATGAGCATAGTGATGAAGGAAATGAGCATCATGATGAAGAAAATATGAATCATGATGAAGAAAATATGCATCATGATGAAGAAAATGAGCATCATGATGAAGAAAATATGGATCATGATTAAGAAAATGAAAATCATGAAGAAGAAAATGTGCATCATGATGAAGAAAATATGCATCTTGATGAAGAAAATAAGCATCTTGATGAAAAATGAGTATCATGATGAAGAAAATGAGCATCTTGATGAAGAAAATATGCATCATGATGAAGAAAATATGCATCATGATAAAGAAAATAAGCATATTGATAAAGAAAATATGGATCATGATAAAGAAAATAAGAATCATCATGAAGAAATTGAGCATCATGATGAATAAAATATGCATCAAGATGAAGAAAATGAGCATCATGATGAAGAAATTGAGCATCATGATTAAGAAATTGAAAGTCATGATGAAGAAAATGTGCATCATGATGAAGAAAATATGCATCTTGATGAAGAAAAGAAGCATCTTGCTGAAAAAATGAGCATCATGATGAAGAAAATGATCATCTTGATGAAAACAATAAGCATCACGATGAAGGAAATGAGGATCATGATGAAGGAAATAAACATCATGATGAAGGAAATGAGCATCACGATGAAGAAAATATGCATCATGATGAAGAAAATGAGTATCATGATGAAGAAAATGAGCATCATGATAAAGAAAATATGCATCCTGATGAAGGAAATGAGCATCATGATCAAGAAATTAAGCATCATGATGAAGAAAATGAGCATCATGATGTAGGAAATGAGCTTCATGATGTGGAAAATATGCATCATGATGAAGAAAATATGGAACATGATGAAGAAAATGAGCATCACGATAAAGGAAATGAGCACCATGTTGAAGAAAATGAGCCCCGTGATGAAGGAAATGTGCATCATGAAGGAGAAAATGAGCATCAAGATGAAGAAAATGTGCATCGTGATAAAGAAAATATGTACCACGATGGAGAAAATATGCATCATCATGAAGAAAATAAGCATCATGATAAAGAAAATGTGCATCATGATGAAGAACATGAGCATTATGATGAAGAAAATATGCATCATGATAAAGAAAATAAGCATATTGATAAAGAAAATATGGATCATGATAAAGAAAATAAGAATTATGATGAAGAAATTGAGCATCATGATGAATAAAATGTATATCAAGATGAAGAAAATGAGCATCATGATGAAGAAATTGAGCATCATGATGAAGAAATTGTAAGAAATTGAAAATCATGATGAAGAAAATGTGCATCATGATGAAGAAAATATGCATCTTGATGAAGAAAAGAAGCATCTTGATAAAAAAAATGAGCATCATGATGAAGAAAATGATCATCTTGATTAAAACAATAAGCATCACGATGAAGGAAATAAGCATCATGATGAAGGAAATAAACATCACGATGAAGGAAATGAGCATCACGATGAAGAAAATATGCATCATGATGAAGAAAATGAGTATCATGCTGAAGAAAATGAGCATCATAAAGAAAATATGCATCCTGATGAAGGAAATGAGCATCATGATCAAGAAATTAAGCATCATGATGAAGAAAATGAGCATCATGATGTAGGAAATGAGCTTTATGATGAAGAAAATATGCATCATGATGAAGAAAATATGCAACATGATAAAGAAAATAACGATAAAGGAAATGAGCACCATGTTGAAGAAAATGAGCATCAGGATGAAGAAAATATGAATCATGATGAAGAAAATATGCATAATGATGAAGAAAATGAGCATCATGATGAAAAAAATTGAGCATCGTGATGATAAAATGAGCATCATGATGAAGAAAATATGCATCATGATGAAGAATATGAGCATCATGATGAAGAAAATATGCATCAAGATGAAGAAAATGAGCATCATGACGAAAAAATTGAGCATCATGATAAAGAAATCATGATGAAGAAAATGAGCATCATGATGAAGAAAATATGCATCATGATGAAGAAAATATGCATCATGAAGAAGAAAATGAGCATCATGATGAAAACATATGCAACATGATTAAGAAAATGAGCATTGTGATGACGAAAATGAGCATAATGATGAAGGAAATGAGTATCATGATGAAGAAAATATGAATCATGATGAAGAAAATATGCATCATGATGAAGAAAATGAGCATCATGATGAAGAAAATATGCATCATGATTAAGAAAATTAAAATCATGAAGAAGAAAATGTGCATCATGATGAAGAAAATATGCATCTTGATGAAGAAAATAAGCATCTTGATGAAAAATGAGTATCATGATGAAGAAAATGAGCATCTTGATGAAGAAAATATGCATCATGATGAAGAAAATATGCATCATGATAAAGAAAATAAGCATATTGATAAAGAAAATATGGATCATGATAAAGAAAATAAGAATCATCATGAAGAAATTGAGCATCATGATGAATAAAATATGCATCAAGATGAAGAAAATGAGCATCATGATAAAGAAATTGAGCATCATGATTAAGAAATTGAAAGTCATGATGAAGAAAATGTGCATCATGATGAAGAAAATATGCATCTTGATTAAGAAAAGAAGCATCTTGATGAAAAAATGAGCATCATGATGAAGAAAATGATCATCTTGATGAAAACAATAAGCATCACGATGAAGGAAATGAGGATCATGATGAAGGAAATAAACATCACGATGAAGGAAATGAGCATCACGATGAAGAAAATATGCATCATGATGAAGAAAATGAGTATCATGATGAAGAAAATGAGCATCATGATAAAGAAAATATGCATCCTGATGAAGGAAATGAGCATCATGATCAAGAAATTAAGCATCATGATGAAGAAAATGAGCATCATGATGTAGGAAATGAGCTTCATGAGGAGGAAAATATGCATCATGATAAAGAAAATATGCAACATGATGAAGAAAATGAGCATCACGATAAAGGAAATGAGCACCATGTTGAAGAAAATGAGCCCCGTGATGAAGGAAATGAGCATCATGAATAAGAAAATGAGCATCAAGATGAAGAAAATGTGCATCGTGATAAAGAAAATATGTACCACGATGAAGAAAATATGCATCATCATGAAGAAAATAAACATCATGATAAAGAAAATGTGCATCATGATGAAGAACATGAGAAATATGCATCATGATAAAGAAAATAAGTATATTGATAAAGAAAATATGGATCATGATAAAGAAAATAAGAATTATGATTGAGAAATTGAGCATCATGATGAATAAAATATGCATCAAAATGAAGAAAATGAGCATCATGATGAAGAAATTGAGCATCATGATGTAGAAATTGTAAGAAATTGAAAATCATGATGAAGAAAATGTGCATCATGATGAAGAAAATATGCATCTTGATGAAGAAAAGAAGCATCTTGATAAAAAAAAAATGAGCATCATGATGAAGAAAATGATCATCTTGATTAAAACAATAAGCATCATGATGAAGGAAATGAGCATCATGACGAAGGAAATAAACATCACGATGAAGGAAATGAGCATCACGATGAAGAAAATATGCATCATGATGAAGAAAATGAGTATCATGATGAAGAAAATGAGCATCATAAAGAAAATATGCATCCTGATGAAGGAAATGAGCATCATGATCAAGAAATTAAGCATCATGATGAAGAAAATGATCATCATGATGTAGGAAATGAGCTTTATGATGAAGAAAATATGCATCATGATTAAGAAAATATGCAACATGATAAAGAAAATAAGCATCACAATAAAGGAAATGAGCACCATGTTGAAGAAAATGAGCATCAGGATGAAGAAAATATGAATCATGATGAAGAAAATATGCATAATGATGAAGAAAATGAGCATCATGATGAAAAAAATTGAGCATCGTGATGATAAAATGAGCATCATGATGAAGAAAATACGCATCATGATGAAGAATATGAGCATCATGATGAACAAAATATGCATCAAGATGAAAAAAATGAGCATCATGACGAAAAAATTGAGCATCATGATAAAGAAATCATGATGAAGAAAATGAGCATCATAATGAAGAAAATATGCATCATGATGAAGAAAATATGCATCATGAAGAAGAAAATGAGCATCATGATGAAAACATATGCAACATGATTAAGAAAATGAGCATTGTGATGACGAAAATGAGCATAATGATGAAGGAAATGAGCATCATGAGGAAGAAAATATGAATCATGATGAAGAAAATATGCATCATGATGAAGAAAATGAGCATCATGATGAAGAAAATATGCATCATGATCAAGAAAATGAAAATCATGAAGAAGAAAATGTGCATCATGATGAAGAAAATATGCATCTTGATGAAGAAAATAAGCATCTTGATGAAAAATGAGTATCATAATGAAGAAAATGAGCATCTTGATGAAGAAAATATGCATCATGATGAAGAAAATATGCATCATGATAAAGAAAATAAGCATATTGATAAAGAAAATATGGATCATGATAAAGAAAATAAGAATCATCAGGAAGAAATTGAGCATCATGATGAATAAAATATGCATCAAGATGAAGAAAATGAGCATCATGATGAAGAAATTGAGCATCATGATTAAGAAATTGAAAGTCATGATGAAGAAAATGTGCATCATGATGAAGAAAATATGCATCTTGATGAAGAAAAGAAGCATCTTGATGAAAAAATGAGCATCACGATGAAGAAAATGATCATCTTGATGAAAACAATAAGCATCACGATGAAGGAAATGAGGATCATGATGAAGGAAATAAACATCACGATGAAGGAAATGAGCATCACGATGAAGAAAATATGCATCATGATGAAGAAAATGAGTATCATGATGAAGAAAATGAGCATCATAAAGAAAATATGCATCCTGATGAAGGAAATAAGCATCATGATCAAGAAATTAAGCATCATGATGAAGAAAATGAGCATCATGATGTAGGAAATGAGCTTTATGATGAAGAAAATATGCATCATGATGAAGAAAATATGCAACATGATAAAGAAAATAAGCATCACGATAAAGGAAATGAGCACCATGTTGAAGAAAATGAGCATCAGGATGAAGAAAATATGAATCATGATGAAGAAAATATGCATAATGATGAAGAAAATGAGCATCATGATGAAAAAAATTGAGCATCGTGATGATAAAATGAGCATCATGATGAAGAAAATATGCATCATGATGAAGAATATTTGCATCATGATGAAGAAAATATGCATCAAGATGCATCATGACGAAAAAATTGAGCATCATGATAAAGAAATCATGATGGAGAAAATGAGCATCATGATGAAGAAAATATGCATCATGAAGAAGAAAATGAGCATCATGATGAAAACATATGCAACATGATTAAGAAAATGAGCATTGTGATGACGAAAATGGGCATAATGATGAAGGAAATGAGCATCATGATGAAGAAAATATGAATCATGATGAAGAAAATATGCATCATGATGAAGAAAATGAGCATCATGATGAAGAAAATATGCATCATGATTAAGAAAATGAAAATCATGAAGAAGAAAATGTGCATCATGATGAAGAAAATATGCATCTTGATGAAGAAAATAAGCATCTTGATAAAAAAAATGAACATCATGATGAAGAAAATGATCATCTTGATTAAAACAATAAGCATCACGATGAAGGAAATGAGCATCATGATGAAGGAAATAAACATCACGATGAAGGAAATGAGCATCACGATGAAGAAAATATGCATCATGATGAAGAAAATGAGTATCATGATGAAGAAAATGAGCATCATAAAGAAAATATGCATCCTGATGAAGGAAATGAGCATCATGATCAAGAAATTAAGCATCATGATGAAGAAAATGAGCATCATGATGTAGGAAATGAGCTTTATGATGAAGAAAATATGCATTATGATGAAGAAAATATGCAACATGATAAAGAAAATAAGCATCACGATAAAGGAAATGAGCACCATGTTGAAGAAAATGAGCATCAGGATGAAGAAAATATGAATCATGATGAAGAAAATATGCATAATGATGAAGAAAATGAGCATCATGATGAAAAAAATTGAGCATGGTGATGATAAAATGAGCATCATGATGAAGAAAATATGCATCATGATGAAGAAAATGAGCATCATGATGAAGAAAATATGCATCAAAATGAAGAAAATGAGCATCATGACGAAAAAATTGAGCATCCTGATAAAAAATCATGATGAAGAAAATGAGCATCATGAAGAAGAAAATATGCATCATGATGAAGAAAATATGCATCATGAAGAAGAAAATGAGCATCATGATGAAAACATATGCAACATGATTAAGAAAATGAGCATTGTGATGACGAAAATGAGCATATGATGAAGGAAATGAGCATCATGATGAAGAAAATATGAATCATGATGAAGAAAATATGCATCATGATGAAGAAAATGAGCATCATGATGAAGAAAATATGCATCATGACTAAGAAAATGAAAATCATGAAGAAGAAAATGTGCATCATGATGAAGAAAATATGCATCTTGATGAAGAAAATAAGCATCTTGATGAAAAATGAGTATCATGATGTAGAAAATGAGCATCTTGATGAAGAAAATATGCATCATGATGAAGAAAATATGCATCATGATAAAGAAAATATGGATCATGATAAAGAAAATATGGATCATGATAAAGAAAATAAGAATCATGATGAAGAAATTGAGCATCATGATGAATAAAATATGCATCAAGATGAAGAAAATGTGCATCAAGATGAAGAAATTGAGCATCATGATTAAGAAATTGAAAGTCATGATGAAGAAAATGTTCATCATGATGAAGAAAATATGCATCTTGATGAAGAAAAGAAGCATCTTGATGAAAAAATGAGCATCATGATGAAGAAAATGATCATCTTGATGAAAACAATAAGCATCACGATGAAGGAAATGAGGATCATGATGAAGAAAATAAACATCACGATGAAGGAAATGAGCCTCACGATGAAGAAAATATGCATCATGATGAAGAAAATGAGTATCATGATGAAGAAAATGAGCATCATGATAAAGAAAATATGCATCCTGATGAAGGAAATGAGCATCATGATCAAGAAATTAAGCATCATGATGAAGAAAATGAGCATCATGATGTAGGAAATGAGCTTCATGATGAGGAAAATATGTATCATGATGAAGAAAATATGCAACATGATGAAGAAAATGAGCATCACGATAAAGGAAATGAGCACCATGTTGAAGAAAATGAGCCTCGTGATGAAGGAAATGAGCATCATGAAGAAGAAAATGAGCATCAAGATGAAGAAAATGTGCATCGTGATAAAGAAAATATGTACCACGATGAAGAAAATATGCATCATCAGGAAGAAAATAAGCATCATGATAAAGAAAATGTGCATCATGATGAAGAACATGAGCATTATGATGAAGAAAATCTGCATCATGATAAAGAAAATAAGCATATTGATAAAGAAAATATGGATCATGATAAAGAAAATAAGAATTATGATGAAGAAATTGAGCATCATGATGAAGTCAATGAGCATCATGCTGAAGAAAATGAGCCTCGTGATGAAGAAAATGAGCATCATGACGAAGAAAATAGGCATCATGATGAAGACAATAATCATCATAATGAAGAAAATATGCATCATGATGAAGAAAATGTACATCATGATGAAGAAAATATACATCTTGATGAAGAAAATGAGCATCTTGATGAAGACAGTGAGCATCTTGAAGAACAAAATATGCATTATGATGAAGAAAATGAGCATCAAAATGAAGTAAATGAGCATCACGAAGAAGGAAATAAGCATCACGATGAAGGAAATAAGCATCACGATGAAGAAAATATGTATCTTGAAGAAGAAAATGAGCGTCATGATGAAGAAAATATGCATCATGATGAAGAACATGAGCATTATGATGAAGGAAATGAGCATCATGATGAAGGAAATGAGCATCATGAAGAAGAAAATGAGCATCAAGATGAAGAAAATGTGCATCATGATAAAGAAAATATGTATCACGATGAAGAAAATATGCATCATCATGAAGAAAATGAGCATCATTATGAAGAAAATGGGCATCATGATGAAGAACATGAGCATTATGATGAAGAAAATATGCATCATGATAAAGAAAATAAGCATATTGATAAAGAAAATATGGATCATGATAAAGAAAATAAGAATCATGATGAAGAAATTGAGCATCATGATGAATAAAATATGCATCAAGATGAAGAAAATGAGCATCATGATGAAGAAAATGATCATCTTGATGAAAACAATAAGCATCACGATGAAGGAAATGAGGATCATGATGAAGAAAATAAACATCACGATGAAGGAAATGAGCATCACGATGAAGAAAATATGCATCATGATGAAGAAAATGAGTATCATGATGAAGAAAATGAGCATCATGATAAAGAAAATATGCATCCTGATGAAGGAAATGAGCATCATGATCAAGAAATTAAGCATCATGATGAAGAAAATGAGCATCATGATGTAGGAAATGAGCTTCATGATGAGGAAAATATGTATCATGATGAAGAAAATATGCAACATGATGAAGAAAATGAGCATCACGATAAAGGAAATGAGCACCATGTTGAAGAAAATGAGCCTCGTGATGAAGGAAATGAGCATCATGAGGAAGAAAATGAGCATCAAGATGAAGAAAATGTGCATCGTGATAAAGAAAATATGTACCACGATGAAGAAAATATGCATCATCAGGAAGAAAATAAGCATCATGATAAAGAAAATGTGCATCATGATGAAGAACATGAGCATTATGATGAAGAAAATCTGCATCATGATAAAGAAAATAAGCATATTGATAAAGAAAATATGGATCATGATAAAGAAAATAAGAATTATGATGAAGAAACTGAGCATCATGATGAAGTCAATGAGCATCATGCTGAAGAAAATGAGCCTCGTGATGAAGAAAATGAGCATCATGACGAAGAAAATGGGCCTCATGATGAAGAAAATAATCATCATAATGAAGAAAATATGCATCATGATGAAGAAAATGTACATCATGATGAAGAAAATATACATCTTGATGAAGAAAATGAGCATCTTGATGAAGACAGTGAGCATCTTGAAGAAGAAAATATGCATTATGATGAAGAAAATGAGCATCAAAATGAAGTAAATGAGCATCACGAAGAAGGAAATAAGCATCACGATGAAGGAAATAAGCATCACGATGAAGAAAATATGTATCTTGAAGAAGAAAATGAGCGTCATGATGAAGAAAATATGCATCATGATGAAGAACATGAGCATTATGATGAAGGAAATGAGCATCATGATGAAGGAAATGAGCATCATGAAGAAGAAAATGAGCATCAAGATGAAGAAAATGTGCATCATGATAAAGAAAATATGTATCACGATGAAGAAAATATGCATCATCATGAAGAAAATGAGCATCATTATGAAGAAAATGGGCATCATGATGAAGAACATGAGCATTATGATGAAGAAAATATGCATCATGATAAAGAAAATAAGCATATTGATAAAGAAAATATGGATCATGATAAAGAAAATAAGAATCATGATGAAGAAATTGAGCATCATGATGAATAAAATATGCATCAAGATGAAGAAAATGAGCATCATGATGAAGAAAATGATCATCTTGATGAAAACAATAAGCATCACGATGAAGGAAATGAGGATCATGATGAAGAAAATAAACATCACGATGAAGGAAATGAGCATCACGATGAAGAAAATATGCATCATGATGAAGAAAATGAGTATCATGATGAAGAAAATGAGCATCATGATAAAGAAAATATGCATCCTGATGAAGGAAATGAGCATCATGATCAAGAAATTAAGCATCATGATGAAGAAAATGAGCATCATGATGTAGGAAATGAGCTTCATGATGAGGAAAATATGTATCATGATGAAGAAAATATGCAACATGATGAAGAAAATGAGCATCACGATAAAGGAAATGAGCACCATGTTGAAGAAAATGAGCCTCGTGATGAAGGAAATGAGCATCATGAAGAAGAAAATGAGCATCAAGATGAAGAAAATGTGCATCGTGATAAAGAAAATATGTACCACGATGAAGAAAATATGCATCATCAGGAAGAAAATAAGCATCATGATAAAGAAAATGTGCATCATGATGAAGAACATGAGCATTATGATGAAGAAAATCTGCATCATGATAAAGAAAATAAGCATATTGATAAAGAAAATATGGATCATGATAAAGAAAATAAGAATTATGATGAAGAAACTGAGCATCATGATGAAGTCAATGAGCATCATGCTGAAGAAAATGAGCCTCGTGATGAAGAAAATTAGCATCATGACGAAGAAAATGGGCCTCATGATGAAGAAAATAATCATCATAATGAAGAAAATATGCATCATGATGAAGAAAATGTACATCATGATGAAGAAAATATACATCTTGATGAAGAAAATGAGCATCTTGATGAAGACAGTGAGCATCTTGAAGAAGAAAATATGCATTATGATGAAGAAAATGAGCATCAAAATGAAGTAAATGAGCATCACGAAGAAGGAAATAAGCATCACGATGAAGGAAATAAGCATCACGATGAAGAAAATATGTATCTTGAAGAAGAAAATGAGCGTCATGATGAAGAAAATATGCATCATGATGAAGAACATGAGCATTATGATGAAGGAAATGAGCATCATGATGAAGGAAATGAGCATCATGAAGAAGAAAATGAGCATCAAGATGAAGAAAATGTGCATCATGATAAAGAAAATATGTATCACGATGAAGAAAATATGCATCATCATGAAGAAAATGAGCATCATTATGAAGAAAATGGGCATCATGATGAAGAACATGAGCATTATGATGAAGAAAATATGCATCATGATAAAGAAAATAAGCATATTGATAAAGAAAATATGGATCATGATAAAGAAAATAAGAATCATGATGAAGAAATTGAGCATCATGATGAATAAAATATGCATCAAGATGAAGAAAATGAGCATCATGATGAAGAAATTGAGCATCATCATGAAGAAATTGTAAGAAATTGAAAATCATGATTAAGAAAATGTGCATCATGATGAAGAAAATATGCATCTTGATGAAGAAAAGAAGCATCTTGATAAAAAAAATGAGCATCATGATGAAGAAAATGATCATCTTGATTAAAACAATAAGCATCACGATGAAGGAAATGAGCATCATGATGAAGAAAATATACATCATGATGAAGGAAATGAGCATCACGATGAAGAAAATATGCATCATGATGAAGAAAATGAGTATCATGATGAAGAAAATAAGCATCATAAAGAAAATATGCATCCTGATGAAGGAAATGAGCATCATGATCAAGAAATTAAGCTTCATGATGAAGAAAATGAGCATCATGATGTAGGAAATGAGCTTCATGATGAAGAAAATATGCATCATGATGAAGAAAATATGCAACATGATGAAGAAAATGAGCATCATGATAAAGGAAATGAGCACCATGTTGAAGAAAATGAGCATCAGGATGAAGAAAATATGATTCATGATGAAGAAAATATGCATCATGATGAAGAAAATGAGCATCATGAAGAAAAAATTGAGCATCATGATGTTGAAATGTGCATCATGATGAAGAAAATATGCATCATGATGAAGAATATGAGCATCATGATGAAGAAAATATGCATCAAGATGAAGAAAATGAGCATCATGACGAAGAAATTGAGCATCATGATGAAGAAATCATGATGAAGAAAATGAACATCATGATGAAGAAAATATGCATCATGATGAAGAAAATATGCATCATGAAGAAGAAAATGAGCATCATGATGAAAACATATGCAACATGAATAAGAAAATGAGCATCGTGACGAAGAAAATGAGCATCATAATGAAGAAAATATGCATCTTGATGAAGAAAAGAAGCATCTTGCTGAAAAAATGAGCATCATGATGAAGAAAATGATCATCTTGATGAAAACAATAAGCATCACGATGAAGGAAATGAGGATCATGATGAAGGAAATAAACATCACGATGAAGGAAATGAGCATCACGATGAAGAAAATATGCATCACGATGAAGAAAATGAGTATCATGATGAAGAAAATGAGCATCATGATAAAGAAAATATGCATCCTGATGAAGAAAATGAGCATCATGATCAAGAAATTAAGCATCATGATGAAGAAAATGAGCATCATGATGTAGAAAATGAGCTTCATGATGAGGAAAATATGCATCATGATGAAGAAAATATGCAACATGATGAAGAAAATGAGCATCACGATAAAGGAAATGAGCACCATGTTGAAGAAAATGAGCCTCGTGATGAAGGAAATGAGCATCATGAAGAAGAAAATGAGTATCAAGATGAAGAAAATGTGCATCGTGATAAAGAAAATATGTACCACAATGAAGAAAATATGCATCATCATGAAGAAAATAAGCATCATGATAAAGAAAATGTGCATCATGATGAAGAACATGAGCATTATGATGAAGAAAATCTGCATCATGATAAAGAAAATAAGCATATTGATAAAGAAAATATTGTTCATGATAAAGAAAATAAGAATTATGATGAAGAAATTGAGCATCATGATGAATAAAATATGCATCAAGATGAAGAAAATGAGCATCATGATGAAGAAATTGAGCATCACGATGAAGAAATTGTAAGAAATTGAAAATCATGATGAAGAAAATGTGCATCATGATGAAGAAAATATGCATCTTGATGAAGAAAAGAAGCATCTTGATAAAAAAAATGAGCATCATGATGAAGAAAATGATCATCTTGATTAAAGCAATAAGCATCACGATGAAGGAAATGAGCATCATGATGAAGGAAATAAACATCACGATGAAGGAAATGAGCATCACGATGAAGAAAATATGCATCATGATGAAGAAAATGAGTATCATGATGAAGAAAATGAGCATCATGATAAAGAAAATATGCATCCTGATGAAGAAAATGAGCATCATGATCAAGAAATTAAGCATCATGATGAAGAAAATGAGCATCATGATGTAGAAAATGAGCTTCATGATGAGGAAAATATGCATCATGATGAAGAAAATATGCAACATGATGAAGAAAATGAGCATCACGATAAAGGAAATGAGCACCATGTTGAAGAAAATGAGCCTCGTGATGAAGGAAATGAGCATCATGAAGTAGAAAATGAGTATCAAGATGAAGAAAATGTGCATCGTGATAAAGAAAATATGTACCACGATGAAGAAAATATGCATCATCATGAAGAAAATAAGCATCATGATAAAGAAAATGTACATCATGATGAAGAACATGAGCATTATGATGAAGAAAATCTGCATCATGATAAAGAAAATAAGCATATTGATAAAGAAAATATGGATCATGATAAAGAAAATAAGAATTATGATGAAGAAATTGAGCATCATGATGAATAAAATATGCATCAAGATGAAGAAAATGAGCATCATGATGAAGAAATTGAGCATCATGATGAAGAAATTGTAAGAAATTGAAAATCATAATGAAGAAAATGTGCATCATGATGAAGAAAATATGCATCTTGATGAAGAAAAAAAGCATCTTGATAAAAAAAATGAGCATCATGATGAAGAAAATGATCATCTTGATTAAAACAATAAGCATCACGATGAAGGAAATGAGCATCATGATGAAGAAAATAAACATCATGATGAAGGAAATGAGCATCACGATGAAGAAAATATGCATCATGATGAAGAAAATGAGTATCATGATGAAGAAAATGAGCATCATAAAGAAAATATGCATCCTGATGAAGGAAATGAGCATCATGATCAAGAAATTAAGCTTCATGATGAAGAAAATGAGCATCATGATGTAGGAAATGAGCTTCATGATGAAGAAAATATGCATCATGATGAAGAAAATATGCAACATGATGAAGAAAATGAGCATCATGATAAAGGAAATGAGCACCATGTTGAAGAAAATGAGCATCAGGATGAAGAAAATATGAATCATGATGAAGAAAATATGCATCATGATGAAGAAAATGAGCATCATGATGAAAAAATTGAGCATCATGATGTTGAAATGTGCATCATGATGAAGAAAATATGCATCATGATGAAGAATATGAGCATCATGATGAAGAAAATATGCATCAAGATGAAAAAAATGAGCATCATGACGAAGAAATTGAGCATCATGATGAAGAAATCATGATGAAGAAAATGAACATCATGATGAAGAAAATATGCATCATGATGAAGAAAATATGCATCATGAAGAAGAAAATGAGCATCATGATGAAAACATATGCAACATGAATAAGAAAATGAGCATCGTGATGAAGAAAATGAGCATAATGATGAAGGAAATGAGCATCATGATGAAGAAAATATGAATCATGATGAAGAAAATATGCATCATGATGAAGATAATGAGCATCATGATGAAGAAAATGAGCATCATGATGAAGAAAATATGCATCATGATGAAGAAAATATGCATCATGATGAAGAAAATGGGCATCTTGTTGAAGAAAATATGCATCATGATGAAGAAAATATGCATCATGATAAAGAAAATAAGCATATTTATAAAGAAAATATGGATCATGATAAAGAAAATAAGAATCATCATGAAGAAATTGAGCATCATGATGAATAAAATATGCATCAAGATGAAGAAAATGAGCATCATGATGAAGAAATTGAGCATCATGATTAAGAAATTGAAAGTCATGATGAAGAAAATGTGCATCATGATGAAGAAAATATGCATCTTGATGAAGAAAAGAAGCATCTTGATGAAAAAATGAGCATCATGATGAAGAAAATGATCATCTTGATGAAAACAATAATCATCACGATGAAGGAAATGAGGATCATGATGAAGGAAATAAACATCACGATGAAGGAAATGAGCATCACGATGAAGAAAATATGCATCACGATGAAGAAAATGAGTATCATGATGAAGAAAATGAGCATCATGATAAAGAAAATATGCATCCTGATGAAGAAAATGAGCATCATGATCAAGAAATTAAGTATCATGATGAAGAAAATGAGCATCATGATGAGGAAAATATGCATCATGATGAGGAAAATATGCATCATGATGAAGAAAATGAGCATCACTATAAAGGAAATGAGCACCATGTTGAAGAAAATAAGCCTCGTGATGAAGGAAATGAGCATCATGAAGAAGAAAATGAGTATCAAGATGAAGAAAATGTGCATCGTGATAAAGAAAATATGTACCACAATGAAGAAAATATGCATCATCATGAAGAAAATAAGCATCATGATAAAGAAAATGTGCATCATGATGAAGAACATGAGCATTATGATGAAGAAAATCTGCATCATGATAAAGAAAATAAGCATATTGATAAAGAAAATATGGATCATGATAAAAAAAATAAGAATTATGATGAAGAAATTGAGCATCATGATGAATAAAATATGCATCAAGATGAAGAAAATGAGCATCATGATGAAGAAATTGAGCATCACGATGAAGAAATTGTAAGAAATTGAAAATCATGATGAAGAAAATGTGCATAATGATGAAGAAAATATGCATCTTGATGAAGAAAAGAAGCATCTTGATAAAAAAAATGAGCATCATGATGAAGAAAATGATCATCTTGATTAAAACAATAAGCATCACGATGAAGGAAATGAGCATCATGATGAAGGAAATAAACATCACGATGAAGGAAATGAGCATCACGATGAAGAAAATATGCATCATGATGAAGAAAATGAGTATCATGATGAAGAAAATGAGCATCATGATAAAGAAAGTATGCATCCTGATGAAGAAAATGAGCATCATGATCAAGAAATTAAGCATCATGATGAAGAAAATGAGCATCATGAAGTAGAAAATGAGCTTCATGATGAGGAAAATATGCATCATGATGAAGAAAATATGCAACATGATGAAGAAAATGAGCATCACGATAAAGGAAATGAGCACCATGTTGAAGAAAATGAGCCTCGTGATGAAGGAAATGAGCATCATGAAGTAGAAAATGAGTATCAAGATGAAGAAAATGTGCATCGTGATAAAGAAAATATGTATCACGATGAAGAAAATATGCATCATCATGAAGAAAATAAGCATCATGATAAAGAAAATATGCATCATGATGAAGAACATGAGCAATATGATGAAGAAAATCTGCATCATGATAAAGAAAATAAGCATATTGATAAAGAAAATATGGATCATGATAAAGAAAATAAGAATTATGATGAAGAAATTGAGCATCATGATGAATAAAATATGCATCAAGATGAAGAAAATGAGCATCATGATGAAGAAATTGAGCATCATGATGAAGAGATTGTAAGAAATTGAAAATCATGATTAAGAAAATGTGCATCATGATGAAGAAAATATGCATCTTGATGAAGAAAAGAAGCATCTTGATAAAAAAAATGAGCATCATGATGAAGAAAATGATCATCTTGATTAAAACAATAAGCATCACGATGAAGGAAATGAGCATCATGATGAAGAAAATAAACATCATGATGAAGGAAATGAGCATCACGATGAAGAAAATATGCATCATGATGAAGAAAATGAGTATCATGATGAAGAAAATGAGCATCATAAAGAAAATATGCATCCTGATGAAGGAAATGAGCATCATGATCAAGAAATTAAGCTTCATGATGAAGAAAATGAGCGTCATGATGTAGGAAATGAGCTTCATGATGAAGAAAATATGTATCATGATGAAGAAAATATACAACATGATGAAGAAAATGAGCATCATTATAAAGGAAATGAGCACCATGTTGAAGAAAATGAGCATCAGGATGAAGAAAATATGAATCATGATGAAGAAAATATGCATCATGATGAAGAAAATGAGCATCATGATGAAAAAATTGAGCATCATGATGTTGAAATGTGCATCATGATGAAGAAAATATGCATCATGATGAAGAATATGAGCATCATGATGAAGAAAATATGCATCAAGATAAAAAAAATGAGCATCATGACGAAGAAATTGAGCATCATGATGAAGAAATCATGATGAAGAAAATGAACATCATGATGAAGAAAATATGCATCATGATGAAGAAAATATGCATCATGAAGAAGAAAATGAGCATCATGATGAAAACATATGCAACATGAATAAGAAAATGAGCATCGTGATGAAGAAAATGAGCATAATGATGAAGGAAATGAGCATCATGATGAAGAAAATATGAATCATGATGAAGAAAATATGCATCATGATGAAGATAATGAGCATCATGATGAAGAAAATGAGCATCATGATGAAGAAAATATGCATCATGATGAAGAAAATGGGCATCTTGTTGAAGAAAATATGCATCATGATGAAGAAAATATGCATCATGATAAAGAAAATAAGCATATTTATAAAGAAAATATGGATCATGATAAAGAAAATAAGAATCATCATGAAGAAATTGAGCATCATGATGAATAAAATATGCATCAAGATGAAGAAAATGAGCATCATGATGAAGAAATTGAGCATCATGATTAAGAAATTGAAAGTCATGATGAAGAAAATGTGCATCATGATGAAGAAAATATGCATCTTGATGAAGAAAAGAAGCATCTTGATGAAAAAATGAGCATCATGATAAAGAAAATGATCATCTTGATGAAAACAATAAGCATCACGATGAAGGAAATGAGGATCATGATGAAGGAAATAAACATCACGATGAAGGAAATGAGCATCACGATGAAGAAAATATGCATCACGATGAAGAAAATGAGTATCATGATGAAGAAAATGAGCATCATGATAAAGAAAATATGTATCCTGATGAAGAAAATGAGCATCATGATCAAGAAATTAAGCATCATGATGAAGAAAATGAGCATCATGATGTAGAAAATGAGCTTCATGATGAGGAATATATGCATCATGATGAAGAAAATATGCAACATGATGAAGAAAATGAGCATCACGATAAAGGAAATGAGCACCATGTTGAAGAAAATGAGCCTCGTGATGAAGGAAATGAGCATCATGAAGAAGAAAATGAGTATCAAGATGAAGAAAATGTGCATCGTGATAAAGAAAATATGTACCGCGATGAAGAAAATATGCATCATCACGAAGAAAATAAGCATCATGATAAAGAAAATGTGCATCATGATGAAGAACATGAGCATTATGATGAAGAAAATCTGCATCATGATAAAGAAAATAAGCATATTGATAAAGAAAATATGGATCATGATAAAGAAAATAAGAATTATGATGAAGAAATTGAGCATCATGATGAATAAAATATGCATCAAGATGAAGAAAATGAGCATCATGATGAAGAAATCGAGCATCACGATGAAGAAATTGTAAGAAATTGAAAATCATGATGAAGAAAATGTGCATCATGATGAAGAAAATATGCATCTTGATGAAGAAAAGAAGCATCTTGATAAAAAAAAATGAGCATCATGATGAAGAAAATGATCATCTTGATTAAAACAATAAGCATCACGATGAAGGAAATGAGCATCATGATGAAGGAAATAAACATCACGATGAAGGAAATGAGCATCACGATGAAGAAAATATGCATCATGATGAAGAAAATGAGTATCATGATGAAGAAAATGAGCATCATAAAGAAAATATGCATCCTGATGAAGGAAATGAGCATCATGATCAAGAAATTAAGCTTCATGATGAAGAAAATGAGCATCATGATGTAGGAAATGAGCTTCATGATGAAGAAAATATGCATCATGATGAAGAAAATATGCAACATGATGAAGAAAATGAGCATCATGATAAAGGAAATGAGCACCATGTTGAAGAAAATGAGCATCAGGATGAAGAAAATATGAATCATGATGAAGAAAATATGCATCATGATGAAGAAAATGAGCATCATGATGAAGAAAATATGCATCAAGATGAAGAAAATGAGCATCATGACAAAGAAATTGAGCATCATGATGAAGAAATCATGATGAAGAAAATGAACATCATGATGAAGAAAATATGCATAATGATGAAGAAAATATGCATCATGAAGAAGAAAATGAGCATCATGATGAAAACATATGCAACATGAATAAGAAAATGAGCATCGTGATGAAGAAAATGAGCAAAATGATGAAGGAAATGAGCATCATGATGAAGAAAATATGAATCATGATGAAGAAAATATGCATCATGATGAAGATAATGAGCATCATGATGAAGAAAATGAGCATCATGATGAAGAAAATATGCATCATGATGAAGAAAATATGCATCATGATGAAGAAAATGGGCATCTTGTTGAAGAAAATATGCATCATGATGAAGAAAATATGCATCATGATAAAGAAAATAAGCATATTTATAAAGAAAATATGGATCATGATAAAGAAAATAAGAATCATCATGAAGAAATTGAGCATCATGATGAATAAAATATGCATCAAGATGAAGAAATTGAGCATCATGATGAAGAAATTGAGCATCATGATTAAGAAATTGAAAGTCATGATGAAGAAAATGTGCATCATGATGAAGAAAATATGCATCTTGATGAAGAAAAGAAGCATCTTGATGAAAAAATGAGCATCATGATAAAGAAAATGATCATCTTGATGAAAACAATAAGCATAACGATGAAGGAAATGAGGATCATGATGAAGGAAATAAACATCACGATGAAGGAAATGAGCATCACGATGAAGAAAATATGCATCACGATGAAGAAAATGAGTATCATGATGAAGAAAATGAGCATCATGATAAAGAAAATATGCATCCTGATGAAGAAAATGAGCATCATGATCAAGAAATTAAGCATCATGATGAAGAAAATGAGCATCATGATGTAGAAAATGAGCTTCATGATGAGGAATATATGCATCATGATGAAGAAAATATGCAACATGATGAAGAAAATGAGCATCACGATAAAGGAAATGAGCACCATGTTGAAGAAAATGAGCCTCGTGATGAAGGAAATGAGCATCATGAAGAAGAAAATGAGTATCAAGATGAAGAAAATGTGCATCGTGATAAAGAAAATATGTACCACGATGAAGAAAATATGCATCATCATGAAGAAAATAAGCATCATGATAAAGAAAATGTGCATCATGATGAAGAACATGAGCATTATGATGAAGAAAATCTGCATCATGATAAAGAAAATAAGCATATTGATAAAGAAAATATGGATCATGATAAAGAAAATAAGAATTATGATGAAGAAATTGAGCATCATGATGAATAAAATATGCATCAAGATGAAGAAAATGAGCATCATGATGAAGAAATTGAGCATCACGATGAAGAAATTGTAAGAAATTGAAAATCATGATGAAGAAAATGTGCATCATGATGAAGAAAATATGAATCTTGATGAAGAAAAGAAGCATCTTGATAAAAAAAAATGAGCATCATGATGAAGAAAATGATCATCTTGATTAAAACAATAAGCATCACGATGAAGGAAATGAGCATCATGATGAAGGAAATAAACATCACGATGAAGGAAATGAGCATCACGATGAAGAAAATATGCATCATGATGAAGAAAATGAGTATCATGATGAAGAAAATGAGCATCATAAAGAAAATATGCATCCTGATGAAGGAAATGAGCATCATGATCAAGAAATTAAGCTTCATGATGAAGAAAATGAGCATCATGATGTAGGAAATGAGCTTCATGATGAAGAAAATATGCATCATGATGAAGAAAATATGCAACATGATGAAGAAAATGAGCATCATGATAAAGGAAATGAGCACCATGTTGAAGAAAATGAGCATCAGGATGAAGAAAATATGAATCATGATGAAGAAAATATGCATCATGATGAAGAAAATGAGCATCATGATGAAGAAAATATGCATCAAGATGAAGAAAATGAGCATCATGACAAAGAAATTGAGCATCATGATGAAGAAATCATGATGAAGAAAAGGAACATCATGATGAAGAAAATATGCATCATGATGAAGAAAATATGCATCATGAAGAAGAAAATGAGCATCATGATGAAAACATATGCAACATGAATAAGAAAATGAGCATCGTGATGAAGAAAATGAGCATAATGATGAAGGAAATGGGCATCATGATGAAGAAAATATGAATCATGATGAAGAAAATATGCATCATGATGATGATAATGAGCATCATGATGAAGAAAATGAGCATCATGATGAAGAAAATATGCATCATGATGAAGAAAATATGCATCATGATGAAGAAAATGGGCATCTTGTTGAAGAAAATATGCATCATGATGAAGAAAATATGCATCATGATAAAGAAAATAAGCATATTTATAAAGAAAATATGGATCATGATAAAGAAAATAAGAATCATCATGAAGAAATTGAGCATCATGATGAATAAAATATGCATCAAGATGAAGAAAATGAGCATCATGATGAAGAAATTGAGCATCATGATTAAGAAATTGAAAGTCATGATGAAGTAAATGTGCATCATGATGAAGAAAATATGCATCTTGATGAAGAAAAGAAGCATCTTGATGAAAAAATGGGCATCATGATAAAGAAAATGATCATCTTGATGAAAACAATAAGCATCACGATGAAGGAAATGAGGATCATGATGAAGGAAATAAACATCACGATGAAGGAAATGAGCATCACGATGAAGAAAATATGCATCACGATGAAGAAAATGAGTATCATGATGAAGAAAATGAGCATCATGATAAAGAAAATATGCATCCTGATGAAGAAAATGAGCATCATGATCAAGAAATTAAGCATCATGATGAAGAAAATGAGCATCATGATGTAGAAAATGAGCTTCATGATGAGGAATATATGCATCATGATGAAGAAAATATGCAACATGATGAAGAAAATGAGCATCACGATAAAGGAAATGAGCACCATGTTGAAGAAAATGAGCCTCGTGATGAAGGAAATGAGCATCATGAAGAAGAAAATGAGTATCAAGATGAAGAAAATGTGCATCGTGATAAAGAAAATATGTACCGCGATGAAGAAAATATGCATCATCATGAAGAAAATAAGCATCATGATAAAGAAAATGTGCATCATGATGAAGAACATGAGCATTATGATGAAGAAAATCTGCATCATGATAAAGAAAATAAGCATATTGATAAAGAAAATATGGATCATGATAAAGAAAATAAGAATTATGATGAAGAAATTGAGCATCATGATGAATAAAATATGCATCAAGATGAAGAAAATGAGCATCATGATGAAGAAATTGAGCATCACGATGAAGAAATTGTAAGAAATTGAAAATCATGATGAAGAAAATGTGCATCATGATGAAGAAAATATGCATCTTGATGAAGAAAAGAAGCATCTTGATAAAAAAAAATGAGCATCATGATGAAGAAAATTATCATCTTGATTAAAACAATAAGCATCACGATGAAGGAAATGAGCATCATGATGAAGGAAATAAACATCACGATGAAGGAAATGAGCATCACGATGAAGAAAATATGCATCATGATGAAGAAAATGAGTATCATGATGAAGAAAATGAGCATCATAAAGAAAATATGCATCCTGATGAAGGAAATGAGCATCATGATCAAGAAATTAAGCTTCACGATGAAGAAAATGAGCATCATGATGTAGGAAATGAGCTTCATGATGAAGAAAATATGCATCATGATGAAGAAAATATGCAACATGATGAAGAAAATGAGCATCATGATAAAGGAAATGAGCACCATGTTGAAGAAAATGAGCATCAGGATGAAGAAAATATGAATCATGATGAAGAAAATATGCATCATGATGAAGAAAATGAGCATCATGATGAAAAAATTGAGCATCATGATGTTGAAATGTGCATCATGATGAAGAAAATATGCATCATGATGAAGAATATGACCATCATGATGAAGAAAATATGCATCAAGATGAAGAAAATGAGCATCATGACGAAGAAATTGAGCATCATGATGAAGAAATCATGATGAAGAAAATGAACATCATGATGAAGAAAATATGCATCATGATGAAGAAAATATGCATCATGAAGAAGAAAATTAGCATCATGATGAAAACATATGCAACAGAATAAGAAAATGAGCATCGTGATGAAGAAAATGAGCATAATGATGAAGGAAATGAGCATCATGATGAAGAAAATATGAATCATGATGAAGAAAATATGCATCATGATGAAGATAATGAGCATCATGATGAAGAAAATGTGCATCATGATGAAGAAAATATGCAACATGATGAAGAAAATATGCATCATGATGAAGAAAATGGGCATCTTGTTGAAGAAAATATGCATCATGATGAAGAAAATATGCATCATGATAAAGAAAATAAGCATATTTATAAAGAAAATATGGATCATGATAAAGAAAATAAGAATCATCATGAAGAAATTGAGCATCATGATGAATAAAATATGCATCAAGATGAAGAAAATGAGCATCATGATGAAGAAATTGAGCATCATGATTAAGAAATTGAAAGTCATGATGAAGAAAATGTGCATCATGATGAAGAAAATATGCATCTTGATGAAGAAAAGAAGCATCTTGATGAAAAAATGAGCATCATGATAAAGAAAATGATCATCTTGATGAAAACAATAAGCATCACGATGAAGGAAATGAGGATCATGATGAAGGAAATAAACATCACGATGAAGGAAATGAGCATCACGATGAAGAAAATATGCATCACGATGAAGAAAATGAGTATCATGATGAAGAAAATGAGCATCATGATAAAGAAAATATGCATCCTGATGAAGAAAATGAGCATCATGATCAAGAAATTAAGTATCATGATGAAGAAAATGAGCATCATGATGTAGAAAATGAGCTTCATGATGAGGAAAATATGCATCATGATGAAGAAAATATGCAACATGATGAAGAAAATGAGCATCACGATAAAGGAAATGAGCACCATGTTGAAGAAAATGAGCCTCGTGATGAAGGAAATGAGCATCATGAAGAAGAAAATGAGTATCAAGATGAAGAAAATGTGCATCGTGATAAAGAAAATATGTACCACGATGAAGAAAATATGCATCATCATGAAGAAAATAAGCATCATGATAAAGAAAATGTGCATCATGATGAAGAACATGAGCATTATGATGAAGAAAATCTGCATCATGATAAAGAAAATAAGCACATTGATAAAGAAAATATGGATCATGATAAAGAAAATAAGAATTATGATGAAGAAATTGAGCATCATGATGAATAAAATATGCATCAAGATGAAGAAAATGAGCATCATGATGAAGAAATTGAGCATCACGATGAAGAAATTGTAAGAAATTGAAAATCATGATGAAGAAAATGTGCATCATGATGAAGAAAATATGCATCTTGATGAAGAAAAGAAGCATCTTGATAAAAAAAAATGAGCATCATGATGAAGAAAATGATCATCTTGATTAAAACAATAAGCATCACGATGAAGGAAATGAGCATCATGATGAAGGAAATAAACATCACGATGAAGGAAATGAGCATCACGATGAAGAAAGTATGCATCATGATGAAGAAAATGAGTATCATGATGAAGAAAATGAGCATCATAAAGAAAATATGCATCCTGATGAAGGAAATGAGCATCATGATCAAGAAATTAAGCTTCATGATGAAGAAAATGAGCATCATGATGTAGGAAATGAGCTTCATGATGAAGAAAATATGCATCATGATGAAGAAAATATGCAACATGATGAAGAAAATGAGCATCATGATAAAGGAAATGAGCACCATGTTGAAGAAAATGAGCATCAGGATGAAGAAAATATGAATCATGATGAAGAAAATATGCATCATGATGAAGAAAATGAGCATCATGATGAAGAAAATATGCATCAAGATGAAGAAAATGAGCATCATGACAAAGAAATTGAGCATCATGATGAAGAAATCATGATGAAGAAAATGAACATCATGATGAAGAAAATATGCATCATGATGAAGAAAATATGCATCATGAAGAAGAAAATGAGCATCATGATGAAAACATATGCAACATGAATAAGAAAATGAGCATCGTGATGAAGAAAATGAGCATAATGATGAAGGAAATGAGCATCATGATGAAGAAAATATGAATCATGATGAAGAAAATATGCATCATGATGATGATAATGAGCATCATGATGAAGAAAATGAGCATCATGATGAAGAAAATATGCATCATGATGAAGAAAATATGCATCATGATGAAGAAAATGGGCATCTTGTTGAAGAAAATATGCATCATGATGAAGAAAATATGCATCATGATAAAGAAAATAAGCATATTTATAAAGAAAATATGGATCATGATAAAGAAAATAAGAATCATCATGAAGAAATTGAGCATCATGATGAATAAAATATGCATCAAGATGAAGAAAATGAGCATCATGATGAAGAAATTGAGCATCATGATTAAGAAATTGAAAGTCATGATGAAGAAAATGTGCATCATGATGAAGAAAATATGCATCTTGATGAAGAAAAGAAGCATCTTGATGAAAAAATGAGCATCATGATGAAGAAAATGATCATCTTGATGAAAACAATAAGCATCACGATGAAGGAAATGAGGATCATGATGAAGGAAATAAACATCACGATGAAGGAAATGAGCATCACGATGAAGAAAATATGCATCACGATGAAGAAAATGAGTATCATGATGAAGAAAATGAGCATCATGATAAAGAAAATATGCATCCTGATGAAGAAAATGAGCATCATGATCAAGAAATTAAGCATCATGATGAAGAAAATGAGCATCATGATGTAGAAAATGAGCTTCATGATGAGGAAAATATGCATCATGATGAAGAAAATATGCAACATGATGAAGAAAATGAGCATCACGATAAAGGAAATGAGCACCATGTTGAAGAAAATGAGCCTCGTGATGAAGGAAATAAGCATCATGAAGAAGAAAATGAGTATCAAGATGAAGAAAATGTGCATCGTGATAAAGAAAATATGTACCACAATGAAGAAAATATGCATCATCATGAAGAAAATAAGCATCATGATAAAGAAAATGTGCATCATGATGAAGAACATGAGCATTATGATGAAGAAAATCTGCATCATGATAAAGAAAATAAGCATATTGATAAAGAAAATATGGATCATGATAAAGAAAATAAAAATTATGATGAAGAAATTGAGAATCATGATGAATAAAATATGCATCAAGATGAAGAAAATGAGCATCATGATGAAGAAATTGAGCATCACGATGAAGAAATTGTAAGAAATTGAAAATCATGATGAAGAAAATGTGCATCATGATGAAGAAAATATGCATCTTGATGAAGAAAAGAAGCATCTTGATAAAAAAAATGAGCATCATGATGAAGAAAATGATCATCTTGATTAAAACAATAAGCATCACGATGAAGGAAATGAGCATCATGATGAAGGAAATAAACATCACGATGAAGGAAATGAGCATCACGATGAAGAAAATATGCATCATGATGAAGAAAATGAGTATCATGATGAAGAAAATGAGCATCATAAAGAAAATATGCATCCTGATGAAGAAAATGAGCATCATGATCAAGAAATTAAGCATCATGATGAAGAAAATGAGCATCATGATGTAGAAAATGAGCTTCATGATGAGGAAAATATGCATCATGATGAAGAAAATATGCAACATGATGAAGAAAATGAGCATCACGATAAAGGAAATGAGCACCATGTTGAAGAAAATGAGCCTCGTGATGAAGGAAATGAGCATCATGAAGTAGAAAATGAGTATCAAGATGAAGAAAATGTGCATCGTGATAAAGAAAATATGTACCACGATGAAGAAAATATGCATCATCATGAAGAAAATAAGCATCATGATAAAGAAAATGTGCATCATGATGAAGAACATGAGCATTATGATGAAGAAAATCTGCACCATGATAAAGAAAATAAGCATATTGATAAAGAAAATATGGATCATGATAAAGAAAATAAGAATTATGATGAAGAAATTGAGCATCATGATGAATAAAATATGCATCAAGATGAAGAAAATGAGCATCATGATGAAGAAATTGAGCATCATGATGAAGAAATTGTAAGAAATTGAAAATCATGATGAAGAAAATGTGCATCATGATGAAGAAAATATGCATCTTGATGAAGAAAAGAAGCATCTTGATAAAAAAAATGAGCATCATGATAAAGAAAATGATCATCTTGATTAAAACAATAAGCATCACGATGAAGGAAATGAGCATCATGATGAAGGAAATAAACATCACGATGAAGGAAATGAGCATCACGATGAAGAAAATATGCATCATGATGAAGAAAATGAGTATCATGATGAAGAAAATGAGCATCATAAAGAAAATATGCATCCTGATGAAGGAAATGAGCATCATGATCAAGAAATTAAGCATCATGATGAAGAAAATGAGCATCATGATTTAGGAAATGAGCTTTATGATGAAGAAAATATGCAACATGATAAAGAAAATAAGCATCACGATAAAGTAAATGAGCACCATGTTGAAGAAAATGAGCATCAGGATGAAGAAAATATGAATCATGATGAAGAAAATATGCATAATGATGAAGAAAATGAGCATCATGATGGAAAAAATTGAGCATCCTGATGATAAAATGATCATCATGATGAAGAAAATATGCATCATGATGAAGAATATGAGCATCATGATGAAGAAAATATTCATCAAGATGAAGAAAATGAGCATCATGACGAAAAAATTGAGCATCATGATGAAGAAATCATGATGAAGAAATTGAGCATCATGATGAAGAAAATATGCATCATGAAGAAGAAAATGAGCATCATGATGAAAACATATGCAACATGATTAAGAAAATGAGTATCGTTGATTAGAGCTATTTTCACCTAGATTTTAGTGTCTTTTTATATGTGATTTCATATTATTTCATCCGTATTTTATATGTTATTTGGTTGTGTTTGGTTTTTTTATTTAGTCGAGTCGGGAGCACGAGCCATGTCGCCAACACGGCCCTGTAAGAAGTGGCCGTGTGGCGATATCAGAAGAGCCAACACGATCACCCTGTGCCCGTGTTACAACACACGACTCGTGTTGCAGCACATGAGCCATGTTGCGTAACACGGCCCTGTAAGGCGAGGCCGTGCGGCAGCATCAGAAGACACAACACGGCCACCTCGTGGCCGTGTTGCATAACACGACTCGTGTTGTGTATTTTCCTGCAGAAATTTCCAGATTTTTAGAAGCCTCCAAAGGGGTATAAATACCCCTTTATTCAACAATTGGCAGGAGATCCGAAAATCCCATCATCTACACACACATCACACACCATTTCTTCCATTTTCCACCATCATCTTCATCCACTTTCATCCATTTTGATCCATCTTCATCATCTCCATTAATTCTCCATCAAAACTTCATCCCTTCCATTGGGTGTGAGAGATCTCAAGGAATCAAGAGCTAGAGGTGGAGATCAAGAAGAATAGAAGATTCTCTTCAAGAAATTGATAGGGAAGAATCCATTCATTTTGTATCTCTTTAAAATCTAAGACTATGGGTATTTGTAATGAATCATTTACTTGTTTTATTACTTTTATCATGTTAGGCTAATCCCTCTAGTAGGATTAGGAATATGAAGAGCATATTAGATTTATATTATCATGTGGATTAAATTGGTTTTTGATTTAATTGATGTTGATTTCTATTCATGGAGTTTAATTGTCTTGATGTTTTGATGGCATGGTTTGTTATTAATGAATGTTTATTGGTTTAATGAATTGTTGATCAATGGATTATTTGTGGTAATTAAATGCTATCATGATGTTCATGTATGTATTGCTTGGAGTGAGACGGAAACGACCCTTTATAGTATTAGGAAGGCATGATTAGACATTGAGTTTGGGTTTGACCGAAAGGATATTTGAATTCAATGAGGGGAACCAATCCATTCGTTGGCCTTAGTACACAAAAAGGGAGAGTTTAATCTAACTAGTACCTAGATGGAAGGGGTTAATGTTGGGCTTTGATCTTAAGTGCTTTTGGGAGTCTAAAATGGATCAACAACCTTTGTAACCCGAAAGGGAGCTTAGGATACAATCGTGATCACCCTTAGTCTACATCAATTGAGTTGAATTCTGTTTGCATGATAATATGAATCGAGTGTGCTTGGATGTTTCTAATCCCATGTTTTTCCATACTTGAACTTTAGCACCCATTTTCTATAATTGTCATTTCTCTTATTTGCTATTCTTATTTACTTGTTACTTGCTTTAGTTGTTAATCATCTCAAAACCCCCGATCATCTTTACAAAAACAACAAGAACATGAGCTCACGTATTTTGCTAGTCCGAACATAACTCCTTATTGGATTGATAATTTTTCTTGGGATATACTACTACAACGATCGAGTATTCTTGCTCGTGAGTGCACAAAAATAGGCAAAGAAGAAAATGGTGCCGTTGCCAAAGGGGAGTTTGACGGACTAGTCGAGTACTGTGTTATTGTTTTAGTTGTTCTTGATAAGGATTTTTTTTATTTTATTTTATTTACTATTGTTGTTTGTGGTCTCACTCTTTGACTTTTCGTAGGTGTTTTATGATCACAAGATCAAAGGGAAATCAATCGATCATTCCTTTGAATTTGGAGATTGAAAGGACAGCACGACAAAGGAAACGAGAGAGGCGTAAAGCTAGAAAAGGAACAAAAATGGAGAATCAACGTGGAGAGAATGCTAATTATGACCCACCCCAAGATCCTTTACAAGATCAAAGGGGGGTACAAGAAGGAGTGCAAGAAAATCAAGCGGAGATAATGAGGAATTTCTTTGCTCAAAATCAAGAGTATATGCAATTGCTTGCCAATCAAGAAGCTCAAAGGATATTTCAACAACAAGAGTTGCCAAGGCCTAGAGCAATTCGGGATTACTTCCAACCGAGAGCCGTGCACAATATGGTTCCTCCGGTTCAAGCCAATGATTATGAAATCAAGACCGGATTGATCAACATGGTTAACGCAAATCAGTTTGGGGGAGGTCCTCTTGAAGACCCGAACACTCATCTATCTACTTTCTTGGAGGTTGCAAATACCGTCAAGATGAAGGGAGTGTCGGAGGATGCTATTCGAATGAGTTGTTCTCTTTTTCTTTAAGAGACAAGGCTAAAGCATGGTACAATACAATTCCTTTGGGAAGTTGTAATACATGGGAAGATCTTGAGCAAAGGTTCCTAAACAAGTACTTTCCTCCTTCAAAGACGCTCCAATTGAAAAGTCTTATCACTCAATTTAGGCAACTTCCGGATGAAAATTTTTATGAAGCATGGGAACGCTACAAAGAGATGCTCCGAAAGTGTCCTCAACATGATTTTCATGAGAATCAACAAGTGGCTTTCTTTTATCAAGGGTTGAATCAACAAAATCGGATGCATGTAGATGCCTCATCCGGAGGGTCTATATTTGGAGTGGATGCTATGAAAGCCATGGATATTTTTGAAGACATTGCGATGAATGCTTATCAATGGCCTTCCGAGCGAGTAATGGGAGGTTATGCGTTTGGAAAGGTAGCTCAAGTGGAGAGTGTGAACAAAGTGAAGAGTGATATGTTCCAAAGTGAAGGAATGAAAGAATTCAATGAGAGCATTCAAGCTTTAACTAAGCAATTGAATTTGATCACTCAAGGAGTAAGTCAAGGGGGAAACACAAGTGCTATTGTGAATGATGAGAGCCATGTTATGCAAAGTGTAGAGGATGTTGCTTACTTAGATAGGAGAAATTACCAAGGAAATTTTCAACGTCAAGGGAATTTTCAAGGTAACTATCCTTCTAATCAAGGTAATTATCAAGGAGGATATCAAGGACAAGCTCGGGGAAGCAATTTCAATCAATCTAGTGGAAATTATCAAGCTCCAAGGAAGCATGAAAATCTTTCTTAATCTAATCCTCAAGCCGCCATGTCATATCCTCCGGGATTCGATCTGAGTGCTAAGCCGCCAAATGGAGAGGGTAAAGCATCGGTGGAAGAGACATTGCTAACATTCATGAAAAAGATGGAGGCTAGAATGGAGGAGAAGATAGTATTGTCATTGAAAGGGAAGTGGAAAGCAAGGTGGAAGAAGGGTTGGTGCAAGGAGAAATTGAAATGGGGGAAGTAAGCAAGAAAAAAGAAATTGTTGAGAAAAAGAAAGATGAAGAGAAGATAGAGAGAATTCCAAAGTGGAAGAAGGCAAAGGAGTTAAGGGAAAAGGAAGTTGAAGTTGAAAGAGATAGTTGGGGAATACCCAAGACTCAAGTACCGGTTCCTTTTCCTCAAAGGTTCTTGAAGAAGGGTTTGGATGAGAGGTTCAAAAAGTTTCTTGAAATCTTCAAGAAGATTCAAATCAATATCCCTTTTGCCGATGCTTTGGATCAAATGCCTCATTATGCTCGTTTCTTGAAGGACATCATGGGAAAGAAAAGAAGTCTTGTGGACAATGAAACGGTTAATCTAACCGAAGAGTGTAGTGCTATTCTACAATGGAAACTTCCACAAAAATTGAAGGATCCGGGTAGTTTCATTATACCATGTGAAATTGGAAAGAACAAGAAGAACAAGGCTCTTTGTGACCTCGGTGCAAGCATTAATCTAATGCCTCTCTCCATATTCAAGAAGCTTGGATTAGGTGAAGTAAAACCAACTTCCATCACACTTCAATTGGCGGATCGATCTATGACACATCCAAAAGGAGTAGTTGAAGATGTGTTGGTAAAGGTTGATAAGTTCGTCTTTCTGGTGGATTTTGTTGTGCTAGATATGGAAGAGGATGAAAATGTGCCATTGATTTTTGGGAGACCGTTTCTTGCTACCGGGAGAGCTCTTATTGATGTCTACAAAGGAGAATTGAAGTTGAGAGTTAATGATGAGGAAGTGGTATTCTCTCTACACAAGGCCATGCAATATCCAATGAATGATGAAGAATGTAAAAGTGTGGATGTGGTAAAGGGAAGTGTCGAGGAGAGTTGGCCTTCCATTGTAACCAAGGATCCACTTGAACTTTGCTTGAGCAATTCTCTATCTCTTTCTAATATTTCTACTACTTCTCTTGATTTAAATGAAAAATTGATTAATTGTTTGCTTGATCTAGGTGATTGCAGTGAAGCTCAAGAGGTTGCAGCCGCCATCTCAAGGGGAAATGACAAGTTCTTACCACTTAGAGATCCACTCGAGCAAGAAGAGAAAAAGGAAAAGAAGGTGGAGTTGAAGCCTCTACCCGATCATCTTACTTATGCCTACCTTGGTGAAAGTGAGACATATCCGGTAATTGTATCATCATCCCTAACTTCTAGTCAACTTGATAAATTGCTTAATGTCCTTAAAGAGCATAAGTCGTCTATTGGTTGGTGTATTGATGATTTGAAGGGAATTAGTCCAACAATTTGCATGCATAAGATAAGACTTGAGGATGAAGGGAAAGCTTGTGTTCAAAACCAAAGAAGAGTTAATCCTATTATGCAAGAAGTGGTAAAAAAAGAGGTTCTTAAGTGGTTAGATTCGGATATGATTTTTCCTATTAGTGATAGCCCCTATGTGAGCCCGTTGCATGTAGTATCTAAAAAAGGGGGTATGACTATAGTGAAGACCGATAAAGATGAGACCATAGCCACTAGGACGGTGACGGGGTGGCGTGTGTGTGTTGATTACAGAAAGCTTAATGAAAACACACGTAAAGATCACTTCCCCTTACCCTTCTTGGATCAAATGTTGGATAAGTTGGCCGGATATGAGTTTTATTGCTTTCTTGATGGGTATTCCGGGTATAACTAAATTCTCATAGCACCCGAAGACCAAGAAAAGACCGCTTTCACTTGTCCTTATGGAATATTTACTTTTCGAAGATTGCCATTTGGACTTTGCAATGCACCGGCCACCTTTCAAAGGTGTATGATGGCAATCTTTGAAGGATTAATTGAGAATATAATGGAAGTTTTCATGGATGACTTTTCGGTGTTTGGTTCTTCTTTTGATAATTGTTTGTCTAACCTTGCTATTGTTTTGAAGCGATGTCAAGACACTAATTTAGTGTTAAATTGGGAGAAGTGCCATTTCATGGTAAATGATGGCATTGTACTTGGACATCACATCTCTTCAAAGGGATTGCAAGTTGACCGAGCCAAAGTTGTTGCTATAGAGAAGCTTCCACCGCCAACAAATGAGAAGGGAGTACGATCGTTCCTTGGTCATGCCGGGTTCTATCGTAGATTCATCAAGGATTTTTCTTCATTTTCTAAAACCCTATCTCATCTCCTTGAAAAAGATGTGCCATTTAAGTTTGATGATAATTGTTTAAATGCTTTTCAGGTGCTAAAGGAAGCTTTGATTTCATCACCCATCTTAATCACCCCCGATTGGAAGGAGCCATTTATATTGATGTGTGATGCAAGTGACGTAGCTCTTGGAGTGGTTTTGGGGCAACTAAGAGAGAAAAAATTCCGAGCTATTTACTATGCAAGTAAGACATTTGATGCGGCTCAAAGGAACTACACTACCACCGAAAAAGAGTTCTTGGCGGTAGTATACGCATTTGATAAGTTTCGTCCTTATTTGATAGGAACAAAAACTATTGTATACACCGACCATGCCGCTATCAAGTATCTCATGGCAAAGAAGGATGCAAAGCCAAGGGTCATAAGATGGGTACTACTTCTTCAAGAATTTGATATTGAAGTGAGAGATAAGAAGGGCACAGAGAATGTGATAGCCGACCATCTTTCAAGGTAGAGTCGAGGGAGCATTGTGAAAGTACTTATGAATTAATCAAGGAGGTTTTTCCCGATGAAGAAATCTTGGAGTGTGATTGCTATCAAATTGAGGCTTTAGTGGAGCAAGAAGGAAGTCCGTGGTATGCGGACTATGTGAATTACTTGGCTAGTGAAAAGAGGCCTTATGAGCTTAATAAGTATCAATCCAAGAAGTTCTTTCATGATGTTAAAAGTTACTTGTGGGATGATCCATTCTTATACAAGATGTGTAATGATTCTCTTGTGATGTGTGCCCGAGGAAGAATGGAATAGTGTGTTGGAGTTTTGTCACTCTTCACCTAGTGGAGGCCATTTTGGAGCTCAAAAGACCGCTGCAAAAGTCTTACAATCGGGGTTGTATTGGCCATTTTTGTTCAAAAGTTGTAAGAAATTTGTAGAGGGTTGTGATCGATGTCAAAGGATGGGAGGAATCTTCAAGTGGGATGAGATGCCCCTTAAGAGCTTTCAAGAAGTGGAGATATTTGATGTGTGGGGCATCGATTTCATGGGACCATTTCCTCAATCTAATGGATTCCTATACATCCTATTGGCGGTCGACTATGTATCGAAATGGGTTGAGGCCATACCTTCAAGAACAAGTGATGCTAGAGTGGTCATGGGGTTTCTAAAGAAGCATATCTTCACAAGATTTGGAGTACCTAGAGTGTTGGTAAGTGATGGGGGTAGTCACTTCATAAATAAGCTAATGGAGAACATTCTCAAGACTTATGGAGTGAAGCATCGAGTGTCTACTCCGTATCACCCTCAAATGAATGGTCAAGCTGAAATTTCTAATCGACAAATCAAACAAGTCTTGGAGAAAACAGTGAGTGTGAGTAGAAAGGATTGGTCAAATAAACTTGATGATGCATTGTGGGCCTTTCGAACCGCATTCAAGACCACTCTTGGTATGTCTCCTTTTCAAATTGTCTATGGCAAGTCTTGCCATCTTCCCGTGGAGTTAGAACATAAAGCTTATTGGGCCATTAAGAAGTTGAATTTTGACATGAAAGCTTCGAAGAAGGTAAGATTCTTACAATTGAATGAGCTTGAGGAATTTAGAGAAAATGCTTATGAAAACTCAAGAATTTTTAAGGAGAAAACCAAGAGGTGGCATGATGCTCGTTTGAGGAAGAAGAGCTTTGAAAAGGGTGAGAAGGTGTTGGTATTCAATTCTCGACTAAGACTTTTCCCGGGCAAGTTGAAGTCCAAATGGAGAGGACCTTATGTGGTAAAGGAAGTACTTGATGGGGGAGCTCTAAAGGTTATAGATGAGAACGGGGGAGAGTTCTTGGTCAATGGTCATCGTGTGAAACACTATGTGGATCCATCACAAAGGGAGACCCTCTTTGTGGATACTTTATGTGAAAGATGAGCTAAAAATTCATCTAGCTTGAAGACGTTAAACTTAGCGCTCGATGGGAGGCACCCATCACTATCTTTATTGCTTTGTTTTTGTTGTTTGTTTGTTTTGGCCTTGTAGGTTGATTGTGCTCATGGAGAAAAATGCATATTGAAGAAAAGAGAAATGCTTCATGGATTCAAGTTGATATGTTCCAACACTTATTGCAAACTTAATTCGTGACTCTTGTCTCGAGTTAAGTTTGGGGGGTGATAGTGCGTGTGGACATAGCTTGAGCGTGTGGATGCGGTTACTTCTCAACAAGAAGATCATCAATGGAAACTACAAGGGTAAGTCTCACCACTTTTTGCAAACTTAAGTCTCAACTCTTGTTTCGATTTAAGTTTGGGGGGGAGAGTGTGTGGTGTGACTCACCACTTGAGTATGATTCTTGTGAAAATTGGGTCAATTTTAAAATTTTAAAATTTTTCTCATGAGTTTGGGTTGATTTTGGCATGATTGGTGGTGTTGAAGTGCATGATAGTCCATATTTATAATGAAATTGTTGAAATAATGGTGTTTGTTGAGTGTTTGAGCATGAATGAGAGGTATTGGAAGCAAGATGGAGCTTGGAGCTAACGCTTTCCTTACCAAATGCCTATTGAGGGAGTACTCTACACCTTATCATTTTATTACTTGAAATGAATTGATTTTGATTTGGATTGTAGTGACTAGCATGATACTTCATTTGTTATGTTTGTGGGAGGTTTACTTTCGTATATTAGGATTTCCTTTTAAATAAAGGTTGGGATGATTGTGTGCTTAATTTTCTTATGGATGATGGTATTTTGTGTTTTTGCATGTTTTGTGTTTTTGTTATTTCTTGTTTGTTGTGTCCTTATTTTTATGTTTGGTGGGTATTTTCATTCTTGTCTTAGGATGTTTGGTGGTTTGTTTAGGGATGTCGTGAGTCATTTTTGAATGTGAGTGATGATAGGTTTGCTGGCAATTGGATCTTATGGTGAACACGATTCGAAAAGAAAACAAGTAATTAAAACAGCGGAAGCATAAAACGATTACCTGTCTTCTGGTTTGGTGTAGTGGATGATGATCTGAGAAGAACACCTCTTGTCTTCTGCAGTATTACCCAAAGTCAACTCTCTGGTGTTGTGTGGTCAACAATCCCCAGAGAGTTCTCAATCTGTTCCTGATCTCTTTCTACGTAAGAGGCGCAGAGTTAGGTTATTAGGAACTGAGACAACTTATATATACTTGGGCTACTGCAGGGACCAGGAGGAGAAATTGGGCTGGGCCTCAATCAGATTTAATTAACCAAGCTTAGCCCAAAGCTTTTAATTAAATCCAATAATAATAATATAGTCCACTAAAATATTATTACTGCACTACCCATCCAATCCCAAATTATGTTCTGGGCTCCTTCTTATTATGAGCCCGATAGTCTCCCCATGTTTAAGATACACAATGCCCATTAATTAATTAAGTTACTGACAACTCAAATTAATTAATATCTCATCCGAGAGTAGTACCACTCAACCTTATTATCATGCCGGAAATTAATCCACTTGCAAGATTTACATGATAAACCTTATGAGCTCCTCAAGGGGACATCATCAACCTATGACGGACATGGTTTCCTTCTACAATCAACAGCACACCATAGAGACAGCACTACTTCCCAACTCACCGAGTTTGTTGATTTAATTCATTTAAATCTCACCCATTGATGAATCAAAGAAATACATACTGCCCTACGTGTCGAAGTTATTGTATAGGGATTAAGAGCATGGACATCCATAATAACAGAGATCAAGTTCTTCTATATAGACAGTACAAGTCGAATGATCTCAAGCGGTCCTACTCAATACACGCTAAGTGCACTAATGTGATTCTATAGTCAAGACAAACTAATTCCAAATCACACTACAACCATACCGATAGATAGTCCCCGTCTATCTTGGTTGTGAGCATCTGTTTATACTTTATAAGGAAACCGATAATATGATCTTCCGCGTGTTGTCGCACAACATATTATCTACAGTATAAAGTAAATGGACTTTTGCACAAACAATTTATAATATGCAAAAACGTTTGATCATATGATTCTCATTTCAAATAAAATTGTTATTACATTGTTCAATATAAAAGCGAGGCTTTTAGTATACAAATCTAACAATCTCCCACTTATACTAAAAGACTACGCTGCCATATCTGCTGACACGCATCTAATCCCCATTCCTTCTACATGCCCATCGAACGCTTTCGCTGGAAGGCTCTTAGTAAAAGGATCAGCAAGGTTATCCTCAGATGCAATCTTAGCGACAACGACTTCCCCTCTTTTAACGATGTCTCGTATCAGGTGGTACTTGCGCTCAATGTGTTTACTCGCCTTATGGGCTCGTGGTTCCTTCGAGTTTGCTACTGCACCACTATTATCACAATAAATTGTGATCGCTTTGGGCAAACCAGGAATCACATCCAAGTCCATTAAGAAGTTCCTGAGCCATATTGCTTCTTTAGCTGCCTCAGAGGCTGCTACATATTCAGCTTCCATGGTGGAGTCCGCAACGCATTTCTGCTTTACACTCCTCCATATTACGGCTCCTCCTCCAAGAGTATACACATAACCCGAGGTGGATTTACTAGCATCCCTATCTGACTGGAAATCCGAATCAGTATAACCCAAAGGTAGCAAAGTATCTGCCCAGTAAACCAGCACATAATTCTTAGTTCTTTTCAGGTACTTTAAGATGTGCTTTACCGCAGTCCAATGCCCTTGTCCTGGATTACTTTGATACCTACTGACCATGCCCACGGCATAACAGATATCCGGTCTCGTACATAGCATAGCATACATGAGGCTTCCCACTGCCGAAGCATAAGGGACCAGCTTCATTGCCTCTATTTCATGTTGTGTCTTAGGAGACATTTCCTTAGACAGAGGTATTCCATGTCTGAAAGGTAGAAAACCTTTCTTGGAATCTTGCATGCTAAAACGAGCCAGGATTGTATCAATGTATGAAGATTGGGATAAGCACAACATTCTTTTCTTGCGATCCCTTATCAATTTGATCCCAAGAATGTGTCCGGCTTCTCCTAAGTCCTTCATTTCAAACTGCTTGGACAGCCATACCCTTACGCCCGATAATACCTTTACATTGTTTCCAATGAGCAGAATATCATCCACGTAGAGTACAAGAAATACCACTACGTTTCCGTCACACTTCTTGTATACACATGATTCATCCGGACATTGAATAAATCCATATGACTGGATTACTTCATCAAAACGGATGTTCCATGATCTAGAAGCTTGTTTCAATCCATAAATGGACTTTTTAAGCTTGCACACTAGATGCTCTTCGCCCTTAGCAATGAATCCTTCTGGTTGCTTCATGTAGATGTTTTCCTCAAGACTTCCATTTAGGAAAGCTGTCTTGACATCCATTTGCCATACCTCATAATCCATATGAGCAGCAATAGACAAAAGAATCCGGATTGACTTAAGCATGGCCACAGGGGAGAAGGTTTCCTCATAATCGATTCCTTCTTTCTGAGTATATCCTTTAGCCACAAGCCTTGCTTTAAAGGTTTCCACCTTACCGTCAGATCCTCTTTTTCTTTTATAGATCCACTTGCATCCAATAGCTTTTACACCATTGGGTGGTTCTACAAGCTCCCAGACTTGATTAGAATCCATGGATTCTATTTCAGATTTCATTGCATTTTGCCATAATTGAGCATCTTTATCTTGCAGTGCCTCGTTGTAATTCCATGGGTCAATTTCATGTTCACCAGGGACCAAGTCAGAAGACTCTCCCAATCCCATGAATCTATCCGGTTGTCTCACAACCTTCCCACTACGACGAGGCTCCACAGGTGATTGTGTATCAGGTGTGACACGCGGTGCAGTGTCCTGTGGTATATCCTCTTATACAGTCGGTATTATGTTTGGTGTTTCCCTTCTTACTTCTTCTAGAACAATTTTACTCATGGGTTTGTGATTCATTATATAATCTTCTTCCAAAAATCTAGCATTTGTGCTAACGATCACCTTTTGGTCCTTTGGATTATAGAATAAACCACCCTTCGTTCCTTTTGGATATCCTACAAACAGACAAACTTCCGTACGTGACTCTAACTTATCAGTATCCGTCTTTAACACATGTGCCGGAGCACCCCAAATCCGAAAGTGTTTCAAACTAGGCTTTCGCCCAGTCCACAATTCAATGGGTGTGGAAGCTACTGATTTAGAGGGTACTAAGTTTAGAATGTAAGTCGTTGTTTCTAAGGCATATCCCCAAAATGAATTTGGTAGTTCCGAATAACTCATCATTGATCTCACCATTTCCATAAGAGTCCTATTCCTTCTCTCCGCTACACCATTCTGCTGGGGTGTGCCTGGTGCAGACAATTGGGATTCAATCCCATTTTCTGATAAATAATTCCTAAACTCTCCCAAGAGGTATTCGCCACCACGATCAGATCGTAGTGTCTTGATATATTTTCCAAGATGCTTTTCCACATCAGCCTTGTACTCTTTGAATTTATCAAAGCACTCAGACTTGCGGCGCATCAAATAAATATATCCATATCTTGAATAATCGTCAATGAAAGTGACGAAATATTCAAAACCCCCTCTTGCCTGGACAGACATAGGACCACATAAATCGGAATGAACCAATTCCAACAAATCCTTGGCTCTATACCCCTTTGCCTTGAAAGGCCTTTTTGTCATTTTTCCTTCCAAGCAGGATTCGCAAGTTGGATAATTTTCCACTACTAATGAACTCAGAGGTCCATCAGCTATCAACCTTTGAATCCTACTTAAGTTAATATGACCAAGTCTTAGATGCCAAAGATATGTTTGGTTCATTTATGAAGGTTCTTTTCTCTTATTAGTAGATGTATCATTCGTTTCAATTTGTTGCACTGTGGGAGAAATAGGATTAAGAGTGTACAAATTATCTATCAATGCACCATTACAGATAACAATTCTATTTTTCCTTATAACAACCTTGTCATTAAAAGAAACAGAATATCCATCCATAAACAATTTAGAAACTGAAATTAAATTCTTTCTAAAATGAGGTACATAAAGACAATTCCTCAAAACAAGAGTTTTATTCTTATTGAAAAATAAATGCACGTCTCCCACTGCGACAGCTGCTACTCTTGTAGCATTCCCCATGAGTATGGTAATCTCCCCATCACTAAGCTGCCGAGTTTGGTGGAACCCCTGCATAGAATTGCAGACATGATCAGTGGCTCCCGTATCTACACACCAAGTGTCAGCAGATACAGCCGCTAAACACGATTCAACAACTAGTATGTAAGACTTACCATTCCTGTTCCCTTTCAGAAGAGGGCAGTCAACCTTGTAGTGTCCCGGCTGCTTACATTTGAAGCACTTGCCTTTAGGTTTCTTGACCGCACCCGTCTTTGCCTTCACTTGGTTCACCGGTGCTGGATTCCCTTGCTTCTTCTTCTTCCTACCGCCTTTCGGCCTAGGATGAGAAGCATGTTCAGCAACATGAACCTGAGGTGGTCTACAAAACAGTTCTTCCGCTGCCACGAGTTCTGTCATCAGTTCCGCCAACGAGTACAAATGTTTGTTCATACCATAGTTCAGGCGAAACTGCTCAAAACTCCTAGGCAAGCTTTGGAGTATAATATCGACCTGGGTTTCCCCATCGATTTCTGCTCCAAGAACTTCCAACTCATTGAGTTGGCCCATCATCCTAAGGACATGCTCCCTTACGGAAGTGCCCTCAGCCATTTTGGTGTTCATCAAGACCGACATGCCCTTCGACCTAGCAGGACGACTCTGATGACCAAAGAGTTCCCTAAGATTAAGCATCATATCATAGGCGGTGTCCATAGCTTGATGCTGAGTCTGAAGTACATTTGACATTGAAGCCAAAATATAGCACTTAGCCATCTTATCAGCTTTGACCCACCTATTATAAGCATTTCTTTGCTCTTCGGTAGAGGCATCAGTAGGTGCCGGAGGGCATTCCTCAGAAAGTACAAAGATGTAATCTTCAGCAGTTAAAACAATATCCATGTTACGCTTCCAGTCGACATAATTAGTGCCAGTAAGTTTGTGTTCTTTAAGTATGACAGAAAGTGAGTTCAAAGCCATTTGAAAAACCTGAGAATCATAAATAATAAACAGATCAAACACTTCGAATTTACCAATTTATATTGAATCCCTCAAAACAATATAAAACAAAATTCACCAACATCTCAAGCACCGTGGATTCGCATGCCACGTTAGTGTGGACGTATACAAACCCGAACATTTACAAGAGAAGGTTTTACCCATTAATTTCATTTATCAACCTAACTTTATGATAAAATAATTAATAGTCGGTTTCTTTTCAGCCATGCAAATATCAGCAGTGACTCCGTTGGGGAGGATACTGATTATTCACATCTAAGTGTGTACCATTATTTGATCCCAAGTCCATTGCGCAAGCTTGTGTGCCTTACAGTTGGAGAAGTACACACGCGCTTGGGTAACTTCCTACGATCATCATAAAGAAGTTTGTACTAGTGATCCGTGAATAAAACCCATCCGTTGTGGAGGAAGGCCTGTAGCCAACACGCAAGTTTACTCACATCACTTACAAACCAATAATGGAGGCCATGGGAATTTATTTACCAATCCCCTCTCCCACTTAGTTATTTAATACCGAGGGTTTTTGTCATGCATATAATATTAACAAATAAAATATACAATAAAGCATGCTTTAATCCAAGTAATTAAATTAAATAAATCACATAAAACATGCTTTACACATATATAACAATTAATCGTCATGTTAAACAATTAAATCAATTATATAATTCAATTAATTGCAAAATAAAGTTGGATCAAAAATTGGGCCTACCTATTCCAAATAAAATTAGCAATTAATGAGCAGCCATAATTATAAAAAAAAATTAAAGCCCATTAAGCCAGCCAATTTTATTTCTTTGGAACAAGCCCAATACATATCAAGGCCCAACACCACAAACAATTAATAAATAAACACATACAGGCCCAGCTGCTCTAATTAATTAATTACAACCCAGTAAGCCCATTACATAAAAAAAACAGGCCCAACAGCAATTAATAAAAAAAAACCAGCCCAGCCCAAACTCCAGAAACCCTAGCCTCTGCCTGCCGTCACTGCCGTCAGCAAGAGGCCACCGGCGCAGCTGCCGCCGCTGCCGGCTGTGCCGCCTTCAGCCCATCGGATTTCCGCCGTAAGTCCATCGCCGACTAGTTTCCAGCCGCGAATCGCCGCCGACAGCGCGACAAACTCCAACCAGCTGCCGAGACAACGCCGCAACCTATGCCCCACCGCCGTCACGGCTCCGCCCACAGCCCGCCGGAACAAAGCCACCTTCCATCAGCAGACTAAGCCCACAGCCGCGTCCGCCTGCCGGAAACAAGCCTTCAGGCAGCACATCTCCCGATGACACTTCTCGCCGCCGGCGCTGCACCATCGCGGGAACTTTCAGCGGCGCCAGGAATTCGCCGCCGACAGCGCCGGCTTCCATCCTCTCCGGCCGCCACTGCTGTGAGCTGCCTCCTTCGATCTGAACACCCCAGACGCGCCTCGCCGCGAAGACGACGCCGCCGTCATCGCAGCGCGCCAGTCGAAGCATCAACCTTGACTTCTCCGCCTCGACCTCGTGCCGCCCTGACCGCCATCGCCGCTGCGATTCCACCCTGTCGCCGTCACCGATTCGATTGGGACAGACTGCCCACCTGGTACACTGCTCCCTATGCCGCCGCCGCCTGTCGGTCTTCTGAAGACGCCGTAATCAGCGGCCTCCGCCCAGTCGCAACGAGAGAGAGAGGAGGAAGGGAGGGGGGGTATGGTGGAGAGTGCGTGTGTGTTGAACAGCAGGGAGGAGGATTCTCGAAGTGTGTGCCAAATATTAATAATTAATCAATTAATATTACACACCATACAAACAAACATGCCTGACAGTCTACTCCATGTGAAAAAATCAGATTAAATCAAATAATCAATTAATCACATAATTCTTTACAAATCAGTTTCACCAAGAAACCATTGCTCTGATACCAATTGCTGGCAATTGGATCTTATGGTGAACACGATTCGAAAAGAAAACAAGTAATTAAAACAGCGGAAGCATAAAACGATTACCTGTCTTCTGGTTTGGTGTAGTGGATGATGATCTGAGAAGAACACCTCTTGTCTTCTGCAGTATTACCCAAAGTCAACTCGCTGGTGTTGTGTGGTCAACAATCCCCAGAGAGTTCTCAATCTGTTCCTGATCTCTTTCTACGTAAGAGGCGCAGAGTTAGGTTATTAGGAACTGAGACAACTTATATATACTTGGGCTACTGTAGGGACCAGGAGGAGAAATTGGGCTGGGCCTCAATCAGATTTAATTAACCAAGCTTAGCCCAAAGCTTTTAATTAAATCCAATAATAATAATATAGTCCACTAAAATATTATTACTGCACTACCCATCCAATCCCAAATTATGTTCTGGGCTCCTTCTTATTATGAGCCCGATAGTCTCCCCATGTTTAAGATACACAATGCCCATTAATTAATTAAGTTACTGACAACTCAAATTAATTAATATCTCATCCGAGAGTAGTACCACTCAACCTTATTATCATGCCAGAAATTAATCCACTTGCAAGATTTACATGATAAACCTTATGAGCTCCTCAAGGGGACATCATCAACCTATGACGGACATGGTTTCCTTCTACAATCAACAGCACACCATAGAGACAGCACTACTTCCCAACTCACCGAGTTTGTTGATTTAATTCATTTAAATCTCACCCATTGATGAATCAAAGAAATACATACTGCCCTACGTGTCGAAGTTATTGTATAGGGATTAAGAGCATGGACATCCATAATAACAGAGATCAAGTTCTTCTATATAGACAGTACAAGTCGAATGATCTCAAGCGGTCCTACTCAATACACGCTAAGTGCACTAATGTGATTCTATAGTCAAGACAAACTAATTCCAAATCACACTACAACCATACCGATAGATAGTCCCCGTCTATCTTGGTTGTGAGCATCTGTTTATACTTTATAAGGAAACCGATAATATGATCTTCCGCGTGTTGTCGCACAACATATTATCTACAGTATAAAGTAAATGGACTTTTGCACAAACAATTTATAATATGCAAAAACGTTTGATCATATGATTCTCATTTCAAATAAAATTGTTATTACATTGTTCAATATAAAAGCGAGGCTTTTAGTATACAAATCTAACAAGGTTGTGGTGATAAGTGATGACAAATTATGATTAAGAATCTCTACACTTTCAAATTGTGACATGTTTTACTTAACTTGTTCAATTTTGAGATGAATGTGGTGTAATAAGTTCCTTAAGGTCCGAGCACAAGCTTGTGAGCATTTGAGCCTCAACCATGCATACATGGTATTTCTTCATGAGTGGATCGGTTGTGTTTGATAAGTTAGAACTTGCTCAAGGACTATAGGAACGAGCCCGATTAGTGGAGATTGGTGAAATGATCTAAGGCCATCCTTGTTATTATAGTCATTGCCATATATGTTCCCTACCATGAACATCATCCTTAGTTAACCATTTTGAGCCTATAAGCCTATTCCTTGTGAATTTAGCACATTACAAGCCTTAGTTACCCATTCAAGCTTATATATACCTTTGTGTGGGTGATTGAGGAGATGGTAGCCAGAAAGGATTGATTGATTAGCAAAAGAAGAAAAAGGACATGGTAAACAAGCAAGAAAAAGGATGAAAAGAGCAAAACAAGAATGCACACGCAACCTCAAAGTAAGAAAGGAGCAAATCAACATCAAAATGCTCAAGTAAACAAAATTCAAAGATAGGAAGCATGCATCAAAAGAAGCTCAATCCAAGGAAAGTTAATGAATAGTGCTTTAGATTGTAAAGATAAGAAAGGAAGAAAAAAAAGTGGAGAAGTTGAGGAAATTAGCCATCTCTTTGATTACTTACACTTGTTGAGTCACTATTATCCATATCTTCCCTACCATACCAAAGAGCCTATCATTACATCCTAATTAAAGACCTTTTTGATTACTAATTGAAACTTTGGTGGTTTGTGAATATAGTCCGCGAGCAAGCTTATAGCGAGTTGAGCCAATCGATTAATGAGTGTGATTTACCTTATTTCAAAAGAGTGTTGAGAGACATTAATATCCATTGTGAGGCTTGGACTTAAAAGGAACTATATTACACTTTATTCTCTTTTGATTGAACTTGTTAATTTCTCATGTCATGATTTTAATGTTGTAGGATGACATAGCATAGTTTGTTGTTATTATTGCTAACGATGTGTTATTACTTATATTCGTTTAGTCTTTTCTAGGTGAAAATTTCTCCTTTTGATTTGTCATTTTCGTTGCTCGGGGACGAGCAACACCTTAAGTTTGGGGGGTTGATTAGAGCTATTTTCACCTAGATTTTAGTGTCTTTTTATATGTGATTTCGTATTATTTTATCCATATTTTATATGTTATTTGGTTGTGTTTGGTTTTTTTATTGAAATGTGTGTGAATGAGCTTAATTCGGAGATGAAAACGAGGGAGAACGAGCCAAAACAGTGAAGAAATGAAGGAGCCAGCACACGAGCCGTGTAGCCAACACGGCCCTGTAAGAGTTGGCCGTGTGGCGACATCTAGTCACTCAACACGGGCAACTTCAGGTCGTGTCCAGTTGCACGAGTCGAGTCGGTAGCACGAGCCATGTCGCCAACACGGCCCTGTAAGAAGTGGCCGTGTGGCGACATCAGAAGAGCCAACACGATCACCCTGTGCCCGTGTTACAACACACGACTCGTGTTGCAGCACACGAGCCGTGTTGCGTAACACGGCCCTGTAAGGCGAGGCCGTGCAGCAGCATCAGAAGACACAACACGGCCACCTCTTGGCCGTGTTGCATAACACGACTCGTGTTTTGTATTTTCCTGCAGAAATTTCCAGATCCTTCTAGAAGCCTCCAAAGGGGTATAAATACCCCTTTATTCAACAATTGGCAGGAGATCCGAAAATCCCATCATCTACACACACATCACACACCATTTCTTCCATTTTCCACCATCATCTTCATCCACTTTCATCCATTTTGTTCCATCTTCATCATCTCCATTAATTCTCCATCAAAACTTCATCCCTTCCATTGGGTGTGAGAGATCTCAAGGAATCAAGAGCTAGAGGTGGAGATCAAGAAGAATAGAAGATTCTCTTCAAGAAATTGATAGGGAAGAATCCATTCATTTTGTATTTCTTTAGATCTAAGACTATGGGTATTTGTAATGAATCATTTACTTGTTTTATTACTTTTATCATGTTAGGCTAATCCCTCTAGTGGGATTAGGAATATGAAGAGCATATTAGATTTATATTATCATGTGGATTAAATTGGTTTTTGATTTAATTGATGTTGATTTCTATTCATGGAGTTTAATTGTCTTGATGTTGTGATGGCATGGTTTGTTATTCATGAATGTTTATTGGTTTAATGAATTGTTGATCAATGGATTATTTGTGGTAATTAAATGCTATAATGATGTTCATGTATGTATTGCTTGGAGTGAGACGGAAACGACCCTCTATAGTATTAGGACGGCATGATTAGACATTGAGTTTGGGTTTGACCGAAAGGATATTTGAATTCAATGAGGGGAACCAATCCATTCGTTGGCCTTAGTACACAAAAAGGGAGAGTTTAATCTAACTAGTACCTAGATGGAAGGGGTTAATGTTGGGCTTTGATCTTAAGTGCTTTTGGGAGTCTAAAATGGATCAACAACCTTTGTAACCCGAAAGGGAGCTTAGGATACAATTGTGATCACCCTTAGTCTACATCAATTGAGTTGAATTCCGTTTGCATGATAATATGAATCGAGTGTGCTTGGATGTTTCTAATCCCATGTTTTTCCATACTTGAATTTTAGCACCCATTTTCTATAATTGTCATTTCTCTTATTTGCTATTCTTATTTACTTGTTACTTGCTTTAGTTGTTAATCAGCTCAAAACCCCCGATCATCTTTACAAAAACAACAAGAACATGAGCTCACGTATTTTGCTAGTCCGAACATAACTCCTTATTGGATTGATAATTTTTCTTGGGATATACTACTACAACGATCGAGTATTCTTGCTCGTGAGTGCACAAAAATAGGCAAACAATCGTGATGAAGAAAATGAGCATAATGATGAAGGAAATAAGCATCATGATGAAGAAAATATGAATCATGATGAAGAAAATATGCATCATGATGAAGAAAATGAGCATCATGATGAAGAAAATATGCATCATGATTAAGAAAATGAAAATCATGAAGAAGAAAATGTGCATCATGATGAAGAAAATATGCATCTTGATGAAGAAAATAAGCATCTTGATGAAAAATGAGTATCATGATGAAGAAATGAGCATCTTGATGAAGAAAATATGCATCATGATGAATAAAATGTGCATCATGATAAAGAAAATAAGCATATTGATAAAGAAAATATGGATCATGATAAAGAAAATAAGAATCATGATGAAGAAATTGAGCATCATGATGAATAAAATATGCATCAAGATGAAGAAAATGAGCATCATGATGAAGAAATTGAGCATCATGAATAAGAAATTGAAAGTCATGATGAAGAAAAATGTGCATCATGATGAAGAAAATATGCATCTTGATGAAGAAAAGAAGCATCTTGATGAAAAAAATGAGCATCATGATGAAGAAAATGATCATCTTGATTAAAACAATAAGCATCACGATGAAGGAAATGAGCATCATGATGAAGGAAATAAACATCACGATGAAGGAAATGAGCATCACGATGAAGAAAATATGCATCATGATGAAGAAAATGAGTATCATGATGAAGAAAATGAGCATCATAAAGAAAATATGCATCCTGATGAAGGAAATGAGCATCATGATCAAGAAATTAAGCATCATGATGAAGAAAATGAGCATCATGATGTTGGAAATGAGCTTTATGATGAAGAAAATATGCATCATGATGAAGAAAATATGCAACATGATAAAGAAAATAAGCATCACGATAAAGGAAATGAGCACCATGTTGAAGAAAATGAGCATCAGGATGAAGAAAATATGAATCATGATGAAGAAAATATGCATAATGATGAAGAAAATGAGTATCATGATGAAAAAAATTTAGCATCGTGATGATAAAATGAGCATCATGATGAAGAAAATATGCATCATGATGAAGAATATGAGCATCATGATGAAGAAAATATGCACCAAGATGAAGAAAATGAGCATCATGACGAAAAAATTGAGCATCATGATGAAGAAATCAAGATGAAGAAATTGAGCATCATGATGAAGAAAATATGCATCATGATGAAGAAAATATGCATCATGAAGAAGAAAATGAGCATCATGATGAAAACATATGCAACATGATTAAGAAAATGAGCATCGTGATGAAGAAAATGAGCATAATGATGAAGGAAATGAGCATCATGATGAAGAAAATATGAATCATGATGAAGAAAATATGCATCATGATGAAGAAAATGAGCATCATGATGAAGAAAATATGCATCATGATTAAGAAAATGAAAATCATGAAGAAGAAAATGTGCATCATGATGAAGAAAATATGCATCTTGATGAAGAAAATAAGCATCTTGATGAAAAATGAGTATCATGATGAAGAAAATGAGCATCTTGATGAAGAAAATATACATCATGATGAAGAAAATATGCATCATGATAAAGAAAATAAGCATATTGATAAAGAAAATATGGATCATGATAAAGAAAATAAGAATCATGATGAAGAAATTGAGTGTCATGATGAATAAAATATGCATCAAGATGAAGAAAATGAGCATCAAGATGATGAAATTGAGCATCATGATTAAGAAATTGAAAGTCATGATGAAAAAAATGTGCATCATGATGAAGAAAATATGCATCTTGATGAAGAAAAGAAGCATCTTGATAAAAAAAAATGAGCATCATGATGAAGAAAATGATCATCTTGATTAAAACAATAAGCATCATGATGAAGGAAATGAGCATCATGATGAAGGAAATAAACATCATGATGAAGGAAATAAACATCACGATGAAGATTTTATCAATCAAAAAGGTTTCCATCATATTTTGTATTTGGGAATTAGGAATGCAGCATTTATGTGTGTTTTTTTTCTTTCATTATTAATCAAGTATTTTTAATATTGGAATGTTTGACATTGAATTTAGATACTTCTAATATATGGATATTATTAGTTGATGAATGAAATATTGTCGAAATGGATGCATTATTTTAAATTTTATTTAAATTATATTATTATATTGTATAAATAAATAAATAAAGCAGGTATTGATATATATGATGAAGCATTCTTAAAGAAAGATATAGATGAATAGCCGATATCTATTCTACCTTATATTTATATCTGTAAAATTCAAAATAGATATCGGTTATGAACCGATATCTATACCTTGAAAATATATCGGCTAATAATTGATATCTATTTACCCTAATATTTAATATCATATCTATTTACGACAGTGAATTTCAAAATAGATATCGGTCATTAATCAATATCTATACTATACAAAGATATCGGTTTTTTATCGATATCTATTCATCAATACATTTAATATCAGCTTATAAATATTGATATTTTCTTCGTAGATATCGGTTAAAAATCGATATCGATTAAATAATCGATATCTATTTAATATACCTATAATATTGCCTCCATTTATAACGGTTGAAAAAAAACTAATAGATATCGGTTAATAACCGATATCTATTCACAGTTTTTTAGTAGTGGGATCCCCCTTGTGGGGTGTAGGATGGATTTGTGGCTCTCTACTCACATGAATAATGATGTAAAATATATATAGGTGTGAGAAAGGAAATAAATAAGGAAATAAAAGATATGAGTGAATCATGGAGTATTATGTGATAAGGGGATTAATTGTGCTCCAAGAAATAGGTAATTTTCGAAAATTCTTAGAAATTCTCACTGACAGCTGCGCGCTTTCACGATTTTAAGCATAACTTCTTCATTCGATCTCCGATTTTAGTGATTCTTTTGCTCACGCGATCCTCTTTTCCTTGGCTTTCTTTAAATATAAAGATCTCACCAAAAGTCCAACATTTGAAGATGTAACAAGTAATATAAATCGGAATAGTCGTGCTGAGCAGAAACAGCTTGCGCGACGTCACCATTTCGATCATAACTTTCTCGTTTGGATTTCGATTGAGGTGTTCCTTACGCCAAAACGATCCTCTCTTTTGTGGCTTTCTAACCATGTATCACACTTCCAGTTCAGAGATCTACATAAACACCAAAAAATTATATAATTTGGACGTGCATTTTTCAGCATTCATACACAAATTGCACCTTTTCTCCAACTTTGCACTTTCAATCCTATTTTCCACCTAAAACACAATAAAACACCTCAATTTAAGACACTTGTGCTAATATATTACAACAATATCAATCAAAAAGGTGTTAAATTGGACACTAAAACACGCTTATTTTCACTCTCATCAATCCCCCAACTTACTCGTTGCTCGTCTCGAAGCAACAAAATAAAAATAAAGAGAGAGAGAGTAAGAAAATTAGCGGGGAAACAAGAATTATGACAAATACCCCATTCAAAATACAATTGTCCTCAACTTAGGTCATGCACCTCTCATTACATGTAATAATTAATTCATAGCATACTAGATAAGACAATCACCACAATCAAACGCTCCATTGACATGTTCTCATGGAAAGTATATATCACTCACACTCAAGTGTAAAAGATGTACATTTATAGGTTAAGGTGTTTACACTCAAATTCAATTCAAGTGCATGCGTAACCATAAGCTTGCCAAATATCTCAAACTCTCCACCACTAAAAGTATGATTCGACAATGGGATTAAAAAGGACTTTTCTTTTGGATGTAATATTGGCTCTTGGTAAGGGTAGGAAACATAAGGATAAAGTGACTCCATTAGTAGGAAATTAAAACCTGAGATCTTTTGTACACCAGATTTTTACACTTCAAGGCTATCCAGCTTCATGCTCTTCTAATTTTCTTTTCTCTCCTATCCTTCAAGCCCAACATACTTTTTCTTTCCTTTCTTTTTTTTTCTCGAGGTACCAATTTCGGGCACTACCTCTAATATCTCGGGGTACCAGTTTTGGGCACTACCCCTAAGCAACTTATTTTTCAGCTCATATTTTTTAGCTCATAATCAGTTGTACAGATCCAAATATTTTATTCCTTCCAAACTCCATGAAAATCAATTCACACACTTTGAAAACATTTAATTCTCCACTAAATATAGAAATTTAAGGCTCAAATAGGATATCAAAGTGACTATCTTCGTAGGTTGACAAAGAAATAAGGCTTTGGGGCTCAACAGGGCTAACTACAGATATAAAATTATTTGGTGGGAAATCATTTGGCAAAGTGACTCATAATTATCAAAGATGGCCAAAAATCATCTCCCATTATCTAACATAACATGCGGTCCCAAGTAAGACAAGAGGCAAGTTCTAGAATACACACACAGAACGATACTCACCAGAAAAGAAATCATGTGATTATGTAACATGATCAACGAGGCTCAAAATCTCACACGGGTTTTTAACAAGTATTGGAGCACCTTTCATGGTAAGTAATATTCCACAAGTACACATAGAACTTCATATCACAATATAAATCAAGTACACTTCCTTCATCAATTTCAAGAGCATATGAATTCAGGCATAATTAAAAATATAAGCTCACATGGATCACCAAAACCAAACTCCATCCTTCCATTCCATGAATTAAAAGCACATATAAAAATTAGAATAAGGAAATGAGGGCACCTAATTTTCTTCAACGTATGCACGAGTTCCTCAAGTAGTTCAACTCAATCAGGTCAAAGCCTCAGTTTACCTGTTTCTATTATCAAAGCTCAAACATACTCATCATCACATGATTCATAAATAATAAAATATGAGAACAATAAGAAAGACTCAATTGACTATCTAATTGACTCCACACACTAGAAACATCACTGAACACTAGGCAAATTGATAAAATTCTACACATCAAAAGTAATTAATGTTTCAACATACCGCAAAAAATCAAATCCCCTAGCAAACATTACAAAGAAAAGATTATACTCTTGGTGCTTCAATGAGGTAATAATATCACACCCCCAAAATTAATAAAAACGTAAGTTGAAAAAAAGTTTGCAAGACATGTAATCGCCGATTAGTAAGCACATTAAATATAAAAATTTCTTACTCACACGAAAGAAATAAAGCAATAAAATAGAAGGGAAAGCCCCCAACAGGCACTCATGTTTAACGTCGGAGAGTCACTACGATTAAACCTTTTAGAACTACTGGATAGGAGGACGGTCTTCACACATCCTCACCTTCAAGTACTTTCTTTCCCTCTTCTTGTCTACACTCAGCACCTCAACTTTCTTTGTCACAAGTATATGATCCTTGGAATTACCTTCCTCACTTGGCTGTTTAGACTCCTCCTTGTCAATCTTCCACTCAAATTCAGAGCCATTTGTCCTATTAAAATCAAAATTAAACAAGTTAGAAACCACATCTATGCTCTTGCATGATTGAGTTTCCATGGGCATCATCATTGCTTGTTCAAGAAAGAAAATCGCATCTTCATTATCCATCTGCAGTCTAAGCTTCTCGACTCTCAACCTCTTTTCTCTTTCCCACTTCTTCTCAACTATAAGCTCATTATTCTGCTCTTGGGATGACTCTGGAATGTTCTGAATAATGGGTATAGCATTCGGTATCAAAATGGGTATTGAACCAAACTATTCGACCTCTGCTCGACCAGTCTCTGCTCGACCAAAAAGAACTGGTCGAGCAGATACAGTTTAGTCGAGTAGCATTCCTGATCACGAGCTTTCATTTGCCATATGTTTTTTGACCTCCATTCAACTTGGGTAGTAAGGTCGAATGGATGGATTCTGGTCGAGCAAGTTGCTCGATCGTGAGCTCTCATCTCCCATGCGTTGTTTGACCTCCATTCGACCAAGGTGGTCTGGTCGAATAGAAGAGTGCAAGTCAAACGGGACACCTGAAAACAGAGCATCGTAATTCTTTTTTTTCAAAGTTTGCTCGACCTCCATTCGACTTTGGTACTATGGTCGAACAGAAGGCATTTGGTCGAGAAAACTACCTTGTCATGAGCTTCCAATATCATTGCATTGCTCGATCTCCATTCTACCATCAGGTCAGGTCAAACAGACTTGGTTTGGTTGAGCAACTTCACTGTTCCTTTCTTTTTCACTCACTGGCATCATCGGACCTTCATACTGCATACCTGACCTCAATGTGATGGTATTATTCTCCAATGTTTGTGTTAATTGATCCACATTTGCGGCCATCTGCCCCATAATCAAGGTAAGGTCCCTCAACTGCATAGATAAATCTGCATGATCAATATTCATGGTATCCTCAAGACGACCAACCCTTGCATCATTCTCAGCCATGTATCAATTGAACATATCTTCAACACTAGCCTTCACTTCTTGCTGCTGCATACTAGGCCCCCTTAGTGTCAACTCTGTAATCTGCTTCTGTTGGGACTCTAGTAGCTTGTTGATGTTAACTAGACAAGAGACGATCTCATCATCCTATTTGGCTTTACCACTTGATGCTCAACCTGTGCTACCTTGCCAAATACATATGATCCTCTATCTCTCTCTATAGTCCAGTCATGTGAATTCATAAAGATGTCTTCAAACAACTTTTCTGCTTCAAGTGCTGTCTTGGATAACAGTGCTCCACCTGATGATGCATCAATAAAAACACGCGACTCACAATCCAATCCATTGTAGAAGATGCTTATGTATTCAGCCTTAGACATCCCATGTTGTGGGCACCTCATAAGCATATCTAAAAATCTATCCCAAGCCTCATAAAATTTCTCACCCAGATTCATAATAAATTGGGTGATGACTTGCTTCATTCTTAAAATTCTTGAGGGTGGCATGTATCTCTCCAAGAACTTCTGCTGCAGTTGGTCCCATGTAGTGCAGTCGGCTGCATAAAGAGTCTCATACCAAGCTTCCGCCTTATCAAATAATGAAAACTTGAATAGGGTGATCCACATAGCGTTATCATTAGCTCCAGCTCTCTTTTCGGTATTTTCATAACCTAGAAATCTTTTATGATGCTAATATGGATCTTCAAAGCAACCTCCAGAAAAGGGATTCGTTTCCACCATGTTAATAAGAGCGGGATGTATCTCAAAATCATCATCTTCCCCCCTCACTCCTATCAACCCCATGTTGCCAATCCCATAGTTCGTGAAAATTTCACTTATGGTAATATTATCCGGATTCTGCCTTGCTCTGGCCATGCTTAGCTCAATGTGTTATTACTTCTTTCCTTCCTCTCCTTTTCCTAGTGCACAAGTACCTCAGAAAAATTTAAGGTTAGATAAAAATAAATAATCACTAATAGAAGTCTTAATCAACTAGAAATAATAAACTAATAATAACAGCCGTTCCCGGCAACGATTCCAAGAACTTGATGCGCGTTTTATTTGAATGCAAATTTAATCCCCTAGTAAGGATATCAATTGCAGCTTAAGCAAGCGACCAAGTGAATATCAAAACCAAAGGACGGCGTATTATCAATTTACTTATTATCTAAATTAATTAAGATGAAAGGTAATAAAGTTGATGGATTTAATTAACAACTACTAAACAATTAAATTAAATAACAAGTAAAATAAATAACACTGGAAGAATACGAGAGTGGATCAAGTAGGAGAATAGGTAGCTCTAGGGTAATCCAGTTTTACTACTTAACTTCCCTCTCATGTGTTGGCCGACTCTGCCTTGTGGACTATGGACGCATCACTAAACCATGCAAATCTACTCTATAGACACAAGTATATATGCTTGTAACACGTGTGAATAACCTCGGAGCAAGAGACGTAATTTCACCTCCTTTCTAGGTACTATCAGTATCAATTATTTTTCATGTCTGGAACCTTACCCGATATGATCTCCCTTTATAGGTACTATAAAATTACCCTCTTTATCCTGCTTACTAACCCGAATTTAGTTCAATTAATAAACATCATATATTATTGTTCTAATGAAGCTTCGGAGTCATCTCACTTAGAATCATAACATGGAATCTTGTTCAGCGGTGAACGCACTCAATCTACAACCAAGATATATATTCAGACTCTATATACTAATTGAAGACGCACAAAACGACCATGAATATGGATTAAAAATCACAATCGTATATAAAATCAATTCACAAGTATTGTTGTACGGAGGACACACAAGAGAGTTTAATTAATTCATAAAACCTTCAAAACCCTAGATCTACTAAAACGGTTCTTGCCCATGATGTTACGAAGAACAATCATGAGGTTAGATAGATCTTACCCATAGTCTGGAAAATTAGAAAATAAAAGAAAAGAATTAGGAAAACCCTTGGTATAGAAGTCTCCTTCCTTCTCTCTTCCGTCTCTTCAAATCATCTTGATTCTCCTTCTTGGATCCACAGACGAATCTTCACGGTGATAGATGGATGGAGGAAAGGATGTGGATGATGCATATGGTTAGGGGGTGATCCCCCCTTATGGGGTGTAGGATTGATTTGTGCTCTCTACTCACATGAATAATGATGTAAAATATATATAGGTGTGTGAAGGGAATTAAATAAGGAAATAAAAGATATGGTTGAATAATGGAGAATTATGTGATAAGAAGATTAATTGTGCTCTAAGAACTAGGTAATTTTTAGAAATTTTTGGAAATTTTTGGAAATTCTCCTTGGCAGCTCCGCGACTTCACAAATTTAAGCATAACTTCCGCATCCGATCTCCGATTTTAGTGATTATTTTGCTCACGCGATCCTCTTTTCCTTGGCTTTCTCTGAATATAAAGATATCACCTAAAGTCTAACATTTGAAGATGTAATAAGTCATGTAAAGTGGAACAGTCGTACTGAGTAGAAACAGCTTGCACGACGAAACCATTTCGATCATAACTTTCTAGTTTGAACTTCGATTGAGGTGTTCCTTATGCCAAAACGATCCTCTATTTTGTGGCTTTCTAACTATGAATCAGAATTCCAATTCAGAGCTCCACATAAACACAGAAAAGTTACATAAATTGGACGTGCATTTTTCAGCATTCATACACAAATTGCACCTTTTCTCCAACTTTGCACTTTTGATCCTTTTTTCCACCTAAAACATAATAAAACACCTCAAGTGCACCTTTTTCTCACATATATTGAATATAAGACACTTGTGCTAATATATGACAACAATATCAATCAAAAATATGTTTAATTGGACACTAAAACACGCTTATTTTCACTCTCATCAATCCCCCAAACTTACTCGTTGCTCGTCCCGAGGAAACAAAATAAAAATAATGAGAGGGATATAGTAAGAAAATTTGCGGGGAAACAAGGATTATGACAAATACCCCATTCAAAATACAATTGTCCTCAACTTAGGTCATGCAACTCTCATTATATGTAATAATCAATTCATAGCATACAAGATAAGACAATCACCAACAATCAAATGCCCTATTGACATGTTATCACGAAAAGTATATATCACTCGCACTCAAGTGTAAAAGATTTACACTTATCAGTTAAGGTGTTTACTCTCAGATTCAATTGTGCATGCGTAACCATAAGCTTGCCAAATATCTCAAACTCTCCATCACTAAAAGTATGATTCGGCAATGGGATCAAAAAGACTTTTCTTTGGGATGTAATGTTGGCTCTTTGGTAAGGGTAGGAAACATATGAATAAAGTGACTTATTTAGTAGAGAATTAAAACCGAAGATCTTTTGTACTGCAGATTTTTACACTTCAAGGCTATCCAGCTTCATGCCCTTCTAATTTTCTTTTCACTCCTTTCCTTCAAGCTCAATATACTTTTTCTTTCCTTTCTTTTTTTTCTCGAGGTACCTATTTCGAGCACTACCTCTAACATCTCGAGGTATCAGTTTTGGGTATTACCCCTAAGCAACTTATTTTTCAGCTCATAATCACTTGTACAACTTCAAATATTTTATTCCTTCCAAACTCAGTGAAAATCAATTCACACACTTTGACAATATTTAATTCTACACTAAATATAGAAATTTAAGGCTCAAATAGAATATCAAAGTGGCTATCTTCGTTGGTTACCAAAGAAATAAGGCTTTTGGGCTCAAAAGGGCTAACTACAGATATAAAATTATTTGGTAGGAAATCATTTGGCAAAGTGACTCATAATTATCAAAGATGGCCTAAAATCATCTCCCATTATCTAACATAACATGCGGTCTCAAGTATGATAAGAGGCAATTTCTAGAATACACACACAGAACGATACTCACCAGAAAAGAAATCATGTGATTATGTGACATGATCAATGAGACTCAAAATCTCACACGGGTTTTAAACAACTAATAGAACCTTTCATGGTAAGTAATATTCCACAAGTACGCATAGAACTTCATATCACAATATAAATTAAGTACACTTTCTTCATCAATTTCAAGAGCATATGAATTCAGGCATAATTAAAAAATATAAGCTCAAATGGATCACCAAAACCAAACTCAATCCTTCCACTCCATGAATTAAAAGCACATATAAAAATTGGAATAAAGAAACAAGGGTACCTGATTTTTCTTCAACGTATGCACGAGTTCCTCGAGTAGTTCAACTCAATCAGGTCAAAGCCTCAGTTTACCTGTTTCTATCGTCAAAGCTCAAACATACACATCATCAAAGTATTTATAAATAATAAATATGAGAATAATAAGAAAGACTCAATTGACTATCTAATCGACTTCACACACTAGAAACACCACTGAACATTAGGCAAATTGCAAAAAATTGACACATCAAAACCAATTAAAGTTTCAACATACCGCAAAAAATCAACTCCCCTAGCAAACATTACAATGAAAAGATTATACTCTTGGTGCTTCAATGAGGTAACCACATCATACCCCCCAAACTTAGTAAAAATGTAAGTTGAAACAAAATTTGCAAGAGATGTAATTGCCGATTAGTAAGCACCTTAAATATAAAAATTTCTTACTCACACGAAAGAAATAAAGCAATAAAATAGAAGTGTAAGCCTCCAACAGGCGCTCATGTTTAACGTATGAGAGTCACAACAATTTAACCTTTTAGAACTACTGGATAATAGGATGATCTTCTCGCATCCTCACCTTCAAGTGCTTTCTTTCCCTCTTCTTGTCTACACTCAACACCTCACCTTTCTTGGTCACAAGTATATGATCCTTGGAATTACCTGTTGGCAATTGGATCGTGTGGTTCAAACGTGATCGTTAGGATTTCAGGCAAACAATCAGCGGAAGCAATTAAAATAGGTTTACCGTACTTCTGGGTTGATGTAGAGGATGAATCGCTGCAGAGAACTACCTCTGATCTTCTACTGTATGTCCCAAGTGTGATCCTGCTGTTGTGTGGGCAACAGTCTGCAGGATCTCTCAATCTACTTCTTTCCCTTCTCACGTCAAAAGAGGCGCAGGAGATCTTAGGGTTCCAAGAGGCTGAGTTTACTTATATACTGGGCTACAGCAGGGATCAGGAGGAGAATTGGAGTTGGGCCTCCATTGGATTAAATATCCAAGCTTAGGCCAAAGCTTATATTTAATCCAATAATAATAATAAAGTCCACTAAATTATTATTACTGCACTACCCACTCCAACCCAAAATTACGTTTTGGGCTACTTCTTATTATGAGCCCGAAGTCTCCCCATGTTTAAGATATACAATGCCCATTAATTAATTAAGTTACTGACAACTCAAATTAATTAATATCTTATCCGAGAGTAGTACCACTCAACCTTATTATCATGCCGGAAATTAATCCACTTGCAAGATTTACATGATAAACCTTATGAGCTCCTCAAGGGGACATCATCAACCTATGTCGGACATGGATTCCTTCTACAATCAACAGCACACCATAGATACAACACTATTTCCCAACTCACCTAGTTTGTTGATTTAATACTTATAAATCTCACCCATTGATGAATCAAAGAAATACATACTGCCCTACGTGTCGAGGTTATCGTATAGGGATTAAGAGCACGAACTTCCATAATAACAGAGATCAAGTTCAACTATATAGTCAGTATAAGACGAACGATCTCAGACGATCCTACTCAATATGCACAAAGCATACTAATGTGATTTTATAGTCAAGACAAACTAATACCAAATCACACTACAACCATACCGATAGAGAGTCCCCGTCTATCTCGGTTGTGTGCATCTGTTTATACTTTATAAGGAAACCGATAATATGATCTTCCACGTGTTGTCGCACAACATATTATCTACAGTATAAAATAAATGGACTATTGCATCATGCATATAAAATAAATTATAAGATGCAATCATTTGATCATATGATTCTCATTTCATATATTGTTATAGCATTGTTCATACTAAAGCTAGACTTTTAGTATACAATCCAACAATCTCCCACTTATAATAAAAAACTATGCTGTCATGTCTTTTGCCATACATCTGATTCCTACTCCCACTACACGACCAATAAAAGCTCTCGCCTTAAGGTCCTTGTAAATGGATTTACTAGGTCATCATCCGATGCAATCTAGGCGACAACAACCTTTCCCTCATCATACGATTTCTCGTAACAGGTGTTACTCGAGCTCCATGTTTTTAATTGCCTTATGGACTCGTGATTCCTTCAAGTTTGCAACTGCACCAATATCATCAATCTAAATTGTGATTATCTTGGGCAAACTTAGAAACACTTCAAAGTCCATCATGAAGTCTCTAGAGTCATATAGATACTTTGGTAGCCTCACAGGCTCCAATTTATCATTTTTCCATTATGGAGTCCGGAGTCTGAAATATATTTCTATATAGCACTCCTCCACATTATGACTCTACTTCCTAAAATTAAACACATAACCTTTGAGGTGAATTTACTGCCGTCCAATCTGACTAAAAAATCCAAATCTACATAATCCACAAGAAGCAGTGAATCTGTTTAGTAAGTCCACATATAATTTCCAGTCCTTCTCAGGCAATTTATATATGTCTTACTACAGTTCATCATTCTTGTTCCGGGTTATGTTTGATACCAACTGTCTATGCCATTGGCAATACAGTTATCCATTTTCGTGCATAGCATTCCTTAGATTAAGCTTCCTTATTCGCCGAAGCATAAGGAACCGCTTTCATTTTCTTTATCTTCTTTTTGTGTCTCAAAGACACATTCACTTAGATAAATTCACATGCTAAACGAGTATGGACTGTATCATTTTATGAAACTTGAGATAAGCATAACATCCTTTATTGGGATCCGTGTTACCGTGATAAAAAAGGATATATTTTGCCCTTCTTAAGTCCTCCATCTCTATCGCTTTATTAACCGTACCCATACACCAGATAATACTCTTTTATTGTCTCCAATGAGCAAGATACTATCTACGTATAGTACAAGAAACACCACCACGTTTCTGTCACTTTTTACAACACACAAGACTCATCCGCTCATTGATTTAAATCCATGCCACTGTTTACCTAATCAAAATAGATGCTTCATGATCACAAAGCTTGCTTTTAGCCCATCGCTGGACACTTTCAAGCTTACTATCAAAATGCTATTAGCACTTTGCAATGAATCACTCCTGTTGCTTCACATAGATGTTTTCCTCAAGACTTCCATTCAGGAAAGCTGTCTTGACATCTATTTGTTGTTCCTCATAATTCAATATGAGCAGCAATAAATAAAAGAATCCGGATCAATATTAGCATAGCTACCAGCGAACATGTTTGCTCATAATCGAACATTTCTTTCTGAGTACACCCTTTCACAATAAACTTTGCTTTCAAGGTTTTCACCTTACCGTATGATCCTCTTTTATTTCCTATGACCACTTCCAATGGCTTTTACACTATTTCGTGGTCTTTCAAGTTCCCAGACTTAATTTGGAATCCGTAGATTCTATTTCAACATTCATTGCAACTTAATAAGATTCCGCATTTTAATCTTGTAGTGCAACGTCGTATCCCTGGGATAATACCATGTTTACTAGGGATCAAGTCTTACGACTTTCCCAAAACATGTATCTCACGGGTTGTCGAATAACCCTCCCACTGCGACAAGGCACTACATGTAATTGTGTATCAGACATGACACGCGTTGCAGTTTACCTTGTGGTATATCCTCTTGTACACTTGATACTTATACTTTGTGTTTTCTTCTCACTACCTTCAGAACAACTCATACATGGGTTTGTGATTTATTACATAGTCCTTTTCCAAAAAAAATCCAGTGTTTGTGTTGACAATCACCCTTCGATCTTTTGAACAAAATAAATCACTCTTCATATTTCTAGGATATCCCACAAACAGACAAAACGTTTTACGAATTACTGTATCTAGGGCATATCCATAAAATGAATTTAATTATTCCAAATAATTCATCATCTATCAAATCATAACCATAAGAGCCTTATTCCTTCTATCCACCGCACCATTCAGTTGGGGCATGCCTGGTGTAGTCAATTTGAGATTTAATATCAACTTCTGATCAATAGCTCCTAACTATCTCAAGAGGTATTCGCCATCATGATTAAATCGTAATGACTTAATATATTTTCCATGACGCTTCACTATACCAGCCTTGCAATTCTTGAATTAATCAAAGAACTTAGATGTCACGCCCCGACCCCAGACAGAACGTGACAACCGCCACGTTAACCATAAATTTCGTGGAATGGGAGCACTCCACTCCACAAAGTTTATAGAAAACGTAAGGCTTGCTATCAAGTACCCGTAGAACTGAACAACTGATAACAACGGGTACAACCTGAGGACATCATCTCATAAAGTATCAACAAGGATTTACAAAGGAACAAAATACAATGATGTAACTCGGTCTGAAGGAAATATACACAAGCGATCTAACATCGCGAAAGTAAAAAAAATCAAGGGGTACCAGATATGAACTATACAATCTCGCCAATGGATCCGCCAATTTATACACAAAAAGAAGAGTACCCAAGCACTGATTGGATGACGAGCAAAAGATAGGCAAACCTCCAACCAAAAGATATCAACCGCCTGAAAAGGAAAGGAATGGTGGAGGGTGAGCAAAACCACTAGCTCAGTGAGGTGATAAGCCGATCACGCCAACCCTTATACGAAGTATGTACTCACGTTCAAGACTTATAACTTGAAATCCAACATTTGCGTTCCACATCAAGTATTTCTTACACAATATACAAATTTATGAAAATAAAACCTCTATACGTATTTAAAAAATAACACATTTAGTTCAAACAACATGTTAACACATAAAAGACGCATGGGTAGCCAATATCCTCCTCGAACTGAGCTCTCCGTCGAGAGTCAGTCCGAGCCCGTCACCGTTACTCTAGACAAAATAAAGGTTAATGCTCTTTCTCAACATATACCAAGTACCACAATTTAATATCAATGAGATCCTTGAAATGATAAAACATGTAAACATATATAACATGCGTGTCCCACACCGGTGACGTTGACTGAGCCTATAATAGGCTATCCATCTAACGATCACCTTCCAGAGTATCAATATTTGGCAAATAGACAGGTGCCTCATTAGATCTAACTCACCCAGGTTTGCTAAGCCACGAGCGATTAGTTTGTCACTCTAACTCACCCGAACCGCGACTATTCGGGCTACTTAATCAATGTCGCTCCAACTCACCCGAACCGTGACCAATTTGGGCTACTTAACCTTAGTACCAGATATGCATATAAATCATCAAATGCATAACAACTCAAGTCACAAGATTATCAATAGATTAATCCTCAAATACTTCACAACAAATGATATCATATATCGAGCCAGCAAGGCTCTATAAATTAAAACAAACAATACCCGTAATACATGGCTGACAGGACTCTATATGAAATAATATAAGATAATCAATGGACCATATCATGCCAATCAGGCTCAACCTAGAGCAATTGAGCCAATCAGCCTCTTTACCACATAACACATCACCAAGTAATTTTCTTATCAAGTAAGTAAAGAAAATAAATGCAAACTTGTCAAGGGTCCACACTTCCCACAAGAGAAGGCATTCCCGAATTATCAACTCACAAGAAAATGATTAACTCTCTCCGAAATCTAAAGTTATTCCCTTGCCCTTCGACGATTGATCTTACCTAAAAAGTAGATAAGCAAATGAATACAAATCAATATACATAGAAATTGATATTAAGTAAAGGGCAGATCGTAACTCCTCAACACCAACTCTGAGTCTCACATAACCCGGTTCATATCATTTCTCAAATGAAACGATAGGAAATAAATTTGAATTTGACATAACAAATTCTGAAATTTTCCATCCTGCGGCAGTTCACGAAAAAAATCATAACTAATTGTATATAACTCGGATTGAGGCGTTTCAAGTGGCTATGGAAAGCTAACAAACTCAGCTACATACAGAAATTGACTTTGCAAATTTCTGAGGGCAATAGATATGCCAAAATTAGTTCGGACAGTGGCTACGAATCACCTAGAGGCAGTTTACGAAAAAATTCATAACTAATTGTAGAAAAATCGGATTGAGGTGTTTCAAGTGGCTACGGAAAGCTAACGAACCCAGCAACGTATAGAAATTAAGTTGCAACTTTCTAAGATCAATAGCTATGTCGAAAGTAGGTCGAACAGAAGCATACGAATTTCCCTTTACTATGAAGAAACCCAACAAAATCACAAAATCATGGAGAAAGGAAGATTAATTGACATATTACTTACCTTAACACACTTATACACCAACTAAAATGAGAGTTATATGGGAGAATTTGATCACAAGGGTTTCTCCTCTTCCTTTCTCTTCTTTCCCCCTCCTGGATGTTCTAGAAGCCCTTTCTTATTTCTTATCTTCCTTTCTCCTTTTTATTCTATTTTTGACATATATTGTTGGGGCTATTGATGGGCTGGGCTTATTAATAGATTAAGCTATTTAAGTGAGTTAGACTTTGGGCCAAAAATAAATATATAGATTTTGGGCTCTAAAAGCAAATTCTAGTTGGGCTAAAAATAATTAAATAGATTTTGGGCTCTAAAAACAAATTCTAGTTTGGGCTGATATATTATAAGGTTTGGGCCAAAGATAAATAAATTATTTTGGGCTTTTAAAAGTTGAGGCAAGACATTATAAGGTATCCAAACTCCTCTAAAAAGTTTCGTCCTCGAAACGTAAACGTACCTAGAGATGAAAAGGGATGTGGATGTTGTTGACGCATAACAGACTCTGGCTCCCATGTTTCTTCTTCAATTCGATCACTTCTCCATAGAACCCTCACCATAGGAATGGATTTATTACGAAGCATTTTCTCTCGACGATCCACAATTTGAACAGGTTGGACTTCGTACGATGGATTTTCCTTTAATGCAACTGGGGGACATTTGAGCACATGTGAAGGATCTGGTTCATATTTTCTAAGCATAGAGACATGGAAGACATCGTGAATCTTTGACAATTTTGATGGTAGCTCAAGTCGATACGCGACACGACCAATCCTTTGCAAGATGGTAAACGGGCCAATATACCTCGGACTTAACTTTCCTCGATGGTGGAATCGCAGCACGCCATTCCACGGAGAAACTTTCAGAAACACTTTTTCTCCTACATTAAACTCCAACTCGCGCCTCCTATTATCTGCATAGCTTTTCTGTCGATCTTGTGCTGCTTTAAGTCTGTCTCGAATAAGTTGTACTTTTTCCTTTGCATCTTCGATAAGCTCTACTTGTTCGATTTATCTCTCACCAACCTCATCCCAAAAGTGTGGTGTCCAACACTTTCGGCCATAAAGAGCTTCGTACGGGGGCATTCCATTGCTTGAATGATAACTGTTGTTATAAGCGAACTCCACCAAAGTCACGTGCCTATCCCAGCTACCTCCCAAATTCAACACCACTGTACGTAGCATGTCTTCTAGCGTCTGTATAGTTCTCTCTGAGTGTCCATCAGTCTGTGGATGAAATGAATCACTGAATAGAAGTTTCGTACCCAACGACCTTTGCAGACTTGGCCAAAAATGTGAAGTGAATCGTGGATCTCGATCAGATATGATTGACACTGGTACTCCATGCAATCTCACGATTTCATCCACATATAACTTGGCAAGTTTCTCTAAAGTCATTGGTGTGTACCGGAAGGAAATGTGCCGATTTCGTCAAACGATCAACAATGACCCAGATTGAGTCATGACCCTTTTGCGTTCGAGGCAAACCGAAAATAAAGTCCATCGTGATGTTCTCCGATTTCCACTCAGGAATAGGTAGTGGTTGAAGCATACCGGCTGGTCTTTGGTGTTCCGCTTTTATCTGTTGGCATGATAAACATTTTGATATGAATTCAGCAACGTCCCGTTTCATACCTGGCCACCAATAATGCTCCCGAAGCGTTCTGTACATTTTGGTACTACCAGGATGCATCGCATAAGCTGAAGAATAGGCTTCCTCAAGAATAGCTCTTCGAATATCAAGTTCTGATGGAACACAAACACGATTTTTAAAAGTAAGGAGTCCGTCATCCTGAATCTGAAATTCTATTTCTTTTCCTTGCTTTAGCTTCGCCATCTTCTGTTGTAAATGAACATCATGTGATTGTCTTTTTCGAATTTGCTCGAACAAAGTAGGTCGAACCTCAAATTTGGCGATTAGAGCGGAATCATTAGACTTTTCACAATCGAGCGAAATGCGCAAAGATTTAAACTGCTCCAATATAGGAAGATAAGAAGATCGAATCGAAGCAAGTGAGGTAGAAGACTTTCTAGTCAAAGCATCTGAAACAACGTTTGCCTTGCCAGGATGATAATCAATGACTAAGTCATAGTCACTAATCAACTCCATCCATCGCCTTTGCTGGAGGTTGAGTTCCTTTTGCATGGTGATATACTTTAAGCTTTTGTGATCAGTGAAAATTCTACAAGTTGCACCATAAAGATAGTGCCTCCATATTTTCAACGCAAAGATGATTGCAGCCAACTCCAAATCATGTGTGGGATAATTTTGTTCATTCTTCTTCAATTGCCTTGAAGCGTAGGCAATAACCTTTCCTTCTTGCATTAGAACACATCCTAACCCTTGTCGCGAGGCGTCGCTATAAATGATAAATTCTTCAATTGCCGGGTCTGGCAAAGCAAGAATAGGGGCTAAAACGAGTCGTCTTTTCAATTCTTGAAATGCCTCCTCACACTCTTCACTCCATTCAAATTTTACCCCTTTCCGAGTCAATTTAGTCAAAGATGAAGCCAGCAACAAAAAGTCTTTGACAAATCGTCGATAATATCCAGCTAATTCCAGAAAGCTACGAATCTCTATCACGTTCTTTAGATGCTCCCAATTCAGTATAGCTTGAATCTTCACTGGATCGACGTAGATTCCTTCTTTAGAAATGCGATGACCCAAAAAGCTTACCTCACGAAGCCAAAATTCACACTTCAAAAATTTAGCATAAAGCTGATTTTCTCTAAGAACATTCAAAACAATTCTTAGATGATGAGAGTGCTCGTCGTCTGATTTAGAATAAATAAGGATGTCATCAATGAAGACGATGACAAACTTATCTAAGTACGGCCGAAAGACCCGATTCATAAAATCCATAAAAGCTGCAGGAGCATTTGTTAGTCCAAAAGGCATAACACAGAATTCAAAATGACCGTATCTAGTACGGAAAGCAGAATTAGGGATATCAGATTCCCTAATCCTGAGTTGGTGATAACCAGATCGCAAATCAATTTTTGAGAACACAGTTGCTCCTTGCAATTGATCAAATAGATCATCGATTCTCGGAAGAGGATATTTGTTCTTGATTGTCACTTTATTCAACTGACGGTAGTCGACGCATAGGCGAAGTGATCCATCTTTCTTCTTGACAAAAAGAACTAGAGCACCCCACGGAGATGTGCTAGGTCATATGAACCCCTTCTCCAATAATTCCCCAAGTTGTGTCTTGAGTTCCTTGAGCTCAGCTGGCGACATTCGATATGGAGTAATTGATATAGGTGTGATTCCAGGAAGTACGTCAATGGAAAAATCAATCTCTCGATTCGGAGGCTTTCCTGGTAAGTCTTCAGGAAAGACATCAGAAAATTCGTTCACGATCGGGATGTCCTCTAGTTTAGTCTCAGGAAGAGAAGTGTCGATGACAAATGCCAAAATGCCTCACAACCCTTGCGCATTAATTTATGCGCAGACAACATTGAAATAAAAGAGAGTGGTCTCTTTTGAAGTTCACCTTTAAAAACAAGTTCTCGGCATCCTGGTCTACGGAAAATAACAAGCTTCTCGTGGCAGTCGAGAATCGCATGATGAGAAGAAAGCCAATCCATACCAAGAATAACATCGAGATCGATCAAAGGCAATGGTATCAATTCAGCTTCTAGAATGACATCCTTAATCTTCAATGGGCAACCAAGGAACACCGAATCACGAATTAGACGCTCTCCAAGAGGGGTATAAACTATGATTTCAGGTGACAAATGAGAGATAGGATAATTTAAGATCGCAGCAAGGTCATCCCGTATATAAGACCTATTAGAACCTGGATCAAATAAAGCATAGACCTGATGGTCTCCAACAGACACATGGCCTAAAGAAGTAAGATTTCATAAGATTATGAGTTAAAAGTTCGGAACGATAAAATTTCTTACGAATGTCTTATTCGTAATCAAGTGGCATAATGAGGCAGGGGTTAGATCAAGCATGTAAAAATACTCGAATTATAAATTACCTGTCACAACCTTCGGATCTGATCGAGCCTCTTCCTGGGAAATATGAAATACTCTAGTTTGATTCTTTCCTTGCATAGGTGATCGAGTGCTAGGGCCTCTTATGGTATCAGGTACTCTGGCAGCTGCTGATCGAGTATCTCTGGGTGTAGAATATACTGGTCTACCACGAGGCTAACTAGAACTCTGACCGCTCGCTCCCGTAAGCTGGGGACAAGAACCTTGCATATGCCCCAGTTGTCGACACTGATAACATACCTGAGGAGCCTTGCAGGGGCCGTCGTGATAATTTAAGCAATTTTGGAACTTGCGATTTGCACCAACCTATCCCGAGACATTGCTCCCACATCTATTAAACTGCTCTCGAGGCTGAGGAAAACTAGTGGATACCGAATTAGGTGCGCTACGCAAAGATCCCACACCCCTATACATCTTCAATGCATTTCCTGGAATTGCGCTCCCTTGCCTTTTCTTTTGAGTTCGCTCTGCAAGCTTATGTCTCGCTTGAACTAAACCTTCTACCCTTAGAGCTTCTTCTACGAGCTCGTCAAGACTCTCGTACTTGTCTCCAGACTTGATGCGATCTCGAATATTTAGATTAAGACCATCTTCAAATCTCTTGCATAAGTCTCTCGTCGTATATGACTCAGGAGCAAATTCTTGCAATTCAAGAAACTTACTTTCGTAATCCACGACCGACATAGTGCCTTGAAAGAGGTTGAAGAACTCTTTCCTCTTTTGATCCTTGATGTACTGAGAGAAATATCGATCTTTGAATCGTTCCACAAAGATAGGCCACATAATAGTAATAGAAGTTATCTCCTTTAGATTCTGCCACCATCGTCGTGCGTCTGGGCCTAATAGCTTGGTCGTAATGACCACACGATAACATTCTTCAATCATCAGGGTATCAAAGGTCTCTGTAATCTCCTTTAACCATGCGCCCGCTTTAGAAGCATCTCTTGCACCGTCAAATTTTGAAGTTCCCATGCTCTCAACTGCTTTCACAAAATCAGGTATAAAAAGTGCACCTCGAGAAGTAGAACCTCCTAAAGCCATTCCTGGGGTAGAAACTGGGTCATTGGATGTGGGTTGAATCGGTTCATTAGCGTGAATAACGTCCTCAATGACAGTCATAGTTGTAGGAGCCATCGTAGTTGGTGGAACACCATGTATTCGAATGTGATCATAATACAACTTGTACTGCTCTGGTGTCATCATGTGCTCAACACGCAACTGAGCTCGTGGTTGCTCTACCTGGGTAACCGGCACCCTATGATCAGAATTGTTAGGGTCCGTAGAAATTGGATGAACGACATGATCAGAAAAAACATGTCCTTGAGGACTCGAAGGATCACGAGGGGTGCGTCCTCGACGTCGAACTGGAGGTGCCATAAAGACTGAAAGAAAAATACAATGTAAACATCAAGGTAATGCGATACCTTAGAAGGACATAGAAACAAAATTGCATCCATTGGCTCGACTCGAAGAGAATGAGACTCATATAACCAGGCTCTGATACCAAGAAAGTTGTCACGCCCCGACCCCAGACAGAACGCGACAATCGCCACGTTAACCATAAATTTCGCGGAATGGGTGCACTCCACTCCACAAAGTTTATAGAAAATGTAAGGCTTGCTATCAAGTACCCATAGAACTGAATAACTGATAACAACGGGTACAACCCGAGGACATCATCTCATAAAGTATCAACAAGGATTTACAAAGGAACAAAATACAATGATGTAACTCGGTCTGAAGGAAATATACACAAGCGATATAACATCGCGAAAGTAAAAAAAACATCAAGGGGTACCAGATATGAACTATACAATCTCGCCAATGGATCCGCTAATTTATACACAAAAAGAAGGGTACCCAAGCACTAATCGGATGACGAGCAAAAGATAGGCAAACCTCCAACCAAAAGATATCAACCGCCTAAAAAGGAAAGGAATGGTGGGGGGTGAGCAAAACCACTAGCTCAGTGAGATGATAAGCCGATCACGCCAACCCTTAAATGAAGTATGTACTCACGTTCAAGACTTATAACTTGAAATCCAACATTTGCGTTCCACATCAAGTATTTCTTACACAATATACAAATTTATGAAAATAAAACCTCTATACGCATTTAAAAAATAACGCATTTAGTTCAAACAACATGTTAACACATAAAAGACACGTGGGTAGCCAATATCCTCCTCGAACTGAGCTCTCCGTCGAGAGTCAGTCCGAGCCCATCACCGTTACTCTAGACAAAATGAAGGTTAATGCTCTTTCTCAACATATACCAAGTACCACAATTTAATATCAATGAGATCCTTGAAATGATAAAACATGTAAACATATATAACATGCGTGTCCCACACCGGTGACGTTGACTGAGTCTATAATAGGCTGATCCATCTAACGATCACCTTCCAGAGTATCAATATTTGGCAAATGGACAGGTGCCTCGTTAGATCTAACTCACCCAGGTTTGCCAAGCCACGAGCGATTAGTTTGTCACTCTAACTCACCCGAACCGCGACTATTCGGGCTACTTAATCAATGTCGCTCCAACTCACCCGAACCGTGAGCAATTCGGGCTACTTAACCTTGGTACCAGGTATGCATATAAATCATCAAATGCATAACAACTCAAGTCACAAGATTATCAATAGATTAATCCTCAAATACTTCCCAACAAATGATATCATATATCGAGCCAGCAAGGCTCTATAAATTAAAACAAACAATACCCGTAATACATGGCTGACAGGACTCTATATGAAATAATATACGATAATCAATGGACCATATCATGCCAATCAGGCTCAACCTAGAGCAATTGAGCCAATCAGCCTCTTTACCACATAACACATCACCAAGTAATTTTCTTATCAAGTAAGTAAAGAAAATGAATGCAAACTTGTCAAGGGTCCACACTTCCCACAAGAGAAGGCATTCCCGAATTATCAACTCATAAGAAAATAATTAACTCTCTCCGAAATCTGATGTTATTCCCTTGCCCTTCGACGATTGATCTTTACCTAAAAAGTAGATAAGCAAATGAATACAAATCAATATACATAGAAGTTGATATTAAATAAAGGGCAGCTCGTAACTCCTCAACACCAACTCCGAGTCTCACATAACCCAGTTCATATCATTTTTCAAATGAAACGATAGGAAATAAATTTGAATTTGACATAACAAATTTTGAAATTTTCCAGCCTGCGGCAGTTCACGAAAAAAATCATAACTAATTGTATATAACTCGGATTGAGGCGTTTCAAGTGGCTACGGAAAGCTAACAAACTCAGCTACATACAGAAATTGAGTTTGTAAATTTCTGAGGGCAATAGATATGTCAAAATCAGTTCGGACAGTGGCTGCGAATCACCTAGAGGCAGTTTACGAAAAAATTCATAACTAATTGTAGAAAAATCGGATTGAGGTGTTTCAGGTGGCTACGGAAAGCTAACGAATCCAGCTACGTATAGAAATTAAGTTTACAACTTTCTAAGATCAATAGCTATGTCGAAAGTAGGTCGAACAGAAGCATACGAATTTTCCTTTACTAGGAAGAAACCCAACAAAATCATGGAGAAAGGAAGCTTAATTGACATATTACTTACCTTAACACACTTATACACCAACTAAAATGAGAGTTGTATGGGAGAATTTGATCACAAGGGTTTCTCCTCTTCCTTTCTCTTCTTTCCCCCTCTTGGATGTTCTAGAAGCCCTTTCTTATTTCTTATCTTCCTTTCTCCTTTTTATTCTATTTTTGACATATATTGTTGGGGCTATTGATGGGCTGGGCTTATTAATAGATTAAGCCATTTAAGTGAGTTAGACTTTGGGCCAAAAATAAATATATAGATTTTGGGCTCTAAAAGCAAATTCTAGTTGGACTAATAATAATTAAATAGATTTTGGGCTCTAAAAACAAATTCTAGTTTGGGCTGATATGTTATAAGGTTTGGGCCAAAGATAAATAAATTATTTTGGGCTTTTAAAAGTTGAGGCAAGACATTATATTAGACATGCAGTGCATCAAATAAATATATTGGTATCTAGAATAATCTTCGAATATTCATAACCATCTCTCGCCTGGATAATATTAGGTTTGCTTGAATCAGAATGAACTAATTCCAACATATATATCTTTGGCTCTACACCCGCCTTGAAAAGGCAGTTAATTATTTTTACTTCCAAGCAAGACTCGCAAGTCTGATAGTTTCCACTTCAGATAAACCTTACGGTCTATCGGCTATCAACTTTTGAATCCTACTCAAGTAAAATGAACTAATCTTAGACGCCAAATGTATGTTTAGTTCATCTTTGAAGGTTCATTTCTCTTACTAATATTAGAAGATGCATTATTAATTACTATTTGTTGCATCTGTGGGATGTACATGATTCAAGAGTATACACATTATCCACCAACGTACTATTACAGATTATAGCCCATTCCTCATCACTATGACCATGTCATTTAAATGAAATAAAGTATCCATCCAATAATGCATTGAAACCGAAATTAAATTCTTTCTATGAAACGTACGTAAAGACAATTTCTCATAATCAATCGTTTATTCTTATCATGAGATAAATAAACAACTCCCACTGCAATAGTCACTACCTTTGTAGTTTTACCCATGTCATAACAATCTTATCCTTACTAAGTGATAAACATTTAGTGATTCCAGTATCTACACAGTTTGTGTCAGTAGATGCCATCACTAATCATGTTTAAACCATTAGTAAATAAGATATTAAACTTGTTCATATCATGATGAAAATGGCTTTCCTTTACCACATACTTTGTCAGAAGTTTCACACCATTTACATCCTCTTGTAATTCAGGTGGAACTTACTCAAAACATCTAGGCAATTATGGAGAATAAAATTGACTTAGGTTTCCCTTTCAACTTCTATTCCATGTATTTCCAATTCATTCATCAAATACTATCATGACCTACTGCCTTTTAAATTACTTAAGTATCCGAAGAGTTACATGAGACCATTATATTTCTATGAACCTCTCATCTCTTCACTAGAAACTTTAATAGGCATGAGACGTCCTTTGTGAGAACACACATGTATTTACTTTAAGCAGTAAATTTCAAAAACAAGATTCTTTTCTAATCATCTAATTAGGCCGAGTAAATTTAATTTCTTTTAGTTAATAATAAGTGAGATAAAATCATTCAAAATTCAGAGAATCACAAATAAATATTCCGATCAAATCTTTGAATTTTATCCTTTAATATTGATTCCCTCAAAACAATATAAAAATAAAATTCACCGACATCTCAAGCACCGTGAGTCTGCAAGCCACGTTAGTGTGGACGTTTACAAACCCGAACATTTACAAGAGAAGGTTTTACCCATTAATTTCATTTGTCAACTTAATTTTATGACAAAATAATTAATAGTCGGTTCCTCTTTAGCCATGCAAATAATAGCAGTGACTCCGTTGGGGAGGATATTAATTATTTACATCTAAGTGTGCACCATTATTTGATCCCAAGTCCGCTGCCCAAGCTTATGTGCCTTACTGTTGGAGAAGTACACACGCGCTCAGATAACTTTCTACAACCATCAATTATATAAGTTTGTACTAGTGAACCGCATATAAGCTCATCCGTTAGGGAGGAAGGTACTATAGTCAACGCGCAAGTTCATATGCATCACATTACAAACAATAATTATTTAAAGAAGTTTGTACCAGTGATCCGTGAATAAACTCGTCCGTTAGGGAGGAAGGCTCTATTGCCAACGCGCAAGTTTACTCACATCACTTACAAACCAATAATGGAGGCCGCGGGAATTAATTTACCAACCCCCTCTCCCACTTAGTTATTTAAAACACCGAGGGTTTTTAACATGCATATAATATATAGAAATAAAATATACATGTTAGCATGCTTCTATTTCAATTAATTTAATAATTAAACCACATAGAACATGCTTCCATGTATAACAATTAATTATCAATTAAAACAATTAAACCAATTTTATATATCAAGAATTAGAGCATTAAAGGATCAGCAATTGGGCCCAGCAAGCCCAACAGCAGGAATAATCACAATAACATGAGCAGCCCATAATTAAATTATGCAAGCCCAAAAAAAATCACTCCTGCAAGTCCCAACTGAACCAGCCCAAAACTTCAGCAAGCCCACAAAAGTCGGCCCAATACTCAGCCAAAACAATAAATCAGGCCCAAAGGCACCGGCCCAATAAACACCTTCCAGCCCAAGTATAAAAGGGCCAAGGGCCTGCCTACCCCATCCTTGTGCCCTAACATCCTCACAGCCGCACAATCAGCATCGAGTCTGCACCGGCGCTACCAGCCACTGCTACCGCCGGTGGCCGCGCCAGTCACCCATATTTGCAGGCGAAAAACGTATCCCTCCAGCGCGCTGCACATCCAGCAAGCTAAATCCGAGTGCTTCTCCTCCGACGCCACAATCTTCATCAGCCGCGACCTGCCATCGCACGGCAGGCACCGCCTGACTCCTGCTCCCGGCGGGTGCCCCGACAGCTGCCGACAGCACCTTGCACCATTGGAGGTACCCGCTGCTTTCGGGGTGGTGCAGTCAGCCCATCGAATGAAATCTGCCACCGATCGCACCGCCCAAGGCCACCACCACCCAGAACAGTATCGATCGGGATCCGCCACTGATCGCGCCGCCCAAGGCCACCACCGCCCAGAATGGTATCAATCGGGATCCGCCACCGATCGCGCCGCCCAAGGCCACCACCACCCAGGACTGTATCGATCGGGATCCGCCGTCACTAGCTTCGTCAGCTTCGCCAGAGCCACCACCTGCCACCGCTCGCCACCGCTTGACGACAACACAGGCGCTCAATCAAACTACAGATCTGCCGACTCCAGCGCCTGCTCCCTCATTGCCACCACCCGGCACTGTCACCCGAACGCCCGCCGTGAGGCTTGCCTAGAAGCGGGTTCTCCATTGACCAGACGCGCGCCGGTCTGTCGATCGCAACTAATCTGCTATGCACTCGTCCGAGTCAGGTTGGACTCACCCTGAACTCCCCGCAACATGCTCGAAACCCGCTGTCCAGGTCAGTTCTGACGCCGTTGTTCCCCACCGTGAACTCACCTGGGAGCTTTACCGGCGTCTCAGATTTGTTCTGCTACAGCAGTCCCCATCTGGAAAAATAGTCAGCCGAGCTAATCCTCCATCGTTCGGTCCAGTCGCGCGTTGGCTTGCCTTGCCGACTCCATCAACGCCAGCCGCCACGATCAACGTGTGTGTGATGTCCATGGGTGGTGTATCGAATCCAGCGAGTTTTGATAATCAAAACGATCATATAGGCAGATTATGCAAATAGGGTTTCATGATAATTCACAATTATAAAAACCCTAATAACATGCTTTCTCTAAAACCACATGGATAGCACATCAAGAATCATGCTATTACAACCAGATCATTTGACATAATCATATAATCATAAAAAAAACACCTAACGTCTCACGTTTCACCACGAAACCTCGCTCTGATACCAATTGTTGGCAATTGGATCGTGTGGTTCAAACGTAATCGTTAGGATTTCAGGCAAACAATCAGCGGAAGCAATTAAAATAGGTTTACCGTACTTCTGGGTTGATGTAGAGGATGAATCGCTGCAGAGAACTACCTCTGATCTTCTACTATATGTCCCAAGTGTGATCCTGCTGTTGTGTGGGCAACAGTCTGCAGGATCTCTCAATCTGCTTCTTTTCCTTCTCACGTCAAAAGAGGCGCAGGAGATCTTAGGGTTCCAAGAGGCTGAGTTCACTTATATACTGGGCTACAGCAGGGATCAGGAGGAGAATTGGAGTTGGGCCTCCATTGGATTAAATATCCAAGCTTAGCCTAAAGATTATATTTAATCCAATAATAATAATAAAGTCCACTAAATTATTATTACTGCACTATCCACTCCACCCAAAATTACGTTTTGGGCTCCTTCTTATTATGAGCCCGAAATCTCCCCATGTTTAAGATATACAATGCCCATTAATTAATTAAGTTACTGACAACTCAAATTAATTAATATCTTATCCGAGAGTAGTACCACTCAACCTTATTATCATGCCGGAAATTAATCCACTTGCAAGATTTACATGATAAACCTTATGAGCTCCTCAAGGGGACATCATCAACCTATGTCGGACATGGATTCCTTCTACAATCAACAACACACCATAGATACAGCACTATTTCCCAACTCACTGAGTTTGTTGATTTAATACTTATAAATCTCACCCATTGATGAATCAAAGAAATACATACTGCCCTACGTGTCGAGGTTATTGTATAGGGATTAAGAGCACGAATTTCCATAATAACAGAGATCAAGTTCTACTATATAGTCAGTATAAGACGAACGATCTCAGGCGATCCTACTCAATATGCACAAAGCATACTAATGTGATTTTATAGTCAAGACAAACTAATACCAAATCACACTACAACCATACCGATAGAGAGTCCCCGTCTATCTCGGTTGTGAGCATCTGTTTATACTTTATAAGGAAATCGATAATATGATCTTCCATGTGTTGTCGCACAACATATTATCTACAGTATAAAGTAAATGGACTATTGCATCATGCATATAAAATAAATTATAAGATGCAATCATTTGATCATATGATTCTCATTTCATATATTGTTATAACATTGTTCATACTAAAGCTAGACTTTTAGTATACAATCCAACATTACCTTCCTCACTTGGCTATCTAGACTCCTCCTTGTCAATCTTCCACTCAAATTCAGAGTCATCTGTCCTATTAAAATCAAGATTAAACAAGTTAGAAACCAAATCTATGCTCTTGCATGATTGAGTTTCCATGGGCATCTTCATTGCTTGATCAAGATAGAAAATCACATCTTCATTATCCATCTGCAGTCTAAGCTACTCGACTCTCAACCTCTTTGCTCTTTCCCACTTTTTCTCAACTATAAGCTCATTATTCTGCTCTTGGGATGGCTCTGGAGTGTTCTGAACAACAGGTGTAGCATTCGGAATCAAAACGGGCATTGAACCAAACTGTTCAAACTCTGCTCGACCAGTCTCTGCTTGACCAAAAAGGACTGGTCGAGCAGATACATTTTGGTCGAGCAACGTGCCTAATTGCGAGCTTTCATTCGCCATATGTTGCTCGACCTCCTTCGACTTGGGTAGTAAGGTCGAATGGATAGATTCTGATCGAGCAAGCAGCTCGATCGTGAGCTCTAGTCTCCCATACATTATTTGACCTCCATTCGACCAAGGTGGTCTGGTCGAACAGAAGAGTGCAAGTCAAATGGTGCATATAAAAATAGAGCATCATAATTCTATTTTTCCAAAGTTTGCTCGACCTCTGTTCGACTTGGGTATCATTGTCGAATGGAAGGCATTTGGTTGAGCAAATTACCTTGTCACGAGCTTCCAATATCATTGTGTTGCTTGACCTCCGTTCGACCATCAGTTCTGGTCGAACATACTTGGTTTGGTCGAGCAACTTTACTGTTCCTTTATTTTCCACTCGCCGACATCATCAGACCTTCATACTGCGTACCTGACCTCAATGTGATGGCATTATTCTCCAATATTTGTGTCAATTGATCGACATTCGTGGCCATCTGCTCCATAATCAAGGTAAGGTCCCTCAATTGCTTAGATAAATCTGCATGATCAACATTCATGGTATCCTCAAGACGATCAAATCTTGCATCATTCTCAGCCATATACTAATTGAACAAATCTTCAACACTAGCCTTCACTTCTTGCTGCTGCATACTAGGCCCCCTTAGTGTCAACTCTGTAATCTGCTTCTGCTGGGACTCTAGTAGCTTGTTGATGTTAACTGGACTAGAGACGATCTCATCATCCCTATTCGGCTTCACCACTTGATACTTACCTTGCCAAGTACATATGACCCTCTATATCTCTCTACAGTCCAGTCACGTGAATTCATAGAGATGTTTTCAAATAAATTTTTTGCTTCAAGTGCTGTCTTAGATAACAGTGCTCCACCTGATTATGCATCAATAAGAACACGCGACTCACAATCCAATCCATAGTACAAGATGCTTATGTATTCAGCCTTAGACATCCCATGCTGTGGGCACCTCCTGAGCATATCTTTAAACATATCCCATGCCTCATAAAATTTCTCAACCAGATTCATAATAAATTGGGTGATGTCTTGCTTCATTCTTAAAACCTTGAGGGTGGCATGTATTTCTCAAAAAACTTTTGCTGCAGTTGGTCCCATGTAGCGCAGTCGGCTGCATCAAGAGTCTCATACCAAGCTTCCGCATTATCAATTAATGAAAACTTGAATAGGGCGATCCGCCTAACATTATCATTAGCTCCAGCTCTCTTTTGAGTGTTTGCATAACCAAGAAATCTTTTAAGATGCTGATATGGATCTTCAAAACAAGCTCCAGAAAAGTGATTATTTTCTACCATGTTAATAAGAGCGGGATGTAACTCAAAATCATCATCTTCCCCCCTTGCTCCTATCAACCCCATGTTGCCAATCTCATGGTTCGTGAAAATTTCACGTATGACAATATTATTTGGATTCTGCCTTGCTCTTACCATGTTTAACTTAATATGTTTTTACTTTTTCCTTCCTCTCCTTTTCCTAGTGCACAAGTACCTCAGAAAAATTTAATGTTAGATAGAAATAAATAATCACTAATAGAAGTCTTAATCAACTAGAAATGATAAACTAATAATAATAGTCGTCCCCGGCAACGGCGCCAAGAACTTGATGCGTGTTTTCTTTGCACACAAATTTAATCCCCTAGTATTAAGAATATCAATTGCAGCTTAAGCAAGCGACCAAGTGAATATCGAACCCAAAGGACGGCGTATTATCAATTTAATTATTATCTAAATTAATTAAGACGAAAGGTAATAAAGTTGATGGATTTAATTAACAACTACTAAACAATTAAATTAAATAACAAGTAAAATAAATAACACTGGAAGAATACGAAAGTGGATCAAGTAGGAGAATAGGTAGCTCTAGGGTAATCCAGTTTTACTACTTAACTTCCCTCTCATGTGCTGGCCGACTCTGCCTTGTGAACTATGGAGGCATCACTAAACCATTAAAATCTACTCTATAGACACAAGTAAATATACGTGTAACACGTGTGAATAACCTCGGAGCAAGAGACGTAATTTCACCCCCTTTCTAGGTACTATCAGTATCAATTATTTTCAATGTCTAGAACCTAACCCGATATGATCTCCCTGTATAGGTACTATAAAATTACCCTCTTTATCCTACTTACTAACCCGAATTCAATTCAATTAATAAACATTCATATATGATAGTTCTAATGAAGCTTCGGAGTCCCCTCACTTAGAATCATAACATGAAATACTGTTCAGCAGTGAACGCACTCAATCTACAACCAAGATATATATTCAGACTCTATATACCAATTGAAGATGCCAAAACAACCGTGAATATGGATTAATAAAGCACAATCATATATAAAATCAATTCACAAGTAGTGTTGTACGGAGAATACACAAGATAGTTTAATTAATTCATAAATCCCTCAAAACCCTAGATCTACCAAAACGGTTCTAGCCCATGATGTTACGAAGAACAATCATGGGTTGGATAGATCTTACTCATAGTCTGGAAAATTAGAAAATAGAAGAAAAGAATTAGAAAAACCCTTGGTGTAGAAGTCTCCTTCCTTATCTCTTCCGTCTCTTAAAATCCTCTTGATTCTCCTTCTTGGATTCACAGATGAATCTTTACAGTAATAGATGGATGGAGAAAAGGATGTGGATGATGATTGGGGGGTGATCCCCCTTGTGGGGTGTAGGATGGATTTGTGGTTCTCTACTCACATGAATAATGATGTAAAATATATATAGGTGTGAGAAGAGAATTAAATAATAAAATAAAAGATATGGGTGAATCATGGAGAATTATGTGATAAGGAGATTAATTGTGCTCCAAGAAATAGGTAATTTTCGAAAATTTTCGAAAATTCTCGGAAATTCTCGTTGGCAGCTGCGCGACTTCACGATTTTAAGCATAACTTCCTCATCCCATCTCCGATTTTAGTAATTCTTTTGCTCACACGATCCTCTTTTCCTTGGCTTTCTCTGAATATAAAGATCTCACCAAAGGTCTAACATTTGAAGATGTAACAATTCATGTAAAGTGGAACAGTCGTGCTGAGTAGAAACTGCTTGCGCGACATCACCATTTCGATCATAACTTTCTCGTTTGGACTTTGATTGAGGTGTTCCTTACGCCAAAACTATCCTCTCTTTTGTGGATTTCCAACCATGTATCACACTTTCAGTTCAGAGCTCCACATAAACACAAAAAATAACACAAGTTGGACATGCGATTTTCAGCATTCATACACAAATTGCACATTTTCTCCAACTTTGCACTTTTGATAACTTTTTCCACCTAAAACACAATAAAACACCTTAAGTTCACCTTTTTCTCACATATATTGAATATAAGACACTAGTGATAATATATGACAACAATATCGATAAAAAAAGGTGTTAAATTGGACACTAAAACCCGCTTATTTTCACTCTCATTATTAATCAACAACAATGTAGAAAGAGAAATAAACACATGAGATATTCGAATTAAGTGAGAGATATAATGAAGATGGAAATTCACAACATGAGCCATGGCACTGCAATGGTTGCCCAAGAAGATTATGAAGATGTTTTCTCTTTAGCAAACCAACTAACCCCACTTTATCGTATCAGTATTTATTTCATCTTAGATTATGAAGTAGGATTTTGTAGTAATATGTTCCGTCTAACCTCATTCATTTATATTCAAGAAGTGCAAGTTGTGTTCATGGTGGATGGGATTACTACTTCCCATGAATAGTGTATGAAGAAGAAACAACCACCCATTACGGTTCTTTAGTGGATATGGTTTTAAGAGACAACTCCCTTGATCTACCAAACCACACCCTTCTTCGAGGTACAATCTTTTCTTGTGAATAAATATATATATATATATATATATTTATATATATATATATATATATCTATACATCTCTCATGTATTACTATTGACATTTCAGAGGGGTTAGAGTATGATTTTGAAAGATGTGAAGTTTATGGTTCTCACCAAATGGGTGATGATCATGTCAAGTACAACACAACTGAAAGGGCAATGTCTGAAAACAAGTGGAAATCCAAAGAAAAGATTAATGATGCACAGAAAAGCTCAGGAAAATATCTCTCAGTTTCATGGAAATAAAAATCCCTTATCCGGATTATATATTAGTAAGATGTTGACAAAACCAATTTACAAGAAGGCGTCACTCAAAAATTGAAGACAAGATAAATGTCATCTGAATACGGGTCCCTCATACAATTGAATGATAAATCGCTCAAGAATTTGAATCTAAAACTTATAGAATTGCATTCACATTGGATTTTAAGATGTCCCAATAGCAAACACATCTTGAATAGATGCATACAGTATGGGAGAACATACGAATTACAGTTTCAGGCAGCATACTAACCTTTGCAGCTTTGGAAATACACGCTGCTGGAGTGACCAGTTTGTTCCACGCTCGTCTCTTTCCCTGAGCTTCGATTACATTGGGCTACTCATCCCACGCTCTGCAATGGCTTTTGCAGATGGGATGAAGAATAAGGAAAGAATTCACTACACTGGCACAGACGGATCACTGGAGGTGGTGAATGCGTATGGGTCAGTTTTTGAGAGACTTGGGGTTTTCTTGAATGCAAAGTAAATGAAGATACAGATTCTTGGGGATAGAAATGGGGAAAGTAAACACAATGTGTACCTTGATTTCATTTTTTTATATTTTCGCCAAAATCAATGTGGAGGGAACTGTAAAATTGAGCTTAATATGTTATCATAGTAATTTTTATTTTTTAATATACCTTATTTTTATTAATTTCTTCATATTTTATGTGTATTAGAGTGGTATTATTGATTTGTTATTAATGTATTTCCTCCGCCCCACCGAAAGATCCCTATTAAATGACCACCTTTGCTGGGATGGAGGGAGTATTTTTTAAATAAATCAATAGTTTAAAGGGCAAGTTTTGTGTGAGACCATCTCATGTAAAGCTTTATGTGAGATGAATAAAAAGTAATCAAATCATTAATGAAAAATGATAATCAATCGATGAGAATTGATAATGATGCAGTGAACTAGTATTACATTAACAATTTATAGTATAAATAAAAAGTGATAACATTTTATAGCAAAGGTGATAATAATTTATATATATCGAAATAATAATATAACTTTTTATGCGTTTCATATAAGAGCTTTCGTGAGATGGTCTCAAACAAATTTTTGCCTAGTTCGGGCTAAATTATAAGTAATGCATAAATAATAGTATAAAAAAATTGAAATTGAAATTCGATATATATATAAACAAAATTTCTCAAACTAAGAGTAATGAAATTATTTTACATGACATAAATGTACTCGCACTGACATTTAACTATATACTATGTTGTACTAAAATTTGGGTACTTTTCCTAGACCTAATAATGATCATACACTCCTGAAAAAAATACGCTGCCACTACTTTTTGTTTAAAGCAAAAATTTCTTCTTGTAATTCATATAATGTTGTTGTACTTGTGGTTCATAATTTAGAAAATGTAGATGATGAGAGTGTAAATTCACGTATTTTTGGGCTATGATTTATGTGAGAATGGAGCACTATTGAGTCTTTTATTGAGATGAATTGGTATGTTTATGGAAAAGGCACGAATCAGAGGGTACAAGAGCTTTTTGAGCATATTTGTACAGGAAAATAGGTCTTAAAGGCTCAGAATTGAAAGACACGATTTTTGAGGTGATTTTCGAAGGTTGTTCGACCTCAGGACTATGTTCGACCATCATCACTTAGGTCGAACAAGGTGGCAAAGTCGAGCAGAATGTGCAGCAACGTACATGGAGCTTGCTCGACTTGGAGATGTTGCTCGACCAGAATCATCTTGGTCGAGCAGATGAGGAAAGGTAAAACAAAATATGGAAAACTTACAGTGAGCTTGCTCGACCATTGCTCGAGTAGAAGGCCTTGCTCGACTAGTCAAGGCTTGGTCGAATGGATTCTCACTACTTCTATTTTTGAAAATTTCAGATTTCTTTTACCAAATTTGACGTGTGCTTCAAGAAAAAGCCCATCCCGAGCCCATAAGGAGGTTCCATGAGTATAAAAGAAGAGCTTTCGCAGGAGAAAAGGGAGGACACATAACATTCATCATCCATCCATCACCGAAACCCTACCATCATCCTAAGGAATCGTGACGAGAGATTCATCTGGCGAGTCAAGTAAGATTATAACAATCAACCATGATTGTTCCTAGATCAATCATGGGCTAGAGCCGCTCCGGTAGTTCTAGGGTTATGAAAGTTTTATGAGTTAATCAAATTTCCATGTGTAAACTCCGTAAAACACTACTTGTGGTTTATTTTATATAAGATTGTACTTTTTAAATTCATACTCACAGTTATTTTTTGCATCATTAACTGTTATGTAGAGTCTGAATACATATCTTGGTTATTGATTTAGTGCGTTCACTACTTAACAGGATTACATGTTATAATTATAAGTGAAGGGATTCCGAAGTCTTATTAGAACTATCTTATATAAATACTTGTTAATTGAATATTATTCGGGTTAATAAGTAGGATAAAGAGTATAACGTCATAGTACCTATAAAGGGAGATCATATCAGGTTAGAGTACTAAGTGCACGAGAAATAATTGATATTGATAGTACCTAGAAAGTGGGGTAAATTATATCTCTTGCTCCAAGGATATTCATACGTGTCATACGCCTGTTTACTTGTGTCTATAGAGTGAACTTGCATGGTTTGGTGAAGCGTCCATAAACCACAAGGCAGAGTCGGATATCAACACATGGAAAGGAAATTAATAAGTAAAACTGGACGACCCGAAGAACTACCTAATTTTTTACTTGATCAGAACCGTATTTTTCCTATTGCTTGTTTATTTAATTTGCTATCTAAATTCTTTGTTATTTAGTTCGTAACTATTCCAAACAAATTTGCCAACATGGTCTTAGTTAATTAGAATAAAATTAAATTGATAATCATCCGTCCCTTAGGTTCGATAATCACTTGGTTGTCTATCGAAACTACAATTGATATCCTTCATACTTAGGGATAATTTTGTGTGTTGAGAAAATGCTCATCAAGTTCTTAGCGCCATTGTCGGGAATGGCATAGATTAATAGTTTATTATTTCTAGTTTAATTGAGATTATATTATTCTTGTTTTTGATTTCTAGCACTTATTCTTCTTAGGTGTATGCTCACTAGATCAAAGACAGGTGTATTAGTGCCTTATAATTTGGATATTGGAGCATCGTCGCGGAAGAAAAAGAAGAAGAAGAAGAATAAGAACTTAGACCCAACTGAAGCTCTCAATTTAAGAGTTGAAGTTGACGTGCTGCATTCGCAAATGATATAAGCTACAACCGAATTTAGTTTGGAAGTAGAGGCAGTCAACATGGCAGCAAATCCTGATACACTTGCCATCCGTGAAGTCTTTAAGAACAACAGAGGAGGCAATGCAGGGCTGTTAGGAGTAAGAGGGACCGGAGCCAATTTTGATTTACACCTTGCTCTTATCACCATGATTGAAAAGTAGTCCCTTCTCTGGGGGAACCTTTGAAGATCCTCAGCAATATCTAATTAAATTCCTTGGGTATGCAAGTACACAAAAAGATGCAGGAGCTCATGAGGATGCGAGGAAGATAATTTTTTTAAGTTCTCGCTGAATGACAAAGCAAAAGATTGGTACGATAATCTTGATGCTGCTGAATGTGATATATGGGAGAAGTTGAAAGTGAAATTCTTGGAGATACATGCCACCTTCAAAGGTGTTCAAGATGAAGCAAGAAATCAATCAATTTGCTATCCATGGTAATGAGAAGTTTCATGAAGCTTGGGACATATTCAAGGACATGCTTCGAAAGTGTCCATAGCATGGGCTATCTAAAGCTCAATATATTAGTATTTTATACAATGGTTTGGATTGAGATTCTCATGTGTTATTTGATGCTTCATCTAATGGAGCATTGCTTATAAAGTCAACCATTGAGGTTGAGAAGCTTTTTGAGGATATTTCGATGAATTCAAGAGATTGGCCCACTGATAGAGTGAGAGACGCTTATGTCCTTGATAAAATAGCACTTGTTGAGCGAACTATGGTGAAGTCGGGAAGAGATGATGGGATCGTCTCTAGCTTGGCTAATATCAACAAGTTACTTGAGTCTCAGCAAAAGCAGATCACAGATATATCACAGAGGGTACCAATGACGTAGCAGGATGGTGGCTATGAAGGAGCTAGCCCAGAGGAGATCAAGGAGGTAAACTATGCCATGGGTTAAAGTATTCAAGGAACTAGGCACCCAAATCTAGGAAACTGGAATTATCAGGGGAATTACAACAATCGTGGCCCCCCAGGTATTTACCAACAACCAAGGAGGCCAGAATTTTCATGGAGTAATCTGAATAATATGGTGCAACCTCCTATCGGTGTTGATCCGGGAGCTAAGGAGGAAGAAGGAAAGCCGGGTTTTGAAGATATGGTAAATAAGTACATGGCGAGGAATGACGTAAGAGTAGATCATCTAGAGGCCAAGTTAGAACAGAAGATTGATGCTAATCATGAGGATTTGTCTAAAAGAGTAAAAGACCTTACGTTGTTGATGGGGGAGATGGCTGAAAACGTAAACAAATTGACTCAAACTATTGAGAAAGGAAAGTTCCCATCTCAAAGTATTGAGAATCCAAAGTCTTGCCATGCCATCACATTGAGGTCAGGAACTAGTACGAAGGTTCGATGATGTCGGCGAGCGAGAACAAAGGTAGTAGGAGAGTTGCTCGACCAAAATTCAGTTATTCGACCAGACCTGCTGGTCAAGCAGAGGTCGAGCAAACTCAGGAGAAACAGAATTACGATATTCTGTTTTCAGATTCGCTGTTCAACCAACACCAGTCTGTTTGACCAGACCATATTGGTCGAAAGGAGGTCGAACAACACCTGGAGAATGAGATTTCTCGATCTACAAAGTTATTCGACCAAGATAGTGCCATTTGACCAGAACAACTTGCTCGAACGGTGGTCGAGCAACACTTGAAGGAATAGAGCTCACGATCGGATAAGTTGCTCAATAAACCCCAATCTGTTCGACCATATCATCTAGGTCGAACAAAGGTCGAGCAGTGTAGTGTAGAGCCCAATTCTATCCTGAATGCTACACCCGTTGATCAGAACAGTATGGTACCATCTCAAGAGCATAACACTGAGGTTATAGTAGAGAAGAAGTGGGAAAGTGTCAAGAGATTGAGAGCCGGAAAGGATAAAGCGGAGAAGGTTGAACGTGATGAATGGGGGATTCCCAAAACAAAGATACCTCTACCGTTTCCTTTCAAGCTTGTCAAAAAGGGATTGGAAGAAAAGCTCAAGAGGTTTTCCAACATCATAAACAAGATAAGTTTGAACATTCCTTTCTCTGAAATGATCTTGGAAATGCTGTATTATGCCCATTTTCTAAAGGATATACTTTTGAAAAAGAGAAGCTTGAACGGAATTTAAACAATAAATTTATCAAAGAATTGTAGCTTGATCATTCAGAGGAAGTTTCCAGCTAAGTTAAAGGATCCGGGAAACTTCATTATCTTATGTGAGATTGGAAAAGGGCCATCACGACGAGCCTTGTGCGATCTTACGGCAAGTATTAATTTGATGGCTTTGTCCATCTTTAAAAGGCTTGGTTTGGGGAGTTAACTCCCACATCAGTTGCTCTACAGTTAGCGGATAGGTCTATGACCTTTTCGAAGGGTGTTATTGAAGATATTCTTGTCAAAGTAGAGAAGTTTGTCTTTCCTGTAGACTTTCTTGTGCTTGAGATGGAACATGACAAGGATAATATACCTCTTATCTTAGGGAGATATTTCCTTGCTACTCCGGGAGCTATGATAGATGTGCAGAAGGGTGAGTTACGATTGCGGATGGATAAAGAAGAGGTCTTATTAAACCTTGACAAAGCAATAATGATGCCCCTGGAGATGAAATGTCATATTATAGACATGGTGGAGGAGATCATGAAGGAAGATATGTCCTTGATCCTCTCAAAGGATCCTTTTGAGACATGCTTGGCGAAGTCTCTTACTTTTCCCACTACGGAGTTAGATGAACTCTCCAACGAGGTATGTATTGATTTCCATGAAAATTTACTTGCTTTGGATATGATAGGTACGAATTGAAAAGGACCAATATTGAAGAAGTGAAGTGGACTAGGAGGTACTTACCATTGGATAGAGAGAGCGCACCTCAAGAAGAGAAGAAAGAGGAGTTGAAAGCGCGACCCGAGCACTTGAAGTATGCCTATCTAGGTGACAATAAAAAATATTCGATAATTGTATCTTCTTCCCTTGATGATGATCAACTTGAGGAATTGTTAGATGTGCTTAGGAAGTATAAGTCTGTGATTGGTTGGTCTCTTGATGATCTAAAATGTATTAGTCCTTCATATTGCATGCATAGAATAAGATTGTTAGATGAGGCCAAGAGTAGTATACAGAATCAGCGGAGGGTGAATCCCGCTATTCAAGAAGTGATTAGGAAGCAAATCCTAACGTGGCTAGATGATGGGATTATATATCTTATTAGTGATAGTCCCCATGTGAGTCCATTGCATGTTGTAGCTAAGAAGGGGGGCATGACTATTGTCAAAGTCGAAGATGGAGAGACATTAGCCACTAGGTTTCCTACGGGATGGCATGTGTGTACGGATTATAGGAAACTGAATGAAAATACATGCAAAGACCATTTTCTCCTTCCTTTAATGGATCAAATGCTCGATCGTCTTGCAGGGTATGAGTTTTATTGTTTCTTGGATGGGTACTCGGGTTATAATCAGATTATAATTACACCTGAGGATTAAGAAAGACTATTTTCACTTGCCCTTATGTACTTTTGCCTTTAGAAAGAAGCCTTTTGGATTATGTAATGCGCCTGCTACATTTCAGCATTGCATGATGGCCATATTTGATGGGTGGAGGTGTTTATGGATGATTTTTCTTTGTTTGGTTCCTCTTTTGATATTTGTTTATCTAACATTGCTACTGTTTTGAAGAGATGCCTAGATACTAATCTTGTCTTGAATTGGGAGAAGTCCCACTTCATGGTAAGAGATGGGATCGTTCTTGGCCATCATATTTCGGCCAAGGGATTGCAGGTGGATAGAGCAAATGTGGTGGCAATTGAGAAGCTTTCACCACCTACTAATGAAAAGGGAGTGCGGTCCTTCCTTGGACACGCCGATTTTTATAGAAGATTCATAAAAGACTTCTCGAAATACTCCAACACCATGATTGGTATAATGGAATGAGTTGGGAATGGAATTATCATTCCCAATTTGATTCCTAAATTCACGCTTGGTGTATTTTAACAATGGGAAACCTGATTCCTTAAGGAATTAGAATTCCTTAAAATAGGGAATCATGATTCATCCCAGACCCCCTGGGTTTAAGTATTCCTATTCTGAAAGGAATCAATTTTTTATTTTTTTTATATAATATAATATTTATATTATAATACTAGCCTTTACAAATCACAGTACAAAATACGCCAACTTATTTTCATCGAGAAAACTGGAGAAAGGAAGAGAATCTCCTATTCTTGCACACAGAGGAAACACTACACAGAGGAATTGATGAACAAATTCTAAACACCAAAGGTACGTGCATATAATTTCTTTCCCTTTTCCATTTCTTCTTATTACTTGAATTCCTCTACGCGTCTTACTTGAATTCTTCAAAATCTGAATTGCTATGGACTATGATAGATTTTTAGGAAATTTGAATTAAATGATTATTTGGATTCAATTAATTTGAATACATGGATTATCTGTTTCACTTTTTTGTATGTGTGATTGTCGTATTTTTTGTTAGTTTTTTTTGTGTTCTTGATTTGACTATTTTGCTAAAATTTATGAGTCTTAGATGCCTTTTGGTCTGCAAAGTCCTTATCCGACTATTTAGAAAGGATATTTAGAATGCATTTAGTATCATTTATCCCACAATACATGCCTTATGTGTTATAGTTGGTATTGGGGTAGATTATCAAAAAGCACTGATGGCTGACCTGCATATTAGTGGACTTAGATAAATTTTTTATTCATTTACTTATTTATTTAGTGACTGAATTGATTATAACCCAACAAATTGCAATCTGTATGTGCTCATTTTAGAAATAACATGTGATAATCCATAATTAACTAGTTGATTTGAATGATAGCCTACTCTTACATTTTTCTTGCAAGTTGCCAATACTCTTTCTAGAACCGCCCCTCACTTATGCCAATTACCCTTACAAATGCTACTTCCCTTACTTTATGATTACTTGCATCTCTCTCTCTAAAAGCATTCAAGTTGGATTCACAAGGATCACCAAGTTATTCACTCTAATAAATCCATCTCTTAAGCTTTGAGTCTCCTAAAGATACTTGCTACTTAGTATTATGAATCCAATAAAAGAGACTTATAAGAAAAAAGTCAATAAAAACCACACCTTACAGAAAGAAATAGATACGATAAGATAAAATCTATTCGTGGAGGAACGCTGCATTCATTCTTTTATATAGCCTACTAATATCTATAGGGGAATGTTGGTCCTAAATATTTTGTCTAAAAATATTTATATTGATTTTTCTCAAATTCCCAATAAGGGATGCATTATTGGGAAGTTAATATTTAACTATCCTATTTGGCATTTGCCATTAACTTTGCCTATTTTTAATTTTTTTAATTAATTTGTTTACTTTCAATTAAATATGCAGTTATGGCGAGATTAAGTTTGACAAGAAGAAAGAAAAAGATAGCAATGCTGTCACTTTGGTTGAATATAATACAATTTGTGAATTGGTTTTTTATAGTAGTGGGAAAAAATATAGAAAATAATTTTTTTCTAGAAACTTAAGACAAAAATACCAATGTAGCTTATACGAGAGGCGAAGATATATTCAGAAAATTATATATGAGAGTGATACTAAATGCAAAAACATGACTATGATGAACAGAAAAACTATTGTTCATTTGTGTGCTAGACTTGAAGGAATTGGTATTGTATTCTCCACAAAAAAACATGCTTGTGGATGAACAAGTGGCAATGACTTTGCATATTTTGGCTCATCACCAAAAGCAAAGAACCATAAATGTTAATTTTGAACGATCGAGAGAAACAATTAATAGATATTTTAGACAAGTAATAAATTCTATTATTTCATTTCAAAGAGAAATATTGAAGGCACTTGAGCCTGTACCTAATGACTCTACAGATGAAAGATGGAAATGGTTTAAGGTATGCTATTTGGTTTAATGTATAATTAAATGTTATGTGGTACTATACTAATTTTAAGTTTATAATAGGGGTGTTTAAGAGCTTTGGATGGTACTTATATCAAAGTTCGTATGCCTAAAGAAGACAAACCTAGATAAAGAACCCAAAAAAATGAAATTGCAACTAATGTTTTGGGATTGTGCTCCCAAGATATGCAGTTTATATATGTTTTACCGGGTTGGGAGGGGTCGACTGCTGATTGTAGGATATTAAGAGATGCAATCACTAGAAGAAACAGTTTAGTTGTTCCTCGAGGTACATTTCATAGTTAAAATATAAAAAAAGTAATCTTATATAAAGACGGTTGATAATGAGTCATTGTGTGTATAATGAAGGGTCATATTATCTTGTGGATGATGGATATACAAATGGTGAAGGATTTCTTGCACCATATAGAGGTCAAAGATATCATTTAAATGATTGGAGTGAAAGATACAATCTTACCACCGCAGAAGAATTTTTTAATATGAAACATGCTTCTGCTAGAAATGTAATCGAAAGATTGTTTGGGCTATTAAAGAATTGTTGGGGCATTCTCAGAAGTCCTTCCTATTATCCTATTAAACTTCAGAATCGTATCATCATGGTATGTTGCTTGCTTCATAATTTTATAAAACAAGAAATGGGAGGGTATCAGTTAGAAGCTGATGAAGATCTGGATGAGGATGGAGACAGTACTGAAAGTGATGAAGATTACGAGCCTGTTACTTCAGTGGAGCCTTCAGAAGCATGGACAAATTTTAGAAAAAACCTTGCAGTTAGCATGTTCAATAATTTGAGAGCACAAAGAAATAATAGATAATTATGTTTTATCATTCTAAATTAGTGTAGGTATTTTTCATATTTGTTATATGAACTTTCGAACCATTAGTAAGACGTTACTCTATAATTCTTTGAGCACTAATTTTTTCCCTTGCCCTTGACCTTACAGATTGTTTTATTTAGTAATTGTTCAATTAAGAGTAAAAAATAACTAGAACCTTGTGAAGTCCTCTTATTAATTTCCTTCACGAACATATTGAACTAACCATATTAAGTAGAAGGTATTATTACCTAGAAGAAAAACTTGGCAATATTGTTTCCAATCCATCAAGTATCTCTTCATTGTGATTCATAATTAACATGTCTCATCATCTTTCCAATCTAAAAACTTGTTCAATTTTATTTGATATATACTTATTTGTTTTTTGCATTTCTTATTTTTGAATAATGATTGTTTATAATATACTTTCTGCTAGTGGTCTTTAATTTTTTTTATTTTTTAAAGAATGGATTCTCAAAATCAAGATATCCGAGGTCGTGGTGAAAATAAAAGAAAGTGGAAGTACTATGAATATTCCAAACTTATTGACGCTCTTCTGGAAATGGTCAATCTTGGAGCATATAAAGCTGATAATGGATTTAAACCAGGTTATCTTAACTATGTTGAGGATAAGTTGAAAGTTTCTTTGCCTGAATCAGGTTTAAAGGCTAAACCACATATTGAATCAAGAATTAAGACTTTGAAAAAAGATTTTCATATTAATTATGATATGTTGAATGGCCTAAAAAAGAGTGGCTTTGGAATGGATCCAATAAAAAATTGCATCACAGTAGAGAAACCTGTGTGGGACTCGTATCTTCAGGTTTGTACTTATAAACTAATGTATCTTCATTAATGTAGTTAGTATATGTATAACATTTTATTGACTTTATTTTCTTTTCTGCAGAGTCATCCAACCCATGCAACATGGAGAAACAAGAATTTTCCTTTTTATGATGATTTGCTCATTGTTTTTGGAAAAGATATAGCAACGGGAGTTAATGTTGAAGGTCCTACAGATATGGAGAAAGAGATCCAAAGAGAAAAGTACAACAATGATGTGAACACTAATACTGAAGAAACCTTGGATAATATTCCCGAGGATTTTGATGATTCATTCTCTCCTTTACAATCTCCAAGAAACGAAGCAGTTCCTAAGCAAAAAAAGAGAAGAAAAAGTGCAAGTTCTGATAACTTGATGGTAACTGCAGGTATTAAAAAAGCATCTTTCAAATATTGGAAGTGAAATTGCTACTGCTAGCCAAATTTTGTGCAAAGCAATTGGGGTTGATGCAGAAATTTCAGGAAAGAGACAGAGAATTGATTCAGAGATGAGGAAGATCACTGATCTTACTACACCATAAATTATTAAAGTTGTATGTCATATTGCAAAAAGTCACGAGTTGGCTGATGTCATTTTTAGCATGACTGAAGAAGGTAGAGAGGAATTAGTTAGAGCTATTCAAAATGGTGATTTTTGAAGGCATTTATTAAAATTTTAGTTGAAAAAACTTATTGAGTCATGTTACGTTTATGAACTTTAAACCCTAGTAGAATTGAATTATTGGATATTTTTCATCTTAATTTAATAATTTTAGATGTTGGTTTGTGGTAATATTTGAACAGATAATTTAATTTATGCTATGTTTAAATTATAATTTTAGTTGTTAGTATTTGTTTTGCTATTATATATCGATGTTTCTATTATTATGTTGTATTGTATAGTTTTATTGGATTAAAAAATATAAATTTATAATTTAGAATGAAATGTTATGAATATAAATTCAAATTTAATATTATGTATGTTAAAAATATATTTACGTTTTTTTTGTTTAATTTTATAAGATGTTAGCATTAAATCAAATTAAATACAAAATTTTAATATATATGTATGTTGAAGGATAATTTGGTCAATTAAGATAAAATAATGCAATACTAACTTTACGTTGTAAGAATACCAATCATGATATGGGAATCAACCAAGGATTATAGTTTCCATTACTGAGTTATTCCTAAATATACCAATCAACATAATTATTATTTTTCACCATTCCTTTCCTATCTCTATTCCATTCCTAAATTCATTCCATTCTTTTACTAGTCCATTCTATCATACCAATCATGCCGCAAGCCCTTATCTCATTTACTTGAAAAGGATGTTCCTTTTATTTTTGATGAAGAATGTCTAACAGCTTTTCATGTTTTGAAAGAGGCACTTATTACTGCACCTATCTTAATCACACCGGATTGGCTCAGTCATTTGTACTTATGTGTGATGCGAGTGATTTAGCACTTGGAGTGGTGCTTGGGCAATTGAGGGAAAAGAAGTTTTGCGCCATTTACTATGCGAGTAAGACTTTTAATGTTGCACAAAAGAACTACACGGTGACTGAAAAGAAGTTTTTAGCTATGGTGTATGCATTCAATAAGTTTCGATAGTACTTGGTTGGCATGAAGACTATAGTGTACACGGATCACTCTGCGATCTGGTATTTGATGGAGAAGAAGGAAAGGAAGCCAAGGATCATTAGATGGATCCTTCTTCTGCAGGAGTTTGATATGGATATTCGAGATAAGAAGGGTATGGAAAACGTTTAGGCGGATAATCTATCGAGGTTGGAGACAAGGGAACACTGTGATGATTCTTTCAATTTTATAGAAAAGATGTTCCCTGATGAGAAGATCATGACGCTGTTAGTTGAAGGAGCAGAAAGAGCATGTGTGGTGGCTGCCCAAGGGATGGATCCATGGTATGCGGATTATGTGAATTACATTGCCGTAGGAGAAATTTTGAGACATCTCAACTGATATCAACTTGCAAAATTCAAGAGGGATGTTGAGACTTTTATATGGTATGATCCATTCGTCTATAAGATATGTATGGATTCGGTCGCCCGTAGGTGTGTGCCCGAGATGGAGATGGAGAGTGTTCTTGATTTTTGCCATGCACACCTAACATGGGGCACTTCAGAGCTTAAAAGACTGCAGTAAAGGTACTTCAATCTTGATGCACATTTTCTTTGAATGCAAATTAATTCCCAAGTATGAAGGATATCAGTTGTAGCTTAAGCAAGCGACCAAGTGATTATCAAACCTAAATGACGGCGTATTATCAATTTAATTATTTGCTAAATTAATTAAGACGAAGGCAATAAAGTTGATGGATTTAATTAACAACTACTAAACAATTAAATTAAATAACAAGTAGAATAAAATATCACTCGAAGAATACGAAAGTGGATCAAGTAGGAGAATAGGTAGCTCTAGGATAATCAAGTTTCACGCATTAATTTTTTTTTCGTGTGTTGATGTCCGACTCTGCCTTATAGAATATGGACGCATCACTAAACCATGCATATCTACTCTATAGACACAAGTAAACATGCGTGCAACATGTGTGAATAACCTCGGAGCAAGAGATATAATTCCACCCCCTTCCTAGGTACTATCAGTATCAATTATTTCCCTGGCCAATTGGTACTCTAACCCGATATAATCTCCCTTTATAAGTATTATAAAATTATTCTCTTTATCATACTTAATAACCCAAATTTAATTCAATTAATAAGTATTCATATATGATATCTAATGAAACTTCGGAGTCCCCTCACTGAAAATCATAACATGGAATCCTGTTCAGCGGTGAACGCACATAATCTTCAACCAAGATATATATTCACTCTATATACCAATTGAAGATGCACAAAATGAATGTGAATATGAATTAAAATGTACAATCATATATAAAATAAATCCACAAGTAGTGTTGTACGGAGTTTACACACGAAAGATCAATTAATTCATAAAAACCTTCACAACCCTAGTTCTACCAAAAAGGCTCTAGCCCATGATGTTACGAAGAACAATCATGGGTGTTGGATAGATCTTACCCGGATGTCTGAAAAATTACAAGATAAATTAGGAAACGAAATAAACTCTAGATGTGAGAGTTGTCGCGTCCTTCTCCGTCATGAATTCTCCTCTTGGTTCTCATTTTGATTCAACAGATGAATCTTCAAAGTGATGGATGAATGGAGCAAAGGATGTGGATGATGATTGGGGGGTGATCCCCCCTTGTGGGGTGATGTAGGATGGATGTGGTTCAACTCACATGAATAATGATGTAAAATATATATAGGTGTGAGAAGGGAATTAAATAAGGAAATAAAAGATATTGGTGAATCATGGATAAGGAGATTAATTGTGCTCCAAGAAATAGGTAATTTTCGGAAATTTTTGGAAATTCTCGAAAATTCTCTCAGGCAGCTGCGCGACTTCACGATTTTCAGCGTAACTTCCACATCCAAACTCCAATTTGAGTGATTCTTGTCCTCATGTGATCCTCTCTTCCTTGGATTTCTATCCATTTAAGGAACTCTAAGAAAATATTACGTCTAAATATGTAACAAGTCATGCAAAGTGGAACAGTCGTGCTGAGTAGGAATAGTTTGTGCGACGTCACTATTTCGATCATAACTTTCTCGTTTGGAATCTGATTGGGGTGTTCTTTATGCCAAAACGACCCTCTCTTCTGGAGCTTTCCATTAACGTATCACAATTTTAATTTATAGATCCACACAAACACAAAAAATTACACAAGTTCGACGTGCATTTTTCAGCATCATTGCACAAATTGCACATTTTCTCCAACTTTGCACTATTGATCCTTTTCCACCTAAAACACAATAAAACAACTCAAGTGCACATTTTTATTAAAATATATTGAATATTAGACACTTGTGCAAATATATGACAATAATTTCTATCAAAAAAGGTGTTAAATTGGACAATCAAACATGCTTATTTTCACTCTCATCAATCCCCCAAACTTACCCGTTGCTCATCCCGAGACAAGAAAATAAAAATAAAGATAAAGAGAGAGAGAAAGAGAAAGAGTAAGAGAATTTGCGGGGAAACAAGGACTATGGCAAATACCCCTTCAAAATATAATTATCCTCAACTTAGTTCATGCAACTCTCATTACATGTAATAATCAATTCAAAGTATATCAGATAAGACAATCAACCACCTATTCAAATGCTCCATTGACATAATCTCACGGGAAGTATTTATCACTCGCACTCAAGTGTAAAAGATGTACACTTATGAGTTAACGTATTTACGCTCAAATTCAATTCAAGTGCATGTGTAACCATACGTTTGCCAAAAATCTCAACTCTCCTTTTACTTGTAGCTAGTAAATCAAGAATAAAAAAGGTATTTTATTTGGTTGTAATATAGACTCTTTGAAAAAGGTAGGAAACATCTGGCTTAGTGACTCAAAACTCGAATCAATCAAGCTGCAGTCTCTCTCAATCTTTAATTCTTCCTCATCACTTCAATAAAGCACAATATCCTTTTCAAACTCTCCCATCTTTCTCCTTCAAGTATGACATATTTTTTTTCAACCTTTTCTAGCTTTTCAACTCCATCATTCTCCTTTTCTTCACTTTTTTTTCTCTTTTTTTTTCCTTTCTTTTGAGGTACTAGTTTCGGGCACTACCTCTCACATCCTCTATAGGGTACTAGATTTAAGGACTACCCTAGGGTGTTTGTTTCCATGGAGTACTAGATTTAAACACTACTCCAAGAATTTTCCTTTTGATCCTTAAGATTCTTCTTTCATCATCCCTATCATCCCTCAAATTACCTCTCTTCAATTAAGCTTTATTGGCTATTAAAAGAATGGATTTAAATTAGACTCAAATGGGCTGACAAGGGGTTTAATGAATTCAGGTAAAGTATATGGGAAAAGATGGACTATAAATCAAAGATGGCCTAATATCATTTTTGTATTCAAGGAGACTCAAGGCAAGTTCTAGAATACACATACAAGAACGATACTCACCAGAAAAAAAATATCATCAGATTATGTAACATGATCAACGAGGCTCAAAATCTCACATGGGTTTTTAACAAGTAACAGAGTACTTTTCATGGTAAGTAATACCCCACAAGTACACATAGAACTTTATATCACAATATAAGTCAAGTACACATCCTTCATCAATTTCAAGAGCATATGAATTTTATGCACAATCCAAAAATATAAGCTCACATGGATCACCGAATGAAACTCAAAGAACTCAATCCTTCCACTCCATGAATTAAAAGCTCACATAAATATTAGAATAAGGAAACGAGGGCACCTGATTTTCATCCTTTAAAACGTTCACGAGCTCCTCGAGTTGTTCAACTCGGTCAGGTCAAAGCCTCAGTTTACCTATTTCTATCGTCAAAGCTCAAGCACACCTCATCATCACAGATTCATCAATAATAAAATAAGAGAACTGTAAGAAATACTCAATTGACTATCTAATTGACTCCACACACTAGACACACCAACACAACACACTAAACATTAGGTAAGTTGTAAAAAATCGACATATCAACACCGGTTAAAGTATTAATAGGCCACAAAAATCAACCTCCTAACAAACAAACAACTAACGAAAGGAAAGATTATACCCTTCGGTGCTCATAAGACGAGGTAAGTACATCACACCCCCGAAACTTAGTAAAAACGTAAGTCGAAACTAAGTTTGAAAAAATATAATTTCCGAAGCATAAGCAACTCAAATATAATAAATCCTCACTCACACGAAAGAAATAATAAAGCTATAAAAGGGAAGGGACAAGCCCCCAACAGGAGCTCACATTTAACGTCGGACAGTCACGACGGTAAAACTCTAAATCAAACTAGAAATAATAAAATTAATAATAATAGTTGTCCCTGACAACGGCGCCAAAAACTTGATGTGCTTTTTCTTTGAACACAAATTAATCCCCAAGTATGAAGGATATCAGTTGTAGCTTAAGCAAGTGACCAAGTGATTATCGAACCCAAAGGACAGTGTATTATCAATTTAATTATTTGCTAAATTAATTAAGATGAAGGCAATGAAGTTGATGGATTTAATTAACAACTAATAAACAATTAAATTAAATAACAAGTAGAATAAAATATCACTCGAAGAATACAAAAGTGGATCAAGTAGGAGAATAGGTAGCTCTAGGATAATCCAGTTTCACGCATTAATTTCCCTTCCGTGTGTTGATGTCCGACTCTGCCTTGTGGAATATGGACGCATCACTAAACCATGCATATCTACTCTATAACACAAGTAAACATGCGTGAATAACCTCGGAGCAAGAGATATAATTCCATCCCCCTTTCTAAGTACTATCCGTATCTATTATTTCCCTGGCCAATTGGTACTTTAACCCGATATGATCTCCCTTTATACGTACTATAAAATTATTCTCTTATCCTACTTAATAACCTGAATTTAATTCAATTAATAAGTATGCATATATGATAGTTCTAATGAAGCTTCGGAGTCCCCTCACTTAGAATCGTAACATGAAATCCTTTTCAGCGGTGAACGCACTCAATCTACAACCAATATATATATGCAGACTCTATATACCAATTTAAGATGCATAAAACGAATGTGAATATGGATTAAAAACACAATCATATATAAAATAAAGCCACAAGTAGTGTTGTACGAAGTTTACACATGAAAGATCAATTAATTCGTAAAAATCTTCATAACCCTAGTTCTATCAAAAAGGCTCTAGCCCATGACGTTACGAAGAACAACCATGGGTGTTGAATAGATTTTACCCGAATATCTGGAAAATTACAAGATAAATTAGGAAATAAAATAAACCCTAGATGTGGGAGTCGTCGCGTCCTTCTCCATCATGAATCCTCCTCTTGGTTCTTTTCTTGATTCAACAGATGAATCTTCAAAGTGATGGATGGATGGAGGAAAGAATGTGGATGATAGTTTGAGGATGATCCCCCCTTGTGAGGTGGTGTAGGATGGATGTGGCTCACCTCACATGAATAATGATATAAAATGTATATAGGTGTGAGAAGGGAATTAAATAAGGAAATAAAAGATATGGGTGAATCATGAAGGATTGTGTGATAAGGAGATTATTTTGCTTCAAGAAATAGGTAATTTTTGGAAAATTTTGGAAATTCTCGAAAATTCTCGATGGTAACTACGCGACTTCATGATTTTCAGCATAACTTCCATATCCAAACTCCAATTTGTGTGATTCTTACACTCACGTGATCCTCTCTTTCTTGTATTTCTATCCATATAAAGAACTCTTAGAAACTCCAACATTTGTATATGTAACAAGTCATGTAAAGTAGAATAGTAGTGCTTAGTAGGAACAACTTGTGCAACGTAATCTTTCAATCATAACTTTCTCGTTTGGAATCCGATTGGGGTGTTCTTTATGCCAAAACGACCCTCTCTTCTGGAGCTTTCTTATCATGTATCACACTTATAATTTAAATCTACACATTAACACATAAAAATTACACAAGTTTGACGTGCGTTTTTCAGCATCATTGCTTTTAGAGTGTAACCTGATTAAGTATTAAGCTGATAAATAGTTGAATTGTTTAAATACCTAATCAGGTTACACTCTAAAAATTGCATAAATTGCATCTTTTCTCCAACTTTGCACTTTTGATCATTTTTCCACCTAAAACACAACAAAACACCTCAAGTGCACCTTTTTCTCAAATATATTAAATATAAGACACTTGTGCTAATACATGACAATAATTTCCATAAAAAATGTTAAATTGGTCAATCAAATATGCTTATTTTCACTCTCATCAAATCTGATCTTTATTGGCCTACTTTGTTTAAAGATTGTGTGACCCATGTGGCGACATGCGATAGATGTCAAAGGATGGGGAACATAAGTAGGAGAGATGAGATGCCACTTCAGCCGAGCATTGTTGTTGAGATCTTCGATGTATGGGGGATCGATTTTATGGGGCCTTTTCCCCCATGTAATGGATTACTCTACATCCTTTTAGCAGTGGATTATATTTCTAAGTGGGTGGAAGCTATTCCCACTCGCATGAATGATTCAAGGATGGTGTTGTCTTTCTTAAAGAAACTTATCTTTTCTCGATATGGAGTTCCTAGAGCACTAGTAAGCGATGGACGTACTCACTTCGTCAATAAACTTCTTGGAAAGATTCTCAAGGATTATGGTGTTAAGCATAGGGTTACTACACCCTATCACCCTCAAGAGATAACCGACAAGTAAAGCAAGTTTTGAAAAAGGTAGTCGGAACCAATAGGAAGGATTAGGCTATGAAGCTTGATGATGTTTTGTGAGGGTTCTAGACTGCTTATAAGACGGTATTGGATATGTCACCGTATCAAATTGTCTATGAAAATACGTGCCACGTACCCATAGAAATCCAGCACCGAGCTTTTTTGGGCATTGAGGAGTTTGAACTTGTCTTTAAAGGATCAAAAGGAGTTGAGGATGACTCATATATATCAATTGGATGAGTTCAAAAATCGTGCTTACAAGAATTCGGAGATATATAAGGAGAGAATGAAGAAATGGCATGATTTAAAGATCTCTTATAAGGAGTTCAAGTAATGTAATGAGGTATTACTTTTTAACTCTCGTTTGAAGCTCTTCGCAGGGAAATTGAAATCGAAGTGGACCGGACCATTCATTATCTATAGAGCCTGTGGAGGGGGGAGTTTTGAGCTTATGGACAAAGACGGAGACATCATAGCGGTGAATGGGCATCGATTGAAGCATTACAAATCGCTGGATGATGCTTGCGTCGTCTTTGAGGATACCTTGCACTAGATTGGTACCGTCGTGACTCTACGACGTTAAACAAGAGCACCTGTTGGGGGCTTTTCCTTCCATTTTATTGCTTTATTTTCATTGGTGTGAGTAAAATTTTTTATATTACATCTCTTTTGCAAACTTAGTTTTCACTATAGTTTCTACTAAGTTTGGGGGGTGTGATGTACTAACCTCATCATAGAACGGAGAGTATAATCTTTTCTTTGTAACGTTTGCTAGGGGAGTTGATTTTTTGCGGTATATTAAAACTTTAACCGATTTTGGTGTATCGATTTTTGCAATTTGCGTAGTGTTTAGTGGTGTTTTTGTTTTTAAGTGTCGTTGCAGTGTTACACTTGATGTTATATTGTTTAAAAGTGGTTCTCAAGCTTAGAAATTATTATCTTGATACTTGATATTGTCTTATAGTTTAATTGTTGCAGGGAAATGCGAGAGGAATATGAATTTTAAAGAAGTCTGGTTGTTGTTCGCCCAATACGCTGTTGTTCGATCGAGGAGAAGAAGTCGAGCAGAGGTCAAGCGAAATGCACAAAACTTACAGTAGCTCTGCTAGACTAAGTGGGGGTTGTTTGACCAGGAAGGCCAACTTGAGCTCTGGTCGAGCAAAATGTGAGATCTGTCCAGAAGGTTTGTTCGACTCGGACCTTGTTGCTCGACCTAGTTGTCTTGGTCAAGGAAATGTCGAACAAAATGTACAAAACATACAGAGAGTTTGTTTGACTAAACAATGGTTGCTCGACAAGAAATTAAAGGTCGAGCTGAAGTTGAACAGGAAGGAGAAGAATAGGGTCTCGATTTTGTATGTCGATCGACTTCCATACCTTATCCGACCACTAAAACATAAGTAAAACTGAAGTCGAGCTAGGCCAATTTCAAAGGCAAATCTGGGTTGCTCGATTTAAAACCATTGCTTAATTTCAAAACTTAAGTCGAGCTGACATTGAACTGGGTCCGGAATCAGTTTTAAAGAGGTAAAATTTTTATTCCATTCGACATACACCCGTCACCCTCTCTCGAGCACCAATTCCAAACCATAAGTCGTTCTTCCCAAACTCTTTCCTACACTTTAATCCTCAATTTCACACACTTCCACATCCAAATTCGATGGCTTTCACGTCCGATTTGGGTCTTTTCACTTGAATTTTGGGGGTTCTCATCGTCGACACCACACGCACACAATGTCCAACAAAGGTATGATTTCTCCTCACTTTTTACTCTTGAATTATAGTGATAATGCTTAGTGAAGAATGGGTGAGTGGATTCATGCTAGTTTTGGTTGGATTTGATTGTTGAATTGTTAAAGTTCTTATTTGAAATTGCACTTGAATTTTCATGATTCGATTTACGTTGAATTGTGAAATTGATGGTGTGTTTAGTATGGGCTTGAACTTAATTTTGATATATATATATATATATATATATATATATATATATATATATATATATATATATATATATATATATATATATATATATATATAAGCTCATTGAATTGAAGTTTTGTTGTGGTGTAATTAATGGTGGAAGATGAACATGCTAGATTTTTGGTTAATGTTTATGTGGCATGAAAGCATGTTTGTGTGGAGTAGTGATAAGACTAAGAGAGTTTCAATAACACTTGAGGTTGAGTTGTTTGAAGCACATAAATTTGAAGTCTTGAGTAGGATTCATGCTAGTCTAGGATGAGTATATCTATCTCTTTGGTATGTATTGAAGTATTGTTCTTGTTGGAAAAGGGATTGCCTCTTTATCCAAGAGGAAGGGATCTAGGTCGCCTTCGGTTGGAGAGATAGTCAAGAAGATGAGGATGGAGAAGAGGAGGCCATCCGATTACGGAACAAGCAATCTTCATCTTCTAATAAATTACAGTCATTTGATCATTTCCATAAATAATTCTGTCTTCAAAAGGTAACTAAATCAAGCACCTGCAAAAATACAAACATAAAAGAACATGTGTCATTTGCCACTTATATTCCTTTCATTCTCCCCTTTGGCAAATGCACATAACAAACAAGATAAGAAGAAGATCAAATTATTAAATAAACATGCACATGCTGCACCTAATAAAGCAGTTTATCCAGAGTTAAGAGATTACCTTCAGCAGAGGCACATTAGAACCCAAAATAAAAAGTAAAAGTTTGTCAAAAATAGTTTCAGTAAAAGTCCACCAAATATAAAAATAGAGCATAAGTGGATGAGCTCTCAGATCCATCACCATGATCACTCCCTTGATCATGTTCTTCCTCATCAGATTCTTCTTCCTCAACATCTTCTTCTCTAGGCATCGCATTTTTTCTTGAACACTCCCCCTTGGTATGTGAAGTTGCCAAGGCATGAACCACCCTTTGAATCGCTAACTGTTGTTCCTGCAAAAGCTTAATCATGGAATCTTGTTGAGATAAAAAAGATTTCAAAATCTTAAGAGCGTCAAGCAAAAAAAGTAGGGCAATCTTCTTCTCCCTGTTGACAGTACGCTAAGAAACTCGTAGAAGCTTAGGATCTGGTCCCATAGTATCCTTTTTGGAGTTCAGTATAACTTCATTGCCTGTCAAGAGGCACCAAATCATGCTCGGAAAGGGCAGGCGACGCCTTGTATCAATTTATCCTGTAAACTCCATGACTATGTCGAAGACAATTTTACCCAAATTCATGGGCTTTCCTTGTACCACAGAGTACAGAAAATGGGCTTGTAGAGGAGTAAGATGAGACTTATTAGCGGAAGGAGTCCAGTTTTGATGAGCCACCTTGTAGAGCAGAGAGGATTCAATCTTGAGATCGGAAGGAGACAGACCACCTCCTCTCTTTAGCCGAGGCTTAGTCGGATCCTTATAGAGATACTTAGAGACAATATCCAGATCAACCTGTGGATCACCATGGTCTTCAAGATTAAACCAAAGTGCCTTATTAATCGACCAAGCAGAGAAAGGAATAATTATATTTCTGCAAAACACCTTTTGATACCTTAACTACTCAGGATTAGAAACATCAGGAGACAAATTAGCATAAAACTGAGTAACTATCCTTTGATATTACGGAGGAACCCTAGACACAGTATTCATCAACCCTGCCTTTTCAATAATCTCAACCACATTATATTTAGCAAACTTTTCTAAATCTATGTTTCGTTCAAGGGTAAAAGAGAGTCTCACCAATTTAGAGCAACGATGTTATGCAACATCATTGTAGAAATCCACAGTAGTAGCTCTGTCGACATCAAGCGCCATTTTTCCATCACTATCAGGTGGTGGGGACTTGGATCTGGAAGGTTCTGGGAGTTGCAGAACGGGTTCAGGCACCGCTCCACTTTTTCGGCGAAGAGGTCGTTGGGTGGATCAATGAACAGAAGAGTCTTAATATAATGACATCATCAGAAGAGATGTTGGCCTTGGAAGCAGTTGATTTTGATGGAGCAGGAGTAGTAGGGTTTTTAGATTGAGACAATTCTGGAAAATCCATCAACTTTCAAAAAATGGGGCCTTTAGAGGGTATAGAATCTGTGGGGGATCCACAATTCCATCAGGTTCAGCAGATCGAATCCATTTGCGGGAAGGAGGCTTCTTTTGGCGATGAATTTTGAACAGACCATTGAGAAAAAGGGAGATGATAGATGAACAGACTCAACCCTGAGAGAGTATAAAAAGACTAGAAGGAATACGAAGAGGCAGCACATCTCAATAGAACTAGGTCACATCAAGGCCCGTTTGGCTGAAGAAAATCAGCCCATAAGAGAAAACAAGTAAAAAGAAAAAAGCCCAGCAGTTTAGAAAACCCATCTACATACCAGCCCATTTCAGATAAGAATACAAAAGCCCAGATAAAAATAAATGCATGTTTAAAAAAAAGAAAATGAGCACACAACAAGTATCTCAATTATACATAGGAGAATTTGACATAAACTGAGATGAAAGCAACACAAACTTAATCTTCCTGAGTATTATCTCCTTGTCTAAGAGGAATGTCCCTTTTCTTCCATGTATCTCCAAAATTAACCTGGTTCATTTCAAGATTTGTACCATATTTATTTGAGCTTTTCACGAAAACTATGGGATTGTCATCTCTATTTATTTCTATGAATCCCAAGTCGATTTCCCATATCCGTCACTTACAGTTAAGACTTCATTCAGTTTAGCCTTGCCAGTATTCAGTTGATGAATGGTGTTGTTGAGCCTTTTCAGTTCCTTTTTATTGCTTTCCAATTTGATGTCCTTTCCTTTTAGGGCATGAATCAACTCATAATTTTTTTTCATCATTCTGGAGGCATGTTCTTGTAATCTCTTGACTTGAGAATCTTTAATTTCTCTCACTTTTGAAAATTCATTCTGTAGGGTAGTGATTTCTTCAACATACTTCTTAGCTAGATCTGTTCCATCAGCCCATTTTCGTGCTTCATTCAATTTTTGACGAACATCTTCCAACTCTACCTCAGCTGATTATAGTAGAATTTTGAGTTCAATGATCTGTTCATTCAGATGAGAGATTTTCTTATCCTTTTCATTAATCAGTTGCTCCATGCTTCTAGTGATCTCAGAGGCTTGTTGTATTTGAGTAGCATTTCCTTGTAAACTCTGACCATTTCTTCTTCAGAAGGTGTAGAGTCCTTATCAGAATCTTATCTACACTTCCCTCATCTGGTAGATCACTCTCCTGTAACCCCAGAAATGTCATGTCACCGATTAGTGGCTCATCATCAGATTCTGAATCACTCCAGGTTGCTTTGAGTTACTTCTTTTTCCTGAGAAAATTTGGGCATTCAGCTTGAAAGTGATTATACCCTCTACACTCTCTGCATTGAATCTTATCAATCTTTCCTTCAGGAACTTTTACCTCAGCTTTTTCAGTGAACTCAATTTTCTTCTTATTTCCCTCTTTTCTTCTGAACCTCCTCATAACCTTACTTTATTCCTTGGTTAAGAGTGTCATATTCTATTCAAGATCAGTAAGTTCACTGTAGCCTTCATCATCATCAGATGATCCTTCTTTGTTGACAAGAAATGCTACAGCTATTCCTTGTGATAAGTCAAAACCATAATTAAGTTCAAAAGTTCTACAATCCCCAATGAGTTCATCCAACCCAAGTGAACGAATTTTAAAAAAAGTTTCTAGAGCAGTGACTTTTTCTCAAAACCTTTTAGGAAGAACTCAAAGAACTTTTTGCACAAGTCATGGTTCAGAGATAGATTCACCAAGCATATGGCATTTATTAGTAAGTGTAGTGAATCTAGTAAAAAACTCATCAATAGTTTCATCTTCCTTCATCCTAATACTATCATACTCAGTTAGCAGAAGCTGAAGTTTAGAATTTTGTACCGAATCATTTCCTTCAAACTGACATTGAAGAATATTCCAGGCTTGCTTAGCCTTCAGTTCATCTGACAATAAGACAGTGTCTCTGCATATCAACAGAGGTTAGGATGGAATAGAGAGCCTTTTTATTGTCAACTTGTGCTTTGACTTCCTCTTTAGTTAGAGTTGCTTTGAGAGTAACTTTTTTTGATGTTTGTCTCAGTGGGTTCCTTCCATCCTTTCAAAACTGCCTTCCAAACCCAATCACCTTGTGACTGCAAAAATACTGTCATCATGGACTTCCAGTATGGATAATTCGATCCATCCAAGAATGGAGGTTTCGTAATAGATCCCGACTCCTTGATGCTTATGAAAGCAGAAAAAATAGAATGTGTCCCAAGAACTTAACCTGTAAGTAGGTTAAAGGCTCTTGATGCAAATTGAAATAAAATCTATGAAGGATAAATCTGTATTGCACATAAATTATGAGATTTGAACACAGATTTACCTCAGGAATAAACGGGAAGACTCCCTCTTCCCTTTATTTCTATTAGCTTTCCAGTAGTACAAAGTCTTGAGTACATCCTACACTCAATCTAACAACTACACTAATAGAACCTGAATTCTCCCCATGATAATCCCTCTCATGTGATCACAACAATAATTAAAGAACCAGTAATCCTTTCACTCGCAAACCCTAGAACCAAGGTGTCACACCCTAATTTTTATAGAAGGAGATTTTCATAATGTGTTCTCAAATAAGGCATTTAATAGGGAATGACCAACATTTGCCTTAAACAATTAAGTAATATTGCAAGAAGAAGAAAAATTAAACAAGGGCAAGTCCAAAAAGTTGCAGCAAACTAAGCAAATAATTCAAGTAAAAGGAATTAAATAAAGATTTTGGTCCTCTAAGTTTCTGCAACCTATTCGTTTTAAGAAAAGTATTTGTTGCAAAAAAATTAAAAGGAAAGGACTACAAGTTTATTTTGAAAATTCATAAACTACAAACATACAGGATTCCACACTTGTCACTCCTTTACAATGCATAAATAAATAAGTAAAAGAATAAGATTTATCCACCAAAATATTTGGAAACATGGAAACATGTGACAAAATCAGAATCCATTATTCTATCAAGAATTAGTGGCAAAGTCAGACTTGTTAATCTCCCAAAATTTTAATTTCATTACAATTTAAGCACATGTACTCATCATTATGAACCCTGCATATATACTTATACTCTTAACTGTCCAACAACCCGCAAGAACACTCCACTGTTCCAACTATATTTTGAAATAAAATCTAACAACTTAATGAAAGTATGGCACTCAAATTAATAAATTATAGTTTGACTATTCTACCATAAACAATTTACACCACTAAGCTCATCAATCCGGCAAGCATTCTTAATTTCATACTTCTGACAACTACCAAAGTATACAAGTAATACCTTCAAGCATTGACCCTTTTATTTTGACAGAGAACTCACAAAATTTATTAAGTACAAATTATATGTTAACGGTTACCCCGAATAAAGACAATAACAACAGCTCCAACCACAAAACATCATAATTCAAATAGAAAAATTCTCAACCATCAAACATAATAATCCAATTAACACAATTTCTAAACTGAAACATGAAAGTGCGTAGCGTGAAATCTGCAATTTATTGAAATATTTTATTTAGTCTCCTCGCCTACGCGCCTCCGTTTGTATGTTTTCACCACGTTTAACCTGAGATAAGATAATTGTCGGGGTGAGCAACCACACGCTCGGTGAAGATATAAACATACTTATATACATCAAATAATCCATGTGCTAGAATTTAATAAACTTACAATACAATCCTGTCATGTCAATATGGCATCTTACGGTCCATATTCATGTAATGATACGGCAACGCGATTCGTTCCGTGTTAATAGCATGGCACCATTATAGTTCATACCCGTATATTAGTAAGGCACGATTACAGTCCTTACCCGTGTATTAGTAAGGCACAATTACAGTCCTTACCCGTGTAATTAACAATTTTATAAAGTTCAAGTATGATCACAGACTCACAATCTGATACCAATTTCCAATTTATTTCAATTATCACATATTAAATCAATTAACACATATAAGAATGAGAAAATCCCCATATTTTTACCGTGTGAAGTCTAAGTTTCAAATATTAAACGTCACGATTAGTGTCTCCTTCAAGACCTATTAAGAAAGGACCGATCATTACTCGCACATAACCATATTGTTGGCAATTGGATCGTGCGGTTCAACGTGATCGTTAGGATAAACAGGCAAACAATTCAGCGGAAGCAATTAAACATGTTTACCGTACTTCAGGGTTGGTGTAGAGTCTGATCGTTGCAGAAGAACCACCTCTAGATCTTCTGCTGTATGACCCAAGTCGAATCCTGCTGTTGTGTGGGCAACAATCTGCAGGATTCTCTCAATCTGCTCCTAACCTCTTTCACGTCTGTTAGAGGCGCAGGAAAAAATTAGGTTTCCAGGAGCTGAGATGACATTATATATAGGGCTACAACAGGGACCAGGAGGAGAAATTGGGCTGGGCCTCAATTAGATTTAATTAACCAAGCTTAGCCCAAAGCTTTTAATTAAATCCAATAATAATAATATAGTCCACTAAAATATTATTATTGCACTACCCGTCCAATCCCAAATTATGTTCTGGGCTCCTTATTATGAGCCCAATAATCTCCCCATGTTTAAGATATACAATGCCCATTAATTAATTAAGTTACTGACAACTCAAATTAATTAATATCTCATCCGAGAGTAGTACCACTCAACCTTTTTATCATGCCGGAAATTAATCCACTTGCAAGATTTACATGATAAACCTTATGAGCTCCTCAAGGGGACATCATCAACCTATGACGGACATGGATTCCTTCTACAATCAACAGCACACCATAGAGACAGCATTATTTCCCAACTCACCGAGTATGTTGATTTAATTCATTTAAATCTCACCCATTGATGAATCAAAGAAATATATACTGCCTTACGTGTCGAGGTTATTGTATAGGGATTAAGAGCATGGACATCCATAATAACAGAGATCAAGTTCTTCTATATAGACAGTACAAGTCGAACGATCTCAGGCGGTCCTACTCAATACACATAGCAGTGTACTAATGTGGTTCTATAGTCAAGACAAACTAATACCAAACCACACTACAACCATACCAATAGATAGTCCCCATCTATCTCGGCTGTGAGCATCTGTTTATACTTTATAAGGAAACCGATAATATGATCTTCCGCGTGTTGTCGCACAACATATTATCTACAGTATAAAGTAAATGGACTATTGCACCATTCATATAAATAAATTATAAGATGCAATCATTTGATCAATGATTCTCATTTCAAATATTGTTATAACATTGTTCATACCAAAGCTAGACTTTTAGTATACAATCCAACAATCTCCCACTTATACTAAAAGACTATGCTGTCTTATTTTCTGCCATACATCTGATTCCTACTCCCACTACACGACCATTAAAAGCTCTCGCCTTAATGTCCTTGTAAATGGTTTTACTAGGTCATGATCCGATGCAATCTAGGCGACAACAACCTTCCCCTCATCATACGATTTCTCGTAGCAGGTGGTACTCGCGCTCCATGTGTTTAATTGCCTTATGGACTCGTGATTCCTTCAAGTTTGCAACTGCACCAATATCATCAATGTAAATTGTGATTACCTTGGGCAAACTTAGAAACACTTCAAAGTCCATCATGAAGTCTCTAGAGTCATATAGATACTTTGGTTGCCTTATAGGCTCCAATTTATCATCTTTCCATGATGGAGTCCGGAGTCTGAAATATATTTCTATATAACACTCCTCCACATTATGACTCTACTTCCTCAAATTAAACACATAACCTTTGAGGTGAATTTACTGCCGTCCAATCTGACTAAAAAATCTGAATCTACGTAATCCACAAGAAGCAGTGAATCTGCTCAGTAAGTCAACATATGATTTCTAGTCCTTCTCAGGCACTTCATATGTGTCTTACCACAGTTCATCATTCTTGTTCTGGGTTACGTTGATACCCACTGTTCATGTATCCAGCAAAACAGATATCCAACTTCGTTCATAGCATTCCTTATATTAAGCTTCCTTATTCGCCGAAGCATAAGGAACCGCTTTCATCTCCTTTATCTTCTTTTTGTATCTTAAAGACACATTTACTTAGATAAATTCACATGCTAAACGAGTATGGATTGTATCATTTATGAAACTTGAGATAAGCATAACATCCTTTCTTGTGATCCGTATAACCGTGATCAAAAAGATGTATTTTGCCTTTCTTAAGTCCTTCATCTCTACTGCCTTTTTAACCATACCCATACGCCCGATAATACTCTTTCATTATCTCCAATGAGCAAGATACTATCTACATATAGTACAAGAAATACCACCACGTTTCCGTCACTCTTTACCACACACAAGACTCATCTGCTCATTGAATTAAATCCATGCCACTGGATTACCTAATCAAAACAGATGCTTCATGATTTCAAAGCTTGCTTTAGTCCATCGCTGGACACTTTTAAGCTTATTATCAAAATGCTATTAGTACTTTGCAATGAATCACTCTGGTTGCTTCACATAGATGTTTTCTTCAAGACTTCTAATCAGGAAAGCTGTCTTGACATCTATTTGCTGTTCCTCATAATTCAATATGAGCAGCAATACATAAAAGAATCCGGATCAATTTAAGCATAGCTACCAGCGAATATGTTTCCTCATAATCGAACCATTTCTTTCTGAGTGCACTTTTTCGCAACAAGCTTTGCTTCCAAGGTTTTCACCTTATTGTATGATCCTCTTTTATTTCCTATGACCACTTCCAATGGCTTTTACACCATTTAGTGGTCTTATAAGCTCCCAGACTTAATTTAGAATCCGTAGATTCTATTTCAACATTCAATGCAACTTACTAAGATTCCGCATTTTCATCTTGTAGTGCTACGTCGTATCCGTGGGACAATACCATGTTTACTAGGGATCAAGTCTCACGACTCTCCCAAAACATATATCTAACGGGTTGTCGAACAACCCTCCCACTACGACTGGGCACTACATGTAATTGTGTATCAGACGTGACACGTGTTGCAGTTTACTTTGTGGTATATCCTCTTGTACACTTGGTACTTTTACTTAGTGTTTTCCTCTCACTTCCTTTAGAACAACTTATACATGGGTTTGTGATTTATTACATAGTCCTTTTTCCAAAATCTAGTTATTGTGTTAACAATTACCCTACGATCTTTTGGACTAAATAAATCACCCTTCATTTTTCTAGGCTGTCCCTCAAACAGATAAAACGTTTTACGAATTACTGTTTCTAGGGCATATCCATAAAATGAATTTAATTATTCTTAATAATTCTTCATCTATCTAATCATTACCATAAGAGCCTTATTCCTTCTATCCACCACACCATTCAGCTGGGGATCGCCCGGTGTAGACTACTTGAGATTTAATCTCAACTTCTGATTAGCAGCTCCTAACTATCCTAAGAGGTACTCGCCATCACGATTTAATCGTAATGACTTAATATATTTTCCATGACGCTTCACTGTACCAATCTTGCAATTCTTGAATTAATCAAAGAATTTAGACATGCAGTGCATCAAATAAATATATCGGTATCTAGAATAATCTTCGAATATTCTTAACCACCTCTCGCCTGGATAATATTAGGTCCGCTTGAATCAGAATGAACTAATTCCAACATATGTATCTTTGGCTCTACACCCCACGGCCTTTAAAAGGCAGTTATTCATTTTTACTTCCAAGTAAGATTCGCAAGTCCGATAGTTTCCACTTCAGATAAACCTTACGGTCTATCAGCTATCAACTTTTGAATCCTACTCAAGTAAAATGAAATAACTTTAGACGCCAAATATATGTTTAGTTCATCTCCGAAGGTTCATTTCTCTTACTAATATTAGAAGATGCATTATTAATTATTATTTATTGCATCTGTGGGATGAACATGATTTAAGAGTATACTTATTATCCACCAACGTACTTTAACGGATTAAAGCCCCATTCCTCATCATTATGACCATGTCATATAGATGAAATGAAGTATCCATCCGTTAATGCATAGAAACCGAAATTAAATTCTTTCTATGAAAACGTACGTAAAGACAATTTCTCATAATCAAATTGTTTATTCCTATCATAAGATAGATAAATAACTCCCACTGCAATAGCCACTACCTTTGTAGTTTTACCCATGTCTTAATAATCTTATCCTCATCAAGTGATAAACATTCAGTGATTCCAGTATCTACGCACTTCGTGTCAATAGATACCATCACTAATCATGTTTAAACAACTAGTGAATATTAAACTTGTTCATTTTATGATGAAAATGGTTTTTCTTTGCCACATGTTTTGTCAGAAGTCTCCCACCATATACATCCTCTAGTATTTCAGGTAGAACTTTCTCAAAACATCAAGGCTAAACATGGAGAATAAAATTGATCTAGGTTTCCCTTTCAATTTATACTCCAAGCTTTTCCAATTCATTCATCAAATTCTATCATGATCTTGCGCCTTTTAAATTACTCAAGTATCTGAAGAGTTACATGAGTTCATCATATTTCTATGATCCTCTCATCTCTTCACTAAAGACTTTAATAGGCATCATGAGCCGTCCTTTGAGAGAACACATGTATTTTCTTAAGCAGTAAATTTTAAAATTAAGATTCTTTTCTAATCAGTTAATATGGACAAGTAAATATAATTTCTTTTAGTTAACAATTAGTGAGATAATACCATTCGAAATTCAGAGAATCACAAATAAATATTCAGATCAAATATTCGAATTTTATCCTTTTATATTGATTCCCTCAAAACAATATAAAAATAAAATTCACCGACATCTCAAGCACCGTGAGTCTGCAAGCCACGTTAGTGTGGACGTTTACAAACCCGAACATTTACAAGAGAAGGTTTTACCCATTAATTTCATTTGTCAACCTAACTTTATGACAAAATAATTAATAGTCGGTTCCTCTTTAGCCATGCAAATAATAGCAGTGACTCCGTTGGGGAGGATACTAATTATTTACACCTAAGTGTATACCATTATTTGATCCCAAGTCCACTGCGCGAGCTTGTGTGCCTTACAGTTAGAGAAGTACACACGCGCTCGGGTAGCTTCCTACAATCATCAATTATTAGTTTGTACCAGTGAACCGCACACAAACTCATCCGTTAGGGAGGAAGGCCAATGCCAACACGCAAGTTTGTGTGCCACATTACAAACAATAATTATTAATGAAGTCTGTACCAGTGATCCATGAATAAACTCATCCGTTAGGGAGGAAGGCCAATGCCAACACGCAAGTTTACTCACATCACTTACAAACCAATAATGGAGGCTGCGGGAATTAATTATACCAATCCCCTCTCCCACTTAGTTATTTAATTACCGAGGGTTTTTAACATGCATATAATATTAACAAATAAAATATACAACAAAGCATGCTTTTAATTCAAGTAATTTAAAATCACATAAAACATGCTTTACACATATATAACAATTAATCGTCATGATAAACAATTAAATCAATTATATAAACAATTAAATGCTAAGTGAAATTGGATCAAAATTGGGCCCACCTATTCCAAATAAAATTAGCAAAAAAATGAGCAGCCATTTTTAAAAAAATAAAGCCCATTAACCCGCCAATTTATTTCCTTGGAACAAGCCCAAAATTTCATGGCCCAACACCACAAACAATTAATAATCATAAGCCCAGCTGTCTAAATTAATTAAATTACAACCAGTAAGCCCAATACAAAAAAAAACAGGCCCAACAGCAATTAATTAAAAAAAACAGCCCAGCCTAATCTCCTGAAACCCTAGCTTCTGCTAGCCGTCATTGCCGTCAGCTTTCAAAAGCCACCGGCGCCACCCAGCTAACGCCGCCTCCGGCGGCGCCGCCGACAATCCACCGGTAACTCGCCGTTACCCCCCCGGCGACCAGATTCCAGCCACGAAACGCCGCTGACAGCGCGACGAACTCCGCCAGGAGGCAAACACCGTCACCACCGCAGCCGACGATCCGTCCACAGCCTGCCGCCGACAGACCCAGCAAATCGTCGACCAGTCCGTTTTCCGAGCTCCACAGCCACGCACGCCTGCTACCGCCGGTAACACTCACGCCGTCCAGTCGCGCATGCAACCCAGCGCGACACCGGTGAGTCATGACGTAGGCCAGCGCCGCACGATCTTTCCTCCGCAAGCGCCGTCGCCGACGATCGCCAACAGTAGCCCACTGGATCCGCACCGACACCACCAGACGTCGATTGTCGGCGCCGGTCAGTGCCGCATCTCCTCCAGCGCCGCCGTCTAGATCGTGATCCATCAGGTTACGCCGACGAGTCGCTCAGCCATGCGCGCCCGCCTCGAAGTCATCGCCGCCCTGCAGCGCACTGCTCCGATCTGAATAGCCTCGACTCGCCTCGCCGTGAAGACGACGCCGCCGTCATCGCAGCGCATTGGGACAATCTCCCTGTCACCCCTCCTTCTACGATATTCCCTCTGCCGCCAAACCCGCCGGTCTGCCTCGAATCCGCCGTGATTTGGGCCTGTCGAGAAAAAGCCGGCGACTGTCTGAAGGCTGTCTGTTTCGGTCGCCGCCGCCAGCCGCCGTCAGAAGCAGTCGCCTCCGCCACCGCAACGAGAGAGAGAGAGACGGGAAAGGGGGGGGAAAAGAGAGAGAGGGGGCGACCGCGTGTGTGGAAGGGCAGGGTTGGTTGTCTCGAAGTGTGTGCCACAATTAATTAACAAATAATCAAATAATATTACACACCATTCAAACAATCAAGCCTGACAGTTCACATACACTATGTGAAAAATTCAGATTAAAACAAATAATCAATTAATCACATAAATCTTTACAAATCAGTTTCATAATTACATGATTAAATCCAGATTATACCATATAATCAAATAATCACAAAAACCCCAACCATACGTCTCACGTTTCACCACGAAACCAACGCTCTGATACCAATTGTTGGCAATTGGATCGTGCGGTTCAACGTGATCGTTAGGATAAACAGGCAAACAATTCAGCGGAAGCAATTAAACATGTTTACCGTACTTCAGGGTTGGTGTAGAGTCTGATCGTTGCAGAAGAACCACCTCTAGATCTTCTGCTGTATGACCCAAGTCGAATCCTGCTGTTGTGTGGGCAACAATCTGCAGGATTCTCTCAATCTGCTCCTAACCTCTTTCACGTCTGTTAGAGGCGCAGGAAAAAATTAGGTTTCCAGGAGCTGAGATGACATTATATATAGGGCTACAACAGGGACCAGGAGGAGAAATTGGGCTGGGCCTCAATTAGATTTAATTAACCAAGCTTAGCCCAAAGCTTTTAATTAAATCCAATAATAATAATATAGTCCACTAAAATATTATTATTGCACTACCCGTCCAATCCCAAATTATGTTCTGGGCTCCTTATTATGAGCCCAATAATCTCCCCATGTTTAAGATATACAATGCCCATTAATTAATTAAGTTACTGACAACTCAAATTAATTAATATCTCATCCGAGAGTAGTACCACTCAACCTTTTTATCATGCCGGAAATTAATCCACTTGCAAGATTTACATGATAAACCTTATGAGCTCCTCAAGGGGACATCATCAACCTATGACGGACATGGATTCCTTCTACAATCAACAGCACACCATAGAGACAGCATTATTTCCCAACTCACCGAGTATGTTGATTTAATTCATTTAAATCTCACCCATTGATGAATCAAAGAAATATATACTGCCTTACGTGTCGAGGTTATTGTATAGGGATTAAGAGCATGGACATCCATAATAACAGAGATCAAGTTCTTCTATATAGACAGTACAAGTCGAACGATCTCAGGCGGTCCTACTCAATACACATAGCAGTGTACTAATGTGGTTCTATAGTCAAGACAAACTAATACCAAACCACACTACAACCATACCAATAGATAGTCCCCATCTATCTCGGCTGTGAGCATCTGTTTATACTTTATAAGGAAACCGATAATATGATCTTCCGCGTGTTGTCGCACAACATATTATCTACAGTATAAAGTAAATGGACTATTGCACCATTCATATAAATAAATTATACTCCCTCCGTCCCCCAAAGTATTTCACACTTTCCTTTTCCATCCGTCCCACAAAGTATTTCACACTTCACTTTTACTAAAAATGGTAATGAATACACTATAATAATACCTACTTTTTACACATATCCCAACAAAATACTCACTTTTTCACACATTCCAATAACTTTACACACCTTTTTCATTAAATTAACTAAAATATATTTTCTCTTTCTTACTTTATACTTAAAAAAACAAATTTTTCTTAAACTCCGCGCACACAAATACGTGAAATACATCGGGGGACGGAGGGAGTAAGATGCAATCATTTGATCAATGATTCTCATTTCAAATATTGTTATAACATTGTTCATACCAAAGCTAGACTTTTAGTATACAATCCAACACATATAACTTATTGAAAAGAAACTAATCTGCAGAATTTTATAAGCGTTGCAGACTAAGAACTTTAGGTCTAGGGTTTATAGTTTGAAGCAGAAAAGAAAGAAGGAAACAGGTTTTCTGGTTCTATGATAAATGCAAGAAGAAGAAAAAAAGGAAAAGAAAAGAATAGAGAAAGAAGAGGGTGAGAATTTTACCTCTCTCTATTTGCAACTGTGAAGCGAGTTCAGTGTGTATGTGCAGAATAAGGAAGATTCATACGGCTGATTGAAATAATAGTGCGTATATCTTCATAGGACTAAACAGATTTCCCAAAGATAAAGGAGTTGTTAAGAGTGAAGACTTCTTCTTTTAAGAAGATTACGACTTATGTTTCTTGGAAATTAAGATATCTCATATCTGCTTCTATTTGAATTCATGGCTAACACAAGTAAAGAATGGGCTGGGCTTGAATATGGCTTCAAAGAGTTCGAAAAAGTGGGCTTTAAAGATTAGGTCATGAAAGAAATTATAGTTTAAACTTACGGGGTGTTACATCCTACCCTCCTATTAAAAATTTCATCCTCGAAATTTCATAATGATATAAATGTCTTACCCGTAATGAAAGAGGGATATCTTGCTTGAATTTCATCTTCTCTTTCCCATGTAGCCTCATCTTCTGTGTGTCGACTCCATTAAACTTTAACGAGTGGCACATCATGACTTCGAATTCTTTGGATCTTTCGCTCAAAAATGGACACAGGTTCTTCTTTATATGTTAGATCCTTGCTAATCTCCAACACCGAGAAGTTCACCACGTGGCTAGGATCATGAACATATTTTTTCAACATTGAAATATGGAAAACATTATGCACGGAGGATAACTCGGGTGGCAAAGCCAAACGATAGGCTAGATCTCCAACTCTCTCAAGAATTTGAAATGGACCAATGAAATGGGGTCTTAGCTTCTCTCTTCTTCCAAATCGTATGACATGCTTCATTGGAGCCACCTTAAAAATGACATGATCTCCGACTTCAAAATGTAAATCTTTTCTTCTTTGATCAGCATATGACTTTTGTCGATCTTGAGCGGTCTTGATCCTTCCTCGAATGACTCTGACCTTGTCCACTGCTTCTTCTATTAGCTTGGGGCCTAGGACAGCCTTCTCACCAACATCATCCCAATACAATGGTGATCTACACTTCCTTCCATAGAGCGTCTCATAAGGACACATCTTGATAGCTGTTATTGTAAGCAAACTCGACTAGGGGTAGAAACTTTTCTCACGCTTCATCCATGTCAAGTGTGCAGGCTCTTAACATGTCTTCCAAAATCTGAATTGTCCTTTCTGATTGTACATCAGTTTATGGATGATAAGCTATGCTAAAGTTTAGATTAGTTCCCATGGCCTTGTGCAAACTTATCCAAAACCTGGAAGTAAAAAGCGTATCTCTATCAGACACTATTGACATTGTCACGCCGTGTCGCTTCACTATCTCTTGAATGTACAACTGTGCAAACTGTTCCATCTTGAATGTCATCTTTACAGGCAAGAAGTGAGCTGATTTGGTCAATCGATCAACGATGACCCATATAGCATGATTTCCTTTGAGGACCTTGGCAATCCCATGGCGAAATCCATGGCAATTTGTTCCCATTTCCACTCAAGAATCTCGAGTGGTTTAAGCTTTCCGACTGGCCACTGGTGTTCAATCTTAACTTGTTGGCAAGTTAAATATCTTTCAACAAAGTATCCAATATCTCGCTTCATACTTCTCCACCAAAATCTTTCTTTCAAATCATGGTACATCTTTGTTCCTCCCGGATGAGCAGTGTATGGCGCTCACTTAAAATCTTTTCTCTCAATTCCTCAACCATCAGAACACATAATCTCACATTCAATGTTAACACTACCTCTTCATCCACTTTGAAACCATTGTATTCTCCTTCTTGTGCCTTCTTCTTCATCCCTTGCAAGAAATAATCTTGCTCTTGAGTTGCTTTTATTTCCATTTTCAGACTTGGCTGGATTTCCAATACTGTAATGATCGCCCTCGTGCCGGAGGGTGATGCCACAAATTCAATTTGCATCTTAACAAATTCTTCGATCAACTCTTCTTGCTTGGTATACAAAATATTAAGCTCCATTTTAGTTTTTCGGCTCAAGGCGTCGGCTACCACGTTAGCCTTGCCTAGATGGTACTCAATAGTGCAGTCACAATCCTTCACCAACTCTAACCATCTTCATTATCTTATGTTGAGCTAGTTCTGCGTGAACAGATACTTCAAGCTTTTATGATTCGTGAAGATTGTACATCTTTCATCATAAAGGTAGTGTCGCCAAATCTTCAAAGAATGAACTACAGCCACTAACTCCAGGTCATGAGTAGGGTAGTTCACTTCGTGCAGTCTCAACTGTCTAAAAGCATATGCAATAACTTTCCCATGTTGCATCAATACACCGCCAAGTCCTTGCTTTGATGCATCACTTTGGATTGTGAACTCTTCATGCGGATTATGGATTGTCAAGACTGGCGCTGAAGTCAAATCGTGCTTCAACTTTTTAAAACTTTATTCACAGTTCTCGGACCAAATGAACTTTTCTCCCTTGCAAGTCAAACGTGTCATCCGACCGGCTATCTTTGAGAATCCTCCTATGAATATTTGGTAATAGCCAGCTAATCCCAAGAAACTACAAACTTCCTGAATATTTGTAGGCGTCTTCCATTGATTTATTGCTTCTATCTTAGATGGGTCTACCTCAATTCCTTGTGATGTCACCACATGTCCAAGGAATGTGACCTGATTCAACCAAAACTCACATTTCTTAAACTTTGCGTACAACTTCTCCTTGTGAAGTGTCTCGAATACCATTCTCAAATGCTCCTCATGCTGTCCTTCATCTTTGGAGTACACTAAAATGTCATCGATGAAGACTATAATGAATTGTCAAGATATGGGTGAAAAACTCAGTTTATCAGATCCACGAACACTGCAGGCGCATTACTCAATCCAAAATACATGACGATGAACTCGTAGAGTCCATAGCGAGTTCTAAAAGTAATTTTTCAAATGTCTGACTCCTTCACTCTCAATTGATGGTATACGGATCTCAAATCAATCTTGGAAAATACACTTGGCCCTTCTAATTAATCAAACAAGTCTTCAATTCGAGAGGATACTTGTTTTTAATCGTCAACCTATTAAGCTCTCGGTAGTCAATACACATTCTGATTGATCCATCTTTCTTCTTAACAAAAAGGACCGACGCTCCCCATGGAGACACGCTTGTGCATATGAATCCCAAGTGTAAGAGCTCTTGTAGCTGGACTTTCAATTCTTGTAGTTCCATGGGTGCCATTCTGTATGGAGCTTTGGATACTGGAGCTGATCCCAGTAGCAAGTCTACCGAAAACTCCACTTAATGATTTGGAGGTATACTTGGAAAATCCTCCGGAAAGACATCGAGGTACTCACGTAAAAAAGGTATGTCGCTAGGTGATATCTCTGCAGTCTTGATGTCTATTATGTTGACTAGGAACCCTTGGTAAGACTTCTTCCTAAGCATCTTTGCAGCCTTCGCAGCAGACAAAATTTTTGGTGCAACACCACTCTTGATCTTGTGGACAATTCTCTCTCAGATTTTGGTTCCCTTAAGGTCACTTCACGTTCCTTGCACTTGATATGGGCTTGATGATAGGAAAGATAATCCATTCCAAGAATCATGTCAAATCCGTTCATGTCCAAAACATACAGCTTGATGCTGAATTTGACTCCTTCAATGCATACGTCCACATTTTCCACTAAGGAATGTGAAATAATTCTTTCCCCCGAAGGTAAACTAATCTCAAGAGGTTCATCGCTCTTGACTAGTTTACAGTTAATCTTATTACAATACTTTGTAGAAATAAATGAATGCGATGCACCAATGTCAAATAAAGTGAAAGCTTGGGATTTACCCACTGCTAACGTACATGTCATAACATTAGGTTCATTCTCTCCTTCAGCTTGGTTCATGGTAAACACTCTTCCTCTTCCTCCAGTGGTTTGCCTTGAGTTTCCTCCCTGAGGTGGTCCCCTACGATCATGTCTAAAGTTGGACGGCTTTGGGCAGTTTTGAGCTTGCTGACCATCTTCATGGCACCTATAGCATTTGTTTTATCCTCGAAGATAATCCCCTTGATGATTCTTCCCACACTGTGAGCAGAGAGGCTTCGGTTTCTGTGCTTTGGCAGGTGGGTTGTTGTTTGATCTTGCTTGCCTTTGATTATTGATTTTACCCCGACTAGAACTCTCCCACTTCTTCTTGTTTGGGTTCTCCATTGGCATATTGTTTGCTCGTCCTTTCAATAGACAAGCTTCAACTTTCTGGGCCCTCATAAATGTGTCGGCATAGCTCATATCAGGTAGTGCAGACATTTTCTCTTGTATGTCCTGGTGCAGTCCATCCAGGAACTTTTTGGTTCGCTTCTCTTCAGTATTGACCAGCTGTGGAGCTGATCAGCGTAGCTGATTGAACCACCACTCGTACTCAATCACGGTCAGGTTTCCTTGCTGGAGGTTGTACAATTCATTCTCCATCCTATTGCGGTAAACCTGAGGGTAGTAATTTGCCATTATAATGTTCTTTAACTCCGCCTGAGTGATGGCCTCTCTATTCTAGTTTGGCCTCATCTCCCAATACCCATCCCACCAGTGATCAGCATCCTACGCCAATTGATAGGAGGTGCATATTACTTGCTATTCATCGTTGCATCTTAAGAGGCAGAAAATCCTCTCGAGTGCTCGTAGCCACTCCTCCACATACTCGGCCCTTCATTCCCTTTGAAGAAAGGGGGTGGTTTGAGCAAAATTCATGCACTATCTTTTTATGAGCATCAAGGTCAGGATTTGAGGGTTTGGTGCGTTTAGGGCATTCAAAACATTCTGAGCATTTTGAGCATTTGGAACATTTTGAGGGTTTTGAACATCCCTTCTTGGAGACATCCCACAAATTCCACCATAAATAACTTTAGTATTTGTTCAAGTATGAAACTATAAATATAAGATCTAAAACCATTGAAATTTTAATGTAGTTTTTATTATTTTATTTATATTAACTTTATGATTTTATGTACGGTATTAATAGTCTTATATCTTTCGAGTCTTGAATTGATAGAAAATTATTTTGAGCCCCTATTTCGGACCTATATTTAAAAAACTTCTTAAATAGTTTATTAACGCTTTATTGGATAATAATTAGTTTTGCCTTAGACTTGTTATTTTTTTAATGCTTAATTGATTGATAATTAATTTATATCAACGGTCATATCAGTATTTGAATTTGAATATATGGACACTCAAATGCCAAAATGTTCATAGAGGTGAACTGATGTTCACTGACAGAGTTCGATGGAGCCCATGTTCTTCCCGCTCAGATCCAGCACATCTGGTGCTGCCTAGGGCTACCAACGATGTGCGCCCATGCCTCGTGCATTCCAATCGACCGCCACCAACGCTTTCAGCCAATTTCGGGTGTCGCATTTCCTCCATTCGGCAGGCTGAACATATTGTCTAAATCTGGTGACTACCTGCCTTCGACAACCCCACTCGTTTAGGAGTCTCCGCCTCCGCCTCTCTGAAAGAAGTCCGCGCCTCCACCGCTGGCACACCGCCTATGGTTTCTTCCCCAGATTTGCCGTCGTCCACGATTCCACGTAAGGAGCCTCTATTTCAGATCCATTTTTCATCGCTGAGTTCGAACCCAGCGACGCCTATGGCTTCCACTGTTTCTTTTATCTCCCACGGATGGAGTCCGATTGGTGGATTTGTCGCACCACCTATGCGATCTTACTAGACCTAATCGGAGCCCCTATTTGGGCATCGATTTTAGGTTCATATCTGTCATATTTACTTCTGGTACTCTATTCCCTCGCCTTTTCTTATTTTCATTTCCCATTAAAACATAACTTATAGCTTCTCGTGGGTTTATTAGGAATGGGTTAATAAAAAAATTTTTATTTTCATTTCCCGTTTAATAAAAATAAATACCCTCACCAATTTCTATATCTTCTCGATTTTTGATCAGGCAAACCCTTGCAATTGGTTGGTGCTAGAGTCTCTATTTAGGATGATGGAAATATTGTGTTTAGGTTTGAAAGGGTTCTTGGAAGCCCAGTAGTTAGGGATTTTGTGTTAGGAGAGCGTCTGAAACTTCAGGCTTTTATTTTTTACAGCTATTTTTTTTTTAAATATGGTTTGAGTTTTTCAAAAAATAACCGAAAAATATTTTGATTGTCTTCTGTTGTTTGCAGTCTCTTGGATGCCTCATGAATCCTTTGTATGTAAGAACCGTACTAGATGGAATATCCTTCAACTCAGGTTTGATATATGTTATTATCTGTTTATGGAAACAGTTCCATTTCTTATGTGTCATTATCTTTTTATCCGTTTTTTTAACTTATGGTTTTTATTGTATTTTAAATGCAGAAAAAAGTTATATGAACAAAGATGATAGTAAACTTTGAGAAAGACATACAAGATTTGACAGTTACGTTGAAGTAGAAGATTGACAAATGTTATCATCACGGATGTCCTAGAGTGCCACTAAGGAACAACTTGAGAAGGTTTGGATGGATCTGAACAATAAGACATTCCAAGAGTATATCCTTGGTAAAATTCATAACTAGTTGTTTGAGTTATAATATTTACTCTGCTGACTTGCTTTATTTTTAAAAAAAAATTGTCTAGTTGATGATAATGACCAAATATTAATTTTCCTTTTTGTGCTTGAAGCATTATAGAAGATTTTGAAAATGTCATAACATTTTCTATTCATGCTAAAGATTCTTTTCCAATTTATATTTACAATTGGATCTATTTTTGTACATTGTAATGACCTACTATGAGGTTTCTTACTATGGGGACACATCACCATTAAATGCAAGGGAAACTAATTTATTATATTTTGGCTATCAATCAGCTTAGGATGAAATATATCATTTGATTCTAGATATATGCAGGTAGGATATCATGGAGAATGCATGAATTTTAATGGGTAGAAAGAACATAGGATAAAGCGTTTGACTACTAGGAGACCATTGGACTAGATGTTCTTGTTGGATTGTATACTAAAAGTCTAGCTTTTTGTATGAACAATGTTATAACAATTAATTTGAAATGAGAATCATATGATCAAATGATTGCATCTTATAATTTATTTATATGTTCGATGCAATAGTCCACTTACTTTATACTGTAGATAATATGTTGTGCGACAACACGCAGAAGATCATATTATCGGTTTCCTTATAAAGTATAAACAGATGCTCACAATCGAGATAGACGGGGACTCTCTATCGGGATGATTGTAGTGTGGTTTGGTATTAGCTTGTCTTGGCTATAGAATCACATTAGTGCACTTGTGTGTGTATTGAGCAGGACCGCTTGAGATCGTTCGACTTATACTGACTTATAGGAGAACTTGATCTCAGTTATTATGGAAGTTCGTGCTCTTAATCCCTATACAATAACCTCGACACGTAGGGCAGTATGTATTTCTTTGATTCATCAATGGGTGAGATTTACATGTTATTAAATCAACAAACTCGATGAGTTGGGAAGTAGTGCTGTCTCTATGGTGTGCTGTTGATTATAGAAGGAATCCGTGTCCGTCATAGGTTGATGATGTCCCCTTGAGGAGCTCATAAGGATTATCATGTAAACCCTGCAGGTGAAATTTATTCCGACATGATAATGAGGTTGAGTGGTACTACTCTTGGATGAGATATTAATTAATTGAGTTGTCAGTAACTTAAATTAATTAATGGACATTGTATATCTTAAACATGGGGAGACTAACGGGCTCATAATAAGAAGGAGCCCAAAACGTAATTTTGGGATTGGTACGGTAGTGCAATAATAATATTTTAGTGGAATATATTATTATTATTGGACTTAAGTATAAGCTTTGGGCTAAGCTTGGATACTTAAGCCCAATGGAGGCCCAACCCAATTTCTCCTCCTGGTCCCTGCTGTAGCCCATGTATATAAGTCACCTCAACTTATCTGGAACCCTAATCTAATTGATTATTCACGTGTGATGAGGGTTGAGAGCAGATTGAGGAGGTCTCGTAGATCGTCGCCCACACGACTTCGAGATCGGACTTGGGACATACAGCAGAAGATCAGAAGGTAGTTTGCTGCTGCTGTCCGCGACCTTGCGAAATTTGTAAAAATTCTTACAGTGATCAGAATTTCATGATCAATATACTGACGGAAAGCCGTCGAAGAGAGGATCGTGTGAACGCAAAGATCACTGAATTCCGATATCAGACGAGGAAGTTATGGCCATTCTCGTGGGACTGCGCAGACTGCCTGCGAGATTCAACCTCTACATCAACCCTAGGTGAAAGGTAATGCGTTTCATGTTTACTTGCTTCCGCTACTTGTTAGAAATACATGGAACCCTAACGGGTCACGTTAACCAAACGATCGAGCGCCAACAATTGGTATCAGAGCTTCGGTTTCGTGGTGAAGCGTGACACGTTAGGCTAGGGTTTATGTGATTAATTTTTCGGAATTAGGATCACATGTTTAGGGTTTTGGTTTTATTGCGCAAACCATGAATATCCCTATGTAAAATATACCCTATATCATATCTGTTCGTTGATGGTTGTGTGTGAGAGGATTCGACGAAAACTGTTCGTCAATTTCACATGGAAGGAAGAAATTGAGAGAAAATCCAGCGTAGTGATATTGCAGAGGCAATAACCAGAGTTTCAACCGTCGGATCAGGCTGAATTTTGGTCAGCACGTTCGGATTTTGTGGTTGTACATTCTGAACGGTGAAGATCATATTTTGGAGCTTTGTGTTGTTGGGAATACGCCGAAAACAGAAGCAGTTTTTTGGGCGATTCTGTTCTGCGCAGTCGAGAGAAAAGAGCCGTTTCTCACAATATAACCGTTGGATCGATCTGTAATTTGGACAGCATGTTCAGAACTTACAGTAGTAGATTCTGGACGGTGGAGATTGGATTCTGAGGTTCTTTCAGTTTCGAACTACGAACGACAGTTGGTGTAGTTTGGTGTTGCGCGTTGGACTGAACTTGGTTCCATGCAAGTAGGCCCTTGGACGAGCGACAGTCCGGGCGAGGGGCGCTCGTCAAGGCACTTGGGGCGCTCCCTGACGGTGGGATATGACGATGGACGTCTTGGGGCACAAGCAATCCTGCTTGTTGCGTAAGACATCGATTCCACAGTAGGAGTGTCGGACAAGACATTAAAATTTAGAGGCGTTTTTATTCCTAATATATATAACTGTCATAATTGATTTAATTGTCTATTATTGTTATATATATATATATGGATGTCTGATCTCTATGATTTATTATCTTATATAAAAGCATGCTAGATTGCGTATTATATTTGGTTATATTATATGCATGTATTGCTAGAGTGTTGGATAAGACATCCAATTTTAGGAAAACTAATTCATAATATATAACTGCCATAATAGATTGTATATTATTGTTATATATGGATGTCGAATTAATTCCTAATATATGACTGCTATAATTGATTTAATAATCTATTATTGTCATATATGGATGTCGAATTAATTCCTAATATATAACTGCTATAATTGATTGTCTATTATTGTTATATATGGATGTTGAATTGATTCCTAATATATAACTGGCATAATTGATTTAATTATCTATTATTGTTATATATGGTTGCTCGTCGATATCGATGATTTTGATAATCTAGACGATATGACGATCGATATCGATAGTTTTGGAATGTTGATAATCTTGATGTTTTTTGAATATTTGATAATCTAGTCGATATCGATGATTTTGATAATCTGGACGATATCGACGGTCGATATCGATGGTTTCGAAAATTGGACAATCTGGAAATTTCAAAAATTTGATAGTCTGGAAGTCTTTGCTGATATTCGTGCCTGGTGGCGAACAATTGAATTCGCTGATATATAACTGTTAATGATTGATTTAATTATTGATTATTGTTATATATGTATGCATGACTCTCTGTGATTTACTGCCTTATGTGCCGTAATAGAAGCATGCTAGCGTTGCGTATTTTATTCTGAATATCATATGCATGTAAAAACCCTCGGTGTTAAATTACTAAGTGGGAGAGGGGATTGGTAAAAATTCCCGCGGCCTCCATTATTGGTTTGTTAGCAATGTGAATAAACTTGCGCGTCGGCATTAGAGCCTTCCTCCCCATCGGATGAGTTTATTCATGGATTGCTGGGACAGACTTCTTTAAATAATTATGTTTGTAATGTGATGCATATGAACTTGCGCGTTGGCATAGACCTTCCTCCCTATCGGATGAGTTCATGTGCGGATCACTATACAGACTTATAATTGATGACTGTAGGAAGTTATCCGAGCGCGTGTGTACTTCTCCATCTGTAAGGCACATAAGCTTGGGCCGCGGACTTGGGGTCAAATAATGGTGTACACTTAGGTATAAATAATAAGTATCCTCCCCATCGGAGTCACTGCTTTTATTTGCATGGCTAAAGAGGAACCGACTATTAATTATTTTGTCATAAAGTTAGGTTGACAAATGAAATTAATGGGTAAAACCTTCTCTTGTAAATGTTCGGGTTTGTAAACGTCCACACTATCGTGGCTTGCAGACTCACGGTGCTTGAGATGTCGGTGAATTTTATTTTTATATTGTTTTGAGGGAATCAATATAAAAGGATAAAATTCGAAGTTTTGATCGGTATATTTATTTGTGATTCTCTGATTTTCAAATGGTTTTATCTCACTTATTATTAACTAAAAGAAATTATATATACTTGTCCAAATTAGATGATTAGAAAAGAATCATGGTTTTGAATTTTACTGCTTAAGTAAATACATGTGTGTTATCACAAAGGACGTCTCATGATGCCTATTAAAGTCTCTAGTGAAGAGATGAGAGGTTCATAGAAATATGATGGTCTCATGTAACTCTTCGGATACTTGAGTAATTTAAAAGGCGGTAGGTCATGATTGAATTTGATGAATGAATTGGAAATACATGGAATAGAAGTTGAAGGGGAAACCTAAGTCAATTTTATTCTTCATAATTGCCTAGATGTTTTGAGTAAGTTTCTCATGAATTACAAGAGGTTGTATATGGTGGGAAACTTCTGACAAAACATGTGGTAAAGGAAATTCAATTTCATAAAAGGAGTGAACAAGGATAGAATCTTACTTACTAGTTGTTTAAACATGATTAGTGATGGCATCTACTGACACGAAGTGTGTAGATACTTGAATCACTGAATGTTCATTACTAAGTGAGGATAAGATTGTTATGACATGGGTAAAACTACAAGACTAGTGGCTATTGCAGTGGGAGTTGTTTATTTATCTTACGATATGAATAAACGTTTGATTTTGTAAAATTGTCTTTACTTACGTTTTCATAGAAAGAATTTGATTTCGGTTTCTATGCATTAATAGATGGATACTCCATTTCATTTAAATGACATGGTCATTATAATGAAGGATAGAGTTGTAATCTGTTATGGTACGTTGATGGACAATTTGTATACTCTTAAATCATGTATATTCCACAGATGTAACAAATAGTAATTAATAATGCATCTTCTGATCTTAGTAAGAGAAAGTAAACTTCGGAGATGAACTAAACATGCATTTGGCGTCTAAGACTAGATCATTTTACTTGAGTAGGACTCAAAAGTTGATAGCAGATGGACCGTAAGGTTTATCTGAAGTGGAAACTATCGGACTTGCGAGTCTTACTTGGAAGTAAAAATGATTAATTACCTTTTCAAGGTAAAGGGGTGTAGAGCCAAAGATATATATGTTGGAATTGGTTCATTCTGATTCAAGCGGGCCTAATATTATCTAGGCGAGAGGTGGTTATGAATAATCGAAGATTATTCTAGATACCGATATATTTATTTGATGCACTGCATGTCTAAATTCTTTGATTTATTCAAGAATTACAAGGTTGGTACAGTAAAGCATCATGGAAAATATATCAAGTAATGACAATTTAATCGTCATTACGAGTACCTCTTAGGTTAATTAGGAACTATTAATCAGAGGTTGAGATTAAATCTCAAGTGGTCTACACCGGGCATGCCCCAGCTGAATGGTGTGGTGGATAGAATGAATAAGACTCTTATGGTAATGATTAGATAGATGATGAATTATTTGGAATTACTTAATTCATTTTATGGATAAGCCCTAGAAACAGTAATTCATTTGAATGTTTGTCTGTTTGTGGGATATGCTATAAAAATGAAGGTGATTTATTTAGTCTAAAAGATCGAAGGGTGATTGTTAACACAAACACTAGATTTTTGGAAAGGGACTATGTAATAAATCACAAACCCATGTATGAGTTGTTCTAAAGGTAGTGAGAAGAAAACACAAAGTATAAGTACCAAGTGTACAAGAGGATATACCACAAGGTAAACTGCAATGCAAGTCACGTCTGATACACAATTACATGTAGTGCCTTGTCGCAGTGGGAGGATTATTCGACAACCCGTGAGATACATGTTTTGGGAAAGTCGTAAGACTTGATCCCTAGTAAACATGGTATTATCCCAGGGATACGACGTTGCACTACAAAATTAAAATGCGGAATCTTAGTAAGTGCAATGAATATTAAAATAGAATCGATGGATTTTAAATTAGGTCTGGATGCTTGTTGAACCGCTAAATGGCGTAAAAGCCATTGGAAGCGGGCATGCAAGAATAAAAGAGGATCATAGAATAAGGTGAAAACCTTGGAAGCAAGCTTATTGCGAAAAGGTATACTCAGAAAGAAAGGGTTCGATTATGAGAAAACCTGTTCGCCGGTAGCTATGCCTAAGTTGATCCGGACTCTTTTATTTGTTGCTACTCATATGAAATATGAGGGATAGCAAATAGATGTCGAGACAGCTTTCCTGATTGGAAGTCTTAAGGGAAACATCTATGTGAAGCAACCAGAGTGATTCATTGCAAAGAGCTAAGAGCATTGTGATAGTGAGCTTAAAAGTGTCCATTAATGGACTAAAACAAGCTTCAAGATCATGAAACATCCGTTTTGATGAGGTAATCCAGTGACATGGATCTAATCAATGATCGGATGGGTCTTGTGTATTGAAAAGAGTGATGGAAATGTGGTGGTATTTCTTGTACTATACGTAGATAGTATCTTGCTCATTGGAGACAATGAAAGAGTATTGTCGGGCGTATGGGTATGGTTGATAAAGCGGTATGAGATGAAGGACTTAAGAAGAGCAAAAATATCCTTTTGATCACGGTAATACGGATCACAAGAAAGGATGTTATGCTTATCTCAAGTTTCATATAATGATACGATCCTTACTCGTTTAGCATGTGAATTTATCTAAGTGAATGTGTCTTGTGACACAAAAGTAGATAAAGAAGATGAAAGCAGTTCCTTATGCTTCGACAAATGAGGAAGCTTAATCTAAGGAATGCTATGCACGAGATTGGATATCTGTTTTGCCGATGACATGAACAGTGGGTATCAACGTAACCCGGAACAAGAATGATGAACTGTGGTAAGACATATACTTATGTACCTAAAAAGGACTAGAAACTATATGTGGGCTTACCGAACAGATTCACTGATTCTTATGGGTTACATAGATTCAGATTTTTCAAATCAGATAGGGACGGCAGTAAATCCACCTCAAAGGTTATGCGTTTAATTTTAGGAAGTTGAGTCATAATGTGGAGGAGTGTTATATAGAAATATATTTCAGACTCCGGACTCCATCATGGAAAGATGATAAATTGGAGCCTATGAGGCAGCCAAAGTATCTGTATGACTCTAGAAACTTCAAGATGGACTTCGAAGTGTTTCTAAGTTTGCCCAAAGATATCACAATTTAAATTAATGATATTGGTGCAGTTGCAAACTTAAAGGAATCACGAGTCCATAAGGTAATTAAACACATGGAGCGCGAGTACCACCTATTATGAGAAATCGTATGATGAGGGAAAGGTTGTTGTCACCTAGATTGCATCGGATGATAACCTAGTAAATCCATTTACAAGGACCTTAAGGCGAGAGCTTTTGATGGTCGTGTAGTGGGAGTGGAAATCAGATGTATGGCAGAAGACATGACAGCATAGTCTTTTAGTATAAGTGGGAGATTGTTGGATTGTATACTAAAAGTCTAGCTTTTTGTATGAACAATGTTATAACAATTAATTTGAAATGAGAATCATATGATCAAATGATTGCATCTTATAATTTATTTATATGTTCGATGCAATAGTCCACTTACTTTATACTGTAGATAATATGTTGTGCGACAACACGCAGAAGATCATATTATCGGTTTCCTTATAAAGTATAAACAGATGCTCACAATCGAGATAGACGGGGACTCTCTATCGGGATGATTGTAGTGTGGTTTGGTATTAGCTTGTCTTGGCTATAGAATCACATTAGTGCACTTGTGTGTGTATTGAGCAGGACCGCTTGAGATCGTTCGACTTATACTGACTTATAGGAGAACTTGATCTCAGTTATTATGGAAGTTCGTGCTCTTAATCCCTATACAATAACCTCGACACGTAGGGCAGTATGTATTTCTTTGATTCATCAATGGGTGAGATTTACATGTTATTAAATCAACAAACTCGATGAGTTGGGAAGTAGTGCTGTCTCTATGGTGTGCTGTTGATTGTAGAAGGAATCCGTGTCCGTCATAGGTTGATGATGTCCCCTTGAGGAGCTCATAAGGATTATCATGTAAACCCTGCAGGTGAAATTTATTCCGACATGATAATGAGGTTGAGTGGTACTACTCTTGGATGAGATATTAATTAATTGAGTTGTCAGTAACTTAAATTAATTAATGGACATTGTATATCTTAAACATGGGGAGACTAACGGGCTCATAATAAGAAGGAGCCCAAAACGTAATTTTGGGATTGGTACGGTAGTGCAATAATAATATTTTAGTGGAATATATTATTATTATTGGACTTAAGTATAAGCTTTGGGCTAAGCTTGGATACTTAAGCCCAATGGAGGCCCAACCCAATTTCTCCTCCTGGTCCCTGCTGTAGCCCATGTATATAAGTCACCTCAACTTATCTGGAACCCTAATCTAATTGATTATTCACGTGTGATGAGGGTTGAGAGCAGATTGAGGAGGTCTCGTAGATCGTCGCCCACACGACTTCGAGATCGGACTTGGGACATACAGCAGAAGATCAGAAGGTAGTTTGCTGCTGCTGTCCGCGACCTTACGAAATTTGTAAAAATTTTTACAGTGATCAGAATTTGATGATCAATATACTGACGGAAAGCCGTCGAAGAGAGGATCGTGTGAACGCAAAGATCACTCAATTCCGATATCAGACGAGGAAGTTATGGCCATTCTTGTGGGACTGCGCAGACTGCCTGCGAGAATCAATCTTCATCAACATACCTTGGTGAACGGTAATCGTTTCTATGATTTATTGCTTCCGCTATGATAGAAACGCATGATATTCTAACGGGTCACGTTAACCAAACGATCCAAGCGCCAACAGTTCTTTTTCTTTTTTTAAAAAAAAATTACTATTGAATTACCATTGAACTCCATCGATCAAGAAGGTATTTCGCTTGTTGTCCTTGTTAGATGGAATGCAAATTCCTTTAGAGGCTCTAAACCATTAAGCAATAAGGAAGCATCATTTTCACATTACGTGGAAGGTTGGGATGGGTGTATATGCTCTTTTTATGCTGAATTTCTGGTGTGTCTGTAGCTCTATATACTTTGCATCCTTGCATCCCTATGAAGCTACCTTGGATAATAATCCCCTGAATAGAATATTGGCATCTTTTCCAGAATTCAGTTTTTTCATGTTGTTCACAAATGCTGTTCTTCTTCTAATAACATATGATGATCAACAATAAATAAAAGTACACTTTCCACTCAGAAAATAGGCTATATAAGAAATATTAGATTGAGTTTCAAAGACACATCCCTGATATATTTAGACTCTATTTGTTACATTGATACTTTTATGTTATCATACAATTTATATGCACATTAAATTGTTAACTGTGCAACACTTATAGATTCGTAAAAACTAATACTTTTTGTATTTGGGTATATTGCCAAATGAAATTAAATGCTTGCATTATGAGGCTGTGTAAAGGTAAAGGATGAAACATTTATGAACTTGAGCCCTTATTTAGAACATAATAGTTCAATTACAAGTTGTCTAAAAGAATTTAGTTCCATTGAAACTTTAATGCATACGATAAATTCTTTTTGACATACATTTCAGAGTTTACCTTTTACTTTCTACGAGTAAGATCTTAAGCTCTATCATGATCATAGTTGTTTCTTTTTGTGGGATGCTGATCTTTCATTTACCATGATGAATTTTTAATGCCATAAGGTTATATTTCAAGACTGGAATTTTCAATGTTTCTAGATTAGAACTCAAGTATTTCCATGGCATGACTGGTTACCTTTATCTTCTGTCTACTCTAAAGTCTTACAGCCTTCTTAAAAATTTATCTTCTTTTTTGCGAGAATTTCTGTTATTTAAGAGTTCACATGATGGCTAGCAATTTGCATTTAAATTTATTCTCATATTGTTCAGAGTCTTTGTTATGCATGTTGCTGTTTTGTTTTTCCTCATTTGCTTGCTCTCTTATATAATGAGATTAAAATTATAGGACAAAGATTTAACTTAAAGAGATTCTAGCTGGAAATCCCAAACTAATGATCAAAGGAATGATTTTTTTTACAATATAATTGAGTAAAGATTTTTAAAAGTTGATTCTTCAAGACTGGGATTTTCATTGTTTCTAGGAAAGAGTACTTTAGTAGCATGAAAGCTTACTTTTATCTACCGTCTAAGTTAAAGTCTCACATCCTCCCTAATAATTTATCTTCATTTTTAAAGATTCGCTCTTATTTAAGACTTAAGCATGATGACTGGTTATTGGCAATTAAATTTATTCTCACATTGTTGAGAATCTTTGTTTTTTATGTTGCTCTTTTGTTTCTCCTCATTTACTTACTCTCTTCTAAAATGGATATCTCATTAATTTAGGACAATTTAACATAAAGTACTTTTATAACATGAAAAGTTACTTTATCTACCGTCTTAAGTTAAAGTCTCAAAGCCTCCCTAATAATTTCTCTTCTTTCTTTCAAGAATTGTTCTTATATAAGACTTAAATGTGATGACTAACTATAGGCATTCATTCAAATTTATTCTCACATTGTTGAGAATCTCTATTTTTTATGTTGCACTTTTGTTTCTCCTTATTTGCTTGCTCACTTCTAAAATGGATTTGTCATTGCTGTTCAACGATATAATGTAAAGATATAATACGATTCCACACTAGGCATGTTTTTTGCTGATTCAAGCTTTAGCACTAAAAGTTTTGTAGTTTTTCTCCATCTTCGCATAGAAATTACCAGATTTTTTCTTAGTTGTAGTACAAAGATATATGTTATGTCTGAATTCTGAAATCGAATAGTAATCTCATCATATAAATAAAATTTATTCCATAAAAAAATACTAACAACCCTTAAATTAACGTGGCTTCTGATTGGTGGTTTGAGTGCTAAAATTTGAGTTAGTGGAGGGCAGGTCCTTTGGCAAAACTGAGGAGATTATTTAAATAGATGATATTATTAATAGAAAAAGGAGTAATTAAAGTTCAAAGGACAAAAATTGTCCCCAAGAGGATGAGATATGAACACGAAAACTTGGCCTTGTTAAAAACTTTCTACATAATACCTCGTTAAAAGTAGGTTGTGCATCCTGTTTTATGCACTATTAATTTTTTTCTTCTCTCTTTTGTAGATCCTTATATTACGGCTGCTCTCCCGAATGCTAAACTTGGTGCAGAAGGCGTACTAAAAAAATGTAACATGAGATCTTTGAAACAAATTATATAAAGAGAAAAAAAAAAGAAAAGAAAAAGAAAGCTCTCATGAAGCTCAGAAAAAAAAATCATAAGAGCATTGACAAAAAAAAAGAAGTGTGGGAAAAAAATAGAAAAAGAAAAAGAAAAAGCAAATAAAGATCATGAAAAGGTCAAAAATGGAAAAAAATAAATCATGATAGTTCTGCTGAACGTACATGGCAGTACATGAATGGAATGAGAAAAATTGTCCAGGTATTGCAATTGCGAAATAGTATTTTATTAAAATGTTTTCCCCCCTTTATAAATATAATAACTTCTGTCTTTTGACACAGTTCAGATGAATAAAATTAAGAAAGACCTCTAGAATTCCAAGGTTCATAGTGAAGGCCTATTGTGGATGATTTTTGCAGTGCTCCACTTTTGTACTTTACATATTAAAATGACGGTACCTGAATCTCTTTATTAATAATCTCTCATGTGCCTTTTTCTAAAAAACAAATATAATTACTATTTGTAATATAATTTTTTAAGTTATATGAAGTTGAGGTTTTAACATCTGCCATATTTGTTTGTACAGGATTTAATTGACTGCTCCAAGGATATCGGTTTGGTTATATTTCAACTAGAAATGCTGATGTGAAGTTGATTGGTGCAAAACACAGGTTTGTTGTCCTAGGTGGCGTGAATTTTGGTTGCCACCTTTTCATACTCTTCAAATGTTAGCTTTACTGACTTTATATTATTCTCCTTGTACATATTAAAGGCGTCTAAGATGTCAAACTTGCTCTGCTTTGTAATACCTTTGAAGTTGAGTATGAAAGGAATTCGTATGAGGTAATTTCTGGTCAGTTTTAATTTTTCTTTATCTTTGAGAACCATTTGACTGTATTTCACAACATATTAGCATTGTGAGATTGTAAAGTCAAGGGATTTAACATTTCTGAAGTTGAGCTCTTATGTAGAACATAATACTTAAATTACAAGTAGTTTAAAAAAATTTAGTTTCACTGAAACTTTAATGCTTAAGGAAATTTTTTTTTGCCATGATGAATTTTTATGTGCTTTAAGATCTAATTTCGAGGCTGGATTTTTCATTGTTCCTTTCTAGTCAAGAAATCAAGTACTATCTTATCATTAATGGTTAACTCTATCTACCGTCAGCATTAAAGTCTCACAGCCTTCGAAATAATTTCTTTCTTTCAAGATTGCTATTAGATTTACATGATGAGCGACAGTTGACATTTAATTTTTATACTCATATAGTTTAGAGTCTCTATTATGCGTCCAGCTCGTTAGGTTTTCCTTATTTAATTGCTCTCTTATAAAATTAGTTTGTAATTATAGGATAATGATTTAAAATAAGAGAATCCAGCTGAAAATCCTAAATTAACGAATAAAGTTATGATTGTTTTTGACAATATAATTGTGTAAAGTTTTTTAAAATTTCATTCTTCATCCTTGTTAAAAACTTTCCACGTAATACCTCGTTAAAAATTTGTTGTTCATCATATTTTATGCACTATTAATTTTCTTCTTATCTCTTTTGTAGATCCCTTATATTACGGCTGCTCTCTCTCGAATGCTAAACTTGGTGCAAAAGGCGTACTAAAAAAAATGTATCATGAGATCTTTGAAAAAAAAGAGAAAAAAAAAGAAGGCTCTCATGAAGCTCAGAAAAAAAAGATTATTGGCCTAAAAAAAGTGATGGAAAAAAAAAGAAAAAGAAAAAGCAAAGAAAGATCATGAAAAGGTCAAAAATGGAAAAAAAATCATAATAGCTCTTATGAGCGTACATGGCAGTTCTTGAACGGAATGAGAAAAAATGTCCAGGTATTGCAATTGCGAAATAGTATTTTATTGAAATGTTTTCCCCCTTTATAAACATCATAACTTCTATCTTTTCACACAGTTCAGATGAATAAAATTATGATAGACCTCTAGAATCCCAAGGATCTTAGTGAAGGCCTGTTGTGGATGATTTCTGCAATGAACCACTTTTTTTACTTCACGTATTAAAATAAAGGTACTTGAATCTCTTCACTAATGATATCTCATGTGCCTTTTTCTTAAAAACAATTTTAATTACTATTTGTAATATAATTTTTTAAGGTATATGATGTTGAGGTTTTAACATTTGCCATATTTGTTCATGCAGGATTAATTGACTACTCCAAGGATATCGGTTTGGTTATATTTCAACTAGAAATGTTGATGTGAAGCTGATTGGTGATCTATACAGGTTTGTTGTCCTAGGTGGCGTGAATTTTTTTTTCTTCCTTTTCATACTCTTCAAATGTTAGTTTTACTGAGTTTATATTATCCTCCTTGTACATTTTAAAGCCGTCTGAGATGTCAAACCTGCTCTGCATAGTAGTACCCTTGACGTTGAGTATGAAAGGAATCTGTATAAGGTAATTTCTGGTCAGTTTCTAATTATTCTTTATCTTTGGGAACCCTTTGATTGTACTTCACTACATATTAGCATTGTGAGATTGTAACGTCAAGGGATTAAACATTTCTTAACTTGATTGCTTATGTAGACTTAAATAGTTTAAATAAAAGTAGTTTAAAAGAATTTATTTCTACTGGATCATTAGTGCTTAAGAAATATTCTTTTTGATACACATTTTAGGTTTTACCTTTTTCTTTTCTGTGAGTAAGATCTTAAGCTCTATCGTGATCTTAGTAGTTTCTTCTGTGGAATGCTAATCTTTCATTTGCCATGATGAATTTTTCAAGTGCTATAATATCTTATTTCAAGACTGTAATTTTTAATGTTCTAGATGAGAACTCAATTACTTTTGTATCGTCAATTGTTATCTTTATCTACCATCATCATTAAAGTCTCACAGCCCTACTAATTATTACTCTTTTTTTCTTTCAAGAATTGCTGTTATAGTTTACTTGATGACCGACAATTGACATTTAATTTTATACTAATATAGTTTAGAATCTCTATTATGCATGTTGCTCTTTAGTTTTTCCTCGTTTGCTTGCTCTCTTAATTAAATGAGTTTGCACTTGCGGGATAAAGAATTTACAATAAGAGATTCCAGCTGGAAATTCCAAACTAATGATTAAAGGTATGATTGTTTTTTATAATATAATTGAATAAAGTTTTTAAAAGTTCATTCTTCAAGACTAGAATTTTCATTGTTTCTAAATAAGAACTAACCTTTCAAATGATCGTGGCTTCTGATCGGTGGTTTTAGAGCTAAAAATTGAGTTAGGGAAAACTAGGTCCTTTGGCGAAATTGGGAGATTATTTTAATAACCTTTCAATTGTGAATCTCTTTATTAATAATCTCTTATATGTCTTTTTCTAAAATAACAAATTTAATTATTATTTGTAATATAATTTTTTAAGTTATATGATGTTGAGGTTTTAAGGTAATACCTTTGAAGTTGAGTATGAAAGGAATTTTTATGAGGTAGTTTCTGGTCAGTTTTAATTGTGCTTTATCTTTGAGAACCATTTAACTGTATTTCACGACATATTATTATTGTGAGATTGTAAAGTCAAGGGATTTAACATTTCTGAACTTGAGCTCTTATGTAGAACATAATACTTAAATTACAAGTAGTCTAAAAAAATTTAGTTTCACTGAAACTTTAATACTTAAGGCAAATTCTTTTGCCATGATGAATTTTTATGTGCTTTAAGATCTTATTTCAAGGCTGGATTTTTCAATGTTTCTTTCTAGTTAAGAAATCAAGTACTATCTTATCATTAATGGTTAACTCTATCTACAGTCAGTATTAAAGTCTCCAGCCTTCGAAATAGTTTATTTCTTGCAAGATTGCAATTAGATTTATATGATGAGCGGCAATTGACATTTAATTTTTATACTCATATAGTTTAGAGTCTCTATTATGCGTCCTGCTCGTTAGGTTTTCCTTATTTACTTGCTCTCTTATAAAATTAGTTTGTAATTACAGGATAATGATTTAAAATAAGAGAATCCAGCTGAAAAACCTAAACTAATGAATAAAGTTATGATTGTTTTTGACAATATAATTGTATAAAGTTTTTTTAAAATTTCATTCTTCATCCTTATTAAAAACTTTCTACGTAATACCTCGTTAAAAGTTTGTTGTTCATCCTATTTTATGCACTATTAATTTTCTTCTTGTCTCTTTTGTAGATACCTTATATTATGGCTGCTCTCTCGAATGCTAAACTTGGTGCAGAAGGCGTACTAAAAAAATGTATCATGAGATCTTTGAAAAAAAAAATAAAGAGCAAAAAAAAAGAAGGCTCTCATGAAGCTCAGAAAAAAAAGATTATTGAGCTAAAAAAAGTGATGGAAAAAAAAAAGAAAAAGCAAAAAGCAAAAAGCAAAGAAAGATCATGAAAAGGTCAAAAATGGAAAAAAATCATGATAGCTCTAATGAGAGTACATGGCAGTTCCTGAACAGAATGAGAAAAAATGTCCAGGTATTGCAATTGCGAAATAGTATTTTATTAAAATATTTTCCCCCCTTTATAAACATGATAACTTATGTCTTTTCACACAGTTCAGATGAATAAAATTAAGATAGACTTCTAGAATCCCAAGGTTCTTAGTGAAGGCCTGTTGTGGATGATTTCTGCAGTGAACCACTTTTTTACTTCACGTATTGAAATGAAGGTACTTGAATCTCTTTATTAGTGATATCGCATGTGCCTTTTTCTTAAAAACAATTTTAATTACTATTGTAATATAATTTTTTAAGGTATATGATGTTGAGGTTTTAACATCTGCCATATTTGTTCATTCAGGTTAAATTGACTGCTCCAAGGATATCGGTTTGGTTATATTTCAACTAGAAATGCTGATGTGAAGCTGATTGGTGCTCTATATAGGTTTGTTGTCCTAGGTGGCGTGAATTTTGTTTGCCTCCTTTTCATACTCTTCAAATGTTAGTTTTACTAAGTTTATATTATCCTCCTTGTACATTTTAAAGCCGTCTGAGATGTCAAACCTGCTCTGCATAGTAGTATCCTTGAAGTTGATTTTGAAAGGAATCTGTATGAGGTAAATTCTGGTCAGTTTCTAATTATACTTTATCTTTGAGAACCCTTTGATTGTACTTCACTACATATTAGCATTGTGAGATTGTAACGTCAAGGGATTAAACATTTCTTAACTTGATTGCTTATGTAGACCTAAATAGTTTAAATAAAAGTAGTCAAAAAGAATTTATTTCTACTGGAACATTAATGCTTAAGAAAAATTCTTTTTGATACACGTTTAAGGTTTTACCTTTTTCTTTTCTGTGAGTAAGATCTTAAGCTTTATCGTGATCTTAGTAGTTTCTTCTGTGTTATGCTAATCTTTCATTTGCCATGATGAATTTTTAAGTGCTATAAGATCTTATTTCAAGACTGTAATTTTTAATGTTCTAGATGAGAACTCAAGTACTTTTGTATCGTCAATTGTTATCTTTATCTACCGTCATCATTAAAGTCTCACATCCCTACTATTAATTTCTCTTTTTTCTTTCAAGAATGTTGTTAGAGTTTATTTAATGACCGACAATTGACATTTAATTTTATACTAATATAGTTTAGAATCTCTACTATGCATGTTGCTCTTTAGTTTTTCCTCGTTTGCTTGCTCTCTTAATTAAATGAGTTTGTACTTGCAGGACAAAGAATTTACAATAAGAGATTCCAGCTGGAAATTCCAAACTAATGACTAAAGGTATAATTGTCTTTATAATATAATTGAATAAAGTTTTTTAAAAGTTCATTCTTCAAGACTAGAATTTTCATTGTTTCTAAATAAGAACTCACCTTTCAAATGAACGTGGCTTCTGATCGGTGGTTTTAGGGCTAAAAATTGAGTTAGGGAAAACAAAGTCCTTTGGAAGAATTGGGAGATTATTTTAACACATGATATTATTAATAGATAAAGGAGAAACAAAAGTACAAATGACCAAAAGTGTCCCAAAAAGATGAGCTACGAATGCAAAAAACTTGGCCTTGCTGAAAACTTTCTAAGTAATATCTCATTAAAAAGTTTGTTGTGCATACTGTTTTATGCACTATTAACTTTCTTCTTCTCTCTTTTGTAGGTCCCTTATATTACAACTGCTCTCCCTAATGATAAGTTTCGTGCAGAAGTGAGTTCTTAAAAAATACGTGTGATGAGATCTTTGAAAAAAAATGTGAAAGAGCAAAAGAAAAAGAAGTCTCTCATAAAGGTAAAAAAATCATAAGAGCATTGACAAAAAAAAAGTGAGGGCAGAAAAAAATCTTAAAAAGCTTTAAAATGAAAATAAAAAATCATGAGAGCTCTGATGAGATTGCATTGCGTAGTTCCTTGATGGAATGAAAAAAAATGTCCAGGTATTGCAGTCGCGAAATAATATTTTAATAAAGTGTTTTTTCCCCATTATATATATTATAATTTTTTCCTTTGACACATTTCAAATGTATAAAATTATGAAAGGGCTCTGATGAGTGATATTTTTACCTAGATTTTAGTATCTGTTTATGTGTCTTTTCGTATATTTTTATCCATATTTTATGTGTTATTTGGTTGTGTTTTGTGTTTTTATTGAAATGTGTGTGAATGAGCTTAAACCTTGGATGCTAGATATGATAAGGAAGGCATAGGAAAAAGCGGATCTAAATTCGGAGTTGAAACGAGGGAGAACGGGCAAAAATGGAAGAAGTAAAACAGGGCGTGCACCTACACGGGCCGTGTACGGAACACGACCCTGTAAGAAGTGACCGTGTGCGGACGCCAGAAGCACCAACTCGGCCATCCCTGTGGCCGAGTGCAGGACATGGACCATGTGCAGAAACACAGGCCGTGCACCGCGCACGGGCCTGTCCAGAAAGCCGTGCGACAATGTCAGAAAACACAACACGGCCACCCCTGTGGCCGTGTGCTGCACACGAGCCGTGTAGGTGTCAAAACTGCTAAAATTTCTAGAAACTTCTAGAAGCTTCCCAAGGGGTATAAATACCCATTTATTCAACAATTGAAAAGAGAGATCCGAAATTCCAGCCTCCCCACACACATCACACATCATTTCTTCTATTTTACACCATCATCTTCATCCATTCACCATCCATTGGATCTACCATCATCCAACCATCAAAATCATCATCCAATTGAAGAAAAGAAGCAAGGAAGAGAGGAAGATAACAAGGGAAGGAAGGAAATCACCATTGAAGTGACATCAAGGGAGTTTCCATTCATTTCTTGTATTAAACCTCATAGTTTCATCATGTTTTGTAAGGATCTTAATGTCTATGTTCATTTCCTTCTTAATATGGTAGGCTAATCTCCCTTGTGAGATTAGCAACATGAGAGTTGTTGGATAATTTTGGGGATTTGTGTATTCAAATTCATATGTTGATTGGATCTATGATTTTCTACCATTGATTATTAATTGCTTGAATTGTATTGATGATTTGTGTGTTTAGTTGTTCTAGATATGTGATTAGATTGAGAAATCAATTATATGCTTAGGATAATTAAGTGAATCATTTCATCAAACACTTCATGTGCATTATAGATTGTGAAGAGATTGAGAAGTCCTTCATAGTTTAGAACCCTTTGGTAGGACATGTGATTGGTTTGATCGAGAGATTGATTAATTGTGTGAAGGGACTCTCATTTAAGCTTAGTACCTAGTTGGAATTGTTTAAGTGAGAACCAATCCATTGAGCTATTTGATATTCATATCATATCCATCTCGAGAGGGAGTTTAGGTGATTTTAGTGTTGGCCCTTAGTCTTCAATCCATGATACATATGAATTTGATACATAATTCCTAGAATGACCACTTCTTGATTGTTGTTAATCTCACTTTTAATCAATTTGGTAAACCACTTTTCATCCATCCATCTTGTTCGTTTGATCATTGCTTGTTCACTTGCATTGATTGATTTAATTACTTGTTTGATCAATCTCCCTTTGATGATTAGTCTCTATAAAATTATAAGAAACGTGAGATCGCTTAAGCACTAGTGCCTACCTCCCT